>CAIGQV010018257.1:4289371-4350302 GCA_903798115.1 Danio jaintianensis | reverse complement strand
GGATTCTTTTCTTATTACCATCAACTAACACAACGCAGAAGGACATCCATTACACCAACATAGTACATGCCCAGCATGCATTGCAGTGTGAATAAATTATGCAGCTTAAAGTTCTTACTATTTCTTTCTTTGCCTTTATTTTATGTTGTTCTGGGGGGGTAATATTTCAGTAGATTGCTTTGTATTGTTCTGGGTTGATTTTTGTTTTATTTTTATTTTTTGATTGTCACCAATGTTGAGATTCAAAGACTAATTGTTGATGTCTGTGTGTTTTTAAGATCTGCCGTAGATCAAACATTTTCATTGTGAATGGTGTATTTAGGCCTGTTAAACAATCTTTAATTGTTCAAGCTCCAGCGGTATTATTTATGTACATCATTAATTCCTCACACATAACTAACCATATGTTTAATGAGTACACAAGCAGGTGAGGGTGGTTCTGATGTCATAGTTAATCTCATCAGACTTATTCTTAGATTTTTCTTTTGGCTTTAAACGCTGTACAAATAATGTGATTAACACAATTAATTACATCAACCAAATTAAAACTAGTGTTAAAATAAGAAGTTGAAGAGCCCAACTAAAGCAGACGCTGACCTCCATCATGGTGATTTCAAATGAACAACAAAAATTTCATTGAGCTTTTGTTCACGTGACAGAAATAAATTCAAAGGTCAGTAATAAGTGAAGCTCCTGATATTTGTGGAGTTGTTTAATGATCCTCTGCTGAGATCTTGAGAAAAAAAATTTTTATTGTGTAATTTATTTCTATTTAGAGTTTTATTTTCAGTTGATTTCATCTTTGGTTTTGGCTGTAATTTGTATTATTTGGTCTTGTTTTTCTTTACTTTGGTGATTTTGCTTGTTAACAGTTGTTCATCAATCATTATCAATCTTCCTTTAATTAGAAAATTATTTTATTCATCACTGCCTTAATGTTCAACCCTCTGTAGTGAGGACACTAGTGATGATTTTGCTCTGGGATTTAAGGGGTTAAATGTGTTCGATGAAAAATTCACACTGTGGAATGTATTTTTAACGGGAATATTCCGTAAATTGAAATTACGAATGTAAAATGTTAAAAACAGTAGATTACTGGCAACCACAGCTGCCGGTATTTTGCCGTAAAATCAAGAAAAAAAAACTGCAAAATACTGTAAAACCTTTGTGTCACCATTGTGCAGGATAGTAGCATCTGTGTTCAAGTCTAAGATGAACAAAGAGCATCTGATGTTATGCTGCATCTTCTTTTGTTTAAATGTAACTGTGTAGTTACTGATGCAGTGAAAATCTGTTTGCTGATTGCAATCGCATGAACACGTTAATGCATTTAATGACTTTACATTTTTGTGAACAAAGCTACATTTTTGTGAACTGAACATTGTATCAGTTAATGAAATACGGTTATTTTCCGTAAATTTAAACAGTTCTATAAAACTTCCGTATTTTTTACAGAAAAATCCTGGCAACCACAGCTGCCGGTATTTTTCCGTAAATTTAACGGGTTTTTTTTTAACAGTGCAGCCTTTGTTCAATACTTTGTTGAGGCACCTTTGGCAGCAATTACAGCCTCAAGTCTTTTTGAATATGATGCCACAAGCTTGGCACATCTGTGTTTGGGAATTTTTGCCCATTCCTCTTTGCAGTACCTCTCAAACTCTATCAGGTTGGATGGGAAGTGACGGTGTACAGCCATTTTCAGATCTCTCCAGAGATGTTCAATAGGATTTAGGTCTGGGCTCTGGCTGGGCCACTCAAGGACATTCACAGAGTTGTTGTGAAGCCACTCCATTGATATTTTGGCGGTGTGCTTTGGGTCATTGTCCTGCTGGAAGATAAACCATCACCCCAGTTTGAGGTCAAGAGCACTCTGAAGCAGGTTTTCTTTCAGGATGTCTCTGTACATTGCTGCATTCACCTTTCCCTCTATCCTGACTAGTCTTCCAGATCCTGCTGCTGAAAGACATCCCCACAACATGATGCTGCCACCACCATGCTTCACTGTAGGGATGGTATTAGCCTGGTGAAGAGGGTGCCTGGTTTTCTCCAAACGTAACGCCTGGCATTTATTCCAAAGAGTTCAATTTTAGTCTCATCAGACCAGAGAATTTAGTTTCAGATGCCTTTTGGCAAATTCCAGGCGGGCTGCTATGTGCCCTTTACTAAGGAGTGGCTTCCGTCTGGCCACTCTACTTTACAGGCTTGATTGGTGGATTGCTGCATAGACGGTTGTCCTTCCGTAAGGTTCTCTCTCCACAAAAGAACGCTGGAGCTCAGACAGAGTGACCATCGGGTTATTGATCACCTCCCTGACCCACCATCAGGTCTGGATGCAGACCAGCTGCAGCTGCAAGCTGAGCTGTATGCAATGTTTTAATGCGCGCAAATAACCCTGCTCCTAACCCTACCCCTCACAGTGCAACAGTGACATCCTAGCTCCATTGAGTGCATTGTGTCTGGCACTGCATGTCTGAGACTTGTGTCTTAGCTTACACAAGTCTGCATCCAGATTCTATTGTCATCTCTGGTGCAGCAGGTGCACAGTATTTCAAAACATTTTTCAAAACAAAACATTTTGTAGGCCTACGTCATGTAAACAAACTCTACATTTTTGAGAACATACAGGCCTATAAGTAATATCCACCTTAAAGCTAAATAAATAACTAGGGTGATTCGATTTGAAAAATTTAATTAATTGTTTTATTGTATGAATTGCATCATGTAAGTAAATGTAGACTAGTTTAGTTATGACTATTTTAAAACGTTTACATTGTAGATATATATTGTAGTAAAATAATCAAATCAAGTCGCCAATATGATTTGCATTAATCTTACTTCATAGTATTGAAACATAAACAACAATATTAGTTATCCAGGACTGAATTTTATTGTATAAATAACAGAGTTGCAAAGTGTATTATGCCGTCAATAGGTAGGTATATCTGGTGTATTTCATTTCCCAAAAAGAAAAAACTAAAGAACAAATATTTGTTTCATATTTTTAATTACGTGGCTGACTGAGCGTTTCAAGTGCAAATGCATTTGGTTTACTTTAATGTCTGTAACCGTTGAATTTCAAGACGAAAGGTGCACATCATGTGGGAAGGCGCTGATGAGGCAAACCGTTGACATTCAACTCATTAGCGCCTGTCAGTCACTCACCAGACAATGGGAGGGATTCAGGGAAACCAATTTCATATGCTGCTGGACGCTGAGACATAAGGAACAACTGCAATAAAAGTCAAATACATAAACCGTCTATCGGGGTTGTATGAAGTTGATATTTTTGCGCTTTAGAGAGAGACATGATGGATGACAGCGATAAAGAAGCGCCAAGACAGCCTCTTAAACACAGATTCAAGGATTTATTACTTCGTGAACAAAACGATCCCAAGTAAGTGCTGAGATTCAAATCTGTTTAGCTCAAAATGTAAATGTTAGAAGAGTTTTTGATGTCTTGGTATCTTGATCAAGTTGTTAAAAATATATGAACTATATAAATATATGGGACTTTTAGTCTAATTTTTGTCAGTTATTGTTTTTAGTCATGCTGCAAAATGATTAAACCGATAATATCTTTTGTTGGTTTCAAAGTAATAATCACTAGTACATTGTCGTTTAAATTTAAAAGCATTATTATTGCACATGTGTTGTCTTTGAAAGTCGTAGCTTACATTATTTGTTTCTGAAATTATTGTTCATTATGATAAAAAACAAAGAAAAATCACTCTCTACATTGTCAGAAAAAGCTAAAACATTCCTAACATTAATTCATAGTGACTTTAATTTGGAATAGTAATGAATAAAATGTTTCAGTTTAATAATGAATAAAAATAATTCCGAATTATTGTCACTTATTGTTCTGTGTTCCTGTGTTCTGTTTTCTGCTATCATTAGTTATTTGTTATACTATTAATTCCTGTTATATTCTATTAGTTTTGTATATTTCGTTTCTTCAGATACTTGTCTGATCTTGTTTGGTATGTGTGTTTCTCTTAGTGTTGTCTTTTGTACTTTACTAAGGCCTATATATTGCATTTATTAATAATAATCTTTGTGTGTTCTTGGCAATGTACCAGGAAAATTACTGTCAAGCCTCTAAATTGAAGCAACAGTCCAAGTAAAAAATAGATAAAATCTGACATTAATTTAAAAACTTTAAATACTGTTTTGAATTCTTTATTTAGATTTGTTTTAAGATGTCCTTACAAAACTCATCATTGCATGTTCTATTAATCGCTTGACTTGCTTCAACCTAAATTCTGAAGACAATATCATTGGTATCTCTTTCATTTTAAATGTGTTTATTTTAATAGTCCTTCTTTGTTTGTTGTTCCATTTATATCCTCTTATTCTCTTCGACATACGCTGCAGCATTACTTTTTTGTTCAAAGAATAATAACAGAAATTGATCACAGGTCATTTCAATATAAAGCTCCATTTGACTTGAATAATCTCCCCTCTTCACTTAGATCAATTAAGCCCTACACTGTAAAAAATGTCCGTAATTTTAACAGTAAAAGTCTGTACAATCTACAGTGAAAAATCTGTTAAATGATTAACAGTTCATTTCTGTACAAAATACGGAAAATAACTGTAACAGATCTAACCTTTGTTTTCGGGAAAGTAATCAGAGTGTCTGAAATCTCACCATACACTCTCATTCACTAGTCCCTAAATCAGTTGATTAGTTTAGTCCACTAGACAATGTGAATGACCACAAATGAGTGAATTCAGACACTGATGAACACCTGCTGTTAACAAGCGCAATCACTGAAGGAAAGAACAAGAAATAAAACTATACAGCAACAGCCTCACACCAAACCAACTGAATTAAAACAGAGGATTAAACAACTCCACAAACAGCATTACCTGCTTCACTGATTACAGTCTGACTTCATTTCTGTAAAAATATTTAAGAATTAAGAGAGGTTTATATGTTTTATTGAAAATCTTTCATTTGACCTCACCATCGTGGAGATCAGAGGCTGCTTTAGTTGGGCTCTTGATCTGTTACTCTTTTGTAATGATGTTTCTCTGGTTGTTATAACTGTGTTTCTGAAACTCATCAGTTATGACAAGAATAGCATTGAGAAGCTTTATGTACTTAACTATTACAGATATAATTTCTAGTATTTTATAAGTAAAGTTATAAAAAAATGCAATCATTTTGTCTTTTTCATTTGATGTTATTTGGGACAATACCACAGCTTCCCATAAACAGTAAACAAACAATTATGGAGGAAATAACAAAAACTCCTAGTTAAAAATTTGAATTTAATGCACAAAACCACGAGAGCTCCAGCAATATTTTTAAGACACACAGACATCAAGAATCAGGATATGAACCTCAACCATGGTTGCTAAAAAGAAAAAAAATCTGCATAATTCATTGATGCCGCAATGCATGCTGGGTGCCAGCATAGTACAAAACTCCCAGCATGCATTGCAGCGTGAATAAATTATGCAGCTTAAAGTTCTTACTATTTCTTTCTTTGTCTTTATTTTATGTTGTTCTGGGGGGGTAATATTTCAGTTGTTTGCTTAGTATTGTTCTGGGTTGATTTTTATTTTCATTTATTTTTTGATTGTCACCAATGTTGAGATTCAAAGACTAATTGTTGATCTCTGTGTGTTTTTAAACACTGTCATAGATCAAACATTTTCATTGTGAATGGTGTATTTAGGCTTGTTTCACAGTCTTTAATTGTTGAAGCTCCAGTGGTATTATGTACGTACATTATTAATTCCTCACACACAACTAACCATATGTTTAATGAGTACATAAACAAGTGACGGTGATTCTGATGTCATAGTTAATCTCATCAGACTTATTCTTAGATTTTCTTTTGGCTTTAAATGCTGTATAAATAGTGTGATTAACACAATTATTAACAACAACCAAATTAGTGTTAAAATAAGAAGTTGAAGAGCCCAACTAAAGCAGACTCTGACCTCCATCATGGTGATTTCAAATGAACAACAATTTCATTAAGAGCTTTTGTTCACGTGACAGAAATAAAGTCAAAGGTCAGTAATAAGTGAAGCTTAATAATTGTTTTATTGTGTAATTTTTTTTTATTTAGAGTTTTATTTTCAGTTGATTTCATCTTTGGTTTTGGCTGTAATTTGTATTATTTGGTCTTGTTTTTCCTTACTTTGGTGATTCTGCTTGTTAACAATTGTTCATCATTATTAATCTTCCTTTAGTGAGACAATTATCTCATTAACTTCATCACTGCCTTAGTGTTCAACCCTCTGTAGTGAGGACACTAGTGAGGATTTTGCTCTGGGATTTAAGGGGTTAAATGTGTTCGATGAAAAATTCACACTGTGGAATGTATTTTTAACGGGAATATTCCGTAAATTGAAATTCTGAACGTAAAATGTTAAAAACTTTCCCAGTGATGGGTTGCAGCTGGAAGGGCATCCGCTGCGTAAAACATATGCTGGATAAGTTGGCGGTTCATCCCGCTGTGGCGACCCCAGATTAATAAAGGGACTAAGCCGAAAAGAAAATGAATGAATGAAAGAATGAAAATGTTAAAAACAGTAGATTACTGGCAACCACAGCTGCCGGTATTTTTCCGTAAAATCAAGAAAAAAAAAAAAAGCAAAATACTGTAAAACCTTTTTTGTGTCACCATTGTGCAGGATAGTAGCATCTGTGTTCAAGTCTAAGATGAACGAAGAGCATCTGATGTTATGCTGCATCTTCTTTAGTTTAAATGTAACTGTGTAGTTACTGATGCAGTGAAAATCTGTTCGCTGATTGCAATCGCATGAACACGTTAATGCATTTAATGACTTTATGTTTTTGTGAACAAAGCTACATTTTTGCGAACTGAACATTGTATCAGTCAATTAAATACGGTTATTTTCCGTGAATTTAAACAGTTCTATAAAACTTCCGTATTTTTTACAGAAAAATCCTGGCAATCACAGCTGCCGGTATTTTTCCGTAATTTTAAGGGATTTTTTTTAACAGTGTACTAAGTCCTCTTTAAGACTATGGATTTACATTTTGATGTGTTGTGCTGTGTTTTGATTTATGTATGGCTTATTAGGGACCCCCTAGAAAATGAGAATGAGGTTTATCTCAAGGGGCTGTCCCATTTAATAATAAATTCAAATTCAACAGTCACAGCAAATAGATATGAAGAAAAAATGCACAGGGTTATTTGGCATCCACAATCATTTACAAACATTTACAGTTTATCACTGGAAAGCACTGATGGCATTGTATGCGCAACAAACAGCGTAAAGAGCCATGCCAAGGAACAAAGACTGGCTCTTTTATATGTTTATTTGAGCAGAATACCATAGTTGAAATCAGTAAACTCTAACTAATCTCAGCACTAAAGAAGCTCTTCGGCTCTGCCACAGGTCTCAGATCTCTGAATTTCAATGAAGCTAAGAGGCTGAGCAAATTGGTTTGAATAAGGTCACAGCTACTCAGATCTCACATGACTCTCCCCACAGCAAGATGACTCCCCAGTGAGGATCAGCATCCATTGTCTGGTGTGAGTGGGTTGGTCTTCTTCAGAGACTCAGTGGAGGAGGAGCTTCCCGATGACACTATTGCTGGATTCCATTCAGAGGGACCCTCTGAAAGGATTAGGGCATAGTAGGGTTGTCAAAAGTATCGAGTTCGGTGTCAGTCAGTACTGACATTTTTAAAATGACCATTACCCGCTAACATTTGAGCACTGTTGACTTAAACACTGCTGACTGGCCATTGTTTTCACATGCTCAACAGAAATTACTGTGATTGGACGTGACAGTCATCAGTTCACCATTTTTCACCGCTGTTCACCAAGTGAAAACACAGATACACAGACACTGGATCATTTCAACGCCATGTAGATCAGTCGAATCATCAACAGATTGCTCATATTTCAGCTCATAGACAGACCCAGCTGATCTATGCAGCTTTGAAACACTTCAGTGTCCGTGTATCTGTCTTTGCAGTCAGTGAACCGCGGTGAAGAATGGTGAACCGATGACCATCACAGCCAATCACAGTCATTTCTGTTGAGCATGTGAACACAATGGCCAATCAGCAGTGTTTTAGTACAACCTCAACAGCACTCAAATGTTAGCAGGAAATGGATGTCTTTAAAATATCAGTTGGTACCGAACTCAATACTTTTGACAACCCTAGGGCATAAGGATGAGCCTTTCCAAATTGAACATAGTGTGTCTCATCCTGGACTTGACCTCTAAACTGTGCCTTGATAAATGGCCATTCATGATTATACCCACAGCATGACATGACTGTTTATGAACACCATCACAGACACCTGGCTGGTTCTGGTCCAATCGTAGCACAAGTCCCTGCTCCTTAGTCATTTAGAACAGTTGGGATTAAATATCAATCTCCTTAAAAGCTCACCATCACTTAGGCCGTTGAATCTCATTCTGGAGGGAATTCATCAATTTGGTTCAAATGCAGGTCTGTTTTTTTCTACAAAGCTTTCTGAAAATCCTAAAGCTTGATCCCGAGGCTGCTTGGCCAAATGCCCCTCTGCCAATCCTGGCTCCCTGAGTGGGTCCAACTGATGTCAGCATCTCCATAACTGATTCCTTCAAGGAAGTACCCTCTTTCCAAATCTGAGATTCGAGCCTTCATTTGGGACCACTTGATGTGTATCTGCATGCATCCCACAATATAAACAACATCGCAGAGGCCAGACCATTGTATACTGTACTTTAATTATTATTACAATACAATCAACAATTTGTTCACATTTCAGTTATTAAATATACAATATATTTTAAAAAATAATATCCTATTCTAACAAAGAGAAAATGTGGATCAGGTTTTAACAACAGGGATAACGATAATTTAATAATTATTCAATAGCTAATTGTCTTCCATTTGATTTGTTGTAAAGGTTTCAGGTTGAATTCCTTGTCAAAGAAAGTAGTTTTAAAGAACGTCTCCAGTGTTATCTGATCAAAAACCAACGATCAAGTAAGTTTTTTTTATTATTGCATTTATTTTCCTGATAACTTCTCAAAGCTTAAAATCTTAAAATGTTCACAATGACATAATGCATATTTAAAAAAATGTATGATGGTTGCCTGGTTCCAAACTCATTTCACACTAACATTTAAGATTAGTTCATAATAGAAGTTGTGTTTTGTTGAAATCTGTGTTTGGTTTCATATTTATGTTCCAAAAATAAGTTTGATAAGTCTCACTTTTTAGGGCATGTGACAATTGTTTTCAATAAAACCATGTTTTTTAAACACTATTTGTATTCCTCAGGTCTCAGTGTGCGAGTATTTTATCTGTCACTCAAGGTGTTGAGCTGTATTTTGTATGTATCAAGAGTGCTGACTGACAGTGAACATCAGAAAACATGGTAGATATATTTTAAATTGTTTGACAGACAGAAACTTTAGCAGGAAGGCTCATAAGTGCATGTGATTGTTCCTTTCAGATTTTTGGCCGTCACTTAATAAATTCACTGTGCATATTAAATGAGGCTTAATAATAAATGTTCTCTTCTCTTAGCTCAGGCCATTACAATAACTATACCCTGCTTGAAATCGATTGGTATGTATTTCCAAGAAATTAATTGTAAAATTTATTTTTATTTATATATTAGCAGCTTTTTAATAATCATTTATTGTTACCAGGGCTCCAGTTATCTGGGTTGATCGAAACGAAATGCTTTGGGCTGTACAGGTAGTCCTATAAATTTCATTTAACATCCAAGATTTTTAGGTTTGTCTGTCTTTGCAGTGTTTTTAAACGATTTTGTGAAAAGTTTGCATTAGAAAACTGATGTAAGGTTATTAATTATCATTTGTGTTTATGAATGTTTTATGACAGAGCTATTTGTTTTAGGTGTCTGTTGCTGTCATTTGCTTATTCATTAGAATCCTACTGACATATCTACGATACAAGGTATGAAGTTGTAGTATTGCTGAGTCTAAAATGTCAGTCTCTAGTGTCAGAAGCATCATCTAAGCAATGACATTGAAAAATCTAATTGTACATTTTATGTGGAACTATTGATAATATCTGTGCTAATTGTGTTTGTTTGTGGTCTCTCTGGTGATGTAGGGTAACATATGGCAGCAAGTACTTCAAAGGGCATTTATTTTGGAACTGATTGACACAGTGCCTTTTGTGATTGGAGTAAGTATACTGTATATAATCATAACCCTGCTAAAATGGCATAGAGCTAACAACAATAGTACACATCTGAACACAATTATTTCATACTTAAGGATGCAAGGGTGACACTTTAAAATAAGGTACTATATGTTAAGTTAGGGATAAAGTACATACAGGAGGTTGTTATCACAGAATAAAGCCCAACAGGCTTATCGGCAGTCTGATGTGAATAATTCTGATACTTGGATATAAGTATATGGATATAAGTATATGGATCAGTGGAATGTATTCACTAATGATCAAGGTGTTGTGAAGTTCCCGGGTGAGCCTGCGTTATTTAGTGGTTGTTATCTTGGAACGACATACCATGGAATGTCATGACTGACAAATCAGAATCGAGTATTTAAGACAACCATGTAGTTATGTTAGTTAATGTATTTACTAACCTGAACAAATAATGAACTGTACATTTATTACAGTATTTATGCATCTTTTTAACATTAGTTAAAGAAAATAAAGTCGTTTGTTGTTAGTTCTGGTGGTAACATTTTACTTGAAGGTGTGTTCATAAGACTGTCATGACACCAGTATGAAGGCGATTTAATGCATGCTTAAGACAATTTAAGTTAATAAGTGTCATTAGCTCAGGCTTGTTCTTTTTTTTATAATTATTTTTTATTTCACTTTTATTGTGATAGGACAGTAGAGATTTACGGACAGCAAAGTGTGGGGAGCAGAGATAGGGGAAGGATTGGCAAAGGACCTCGAGCCGGGAATCGAACTCAGGTCACCGTGAGCACCTCGGTGCTATGTGACTTGTATTTCATTGCAGACAATACAACAAACATTATTTAATGTGCTCCTCGTGATTTTTATTGTTTTTTTTTGTTTTTTTAAATAAACACGTATACAATGAATGAATGAATGAATGAATGAATGGTGCCATCACAGAAGTGCAAGTTACCTTTGCCAAGGACATTGACACAACCCCATACCATGACAAACCCTGGCTTTTGGACTTGTTGCTGGTAACAGTCTGGATGATCCTTTTCTTCTTAGGTTCGGAGCACACAGCGTCCATTTCTCCCAAATAATTACCTGAAATACTGATTCATCTGACCACAGTACACATTTTCACTTTGTGATGGTTCATCCCAGATGCCTCCGAGCCCAGAGAAGTCGACGGCGCTTCTGGACACTGTTAACATAGGGCTTTCTTTTTGCACAGTACAATTTTCATTGGCATTTATGTATGCCAGTTTTCACTGGCATTTATGTACATGGATGTAACTGCGTATTGTGATACTTGACAAAGGTTTGCCAAAGTAGTCCTCGGCCTTTGTGGTGATATCGCTTATAGATTACTGACAATTCTTGGTGCAGTGCCGGCTGAGGGATCGGAGATCACGATTCTCCGATCCCTCAGCTTAGACTTGCACCTTTGTCCTTTACGCACTGAAATTTCTCCAGAATTCTTGAACATTTTACAAATATACATTTACTTTGCATTGCGTCGCTGGTAAGCCTGTCAGGCTTTATTCTGTGAGAACACCCACCTAGATGTACATTATCCCTTACTTAACAAGCACAACTTCGGATTTTAATTATACATTAGTATATGTTGAACTATGATTATTAAATGATGTATAATCATTGTCCATTCTTGGAGTAGATACATTAACTATCTTATCTGCTCCTAAAGGGCTCCTAACGGGATAGTTCACCCAAAACTGAAAATTCTGTCATAATCTACACTGTAAATAATTGCTGTTAAAAAACGGTCAGATTCTACAGTAAAATACTGTTTTCTCACTAAAAGAGTAATATTCTGTTAAAAACAGTGCATTCTGGGTAATATTTTTGTTTTCGAGAAAGTAACCAACAGCAGTAAACTGTGAATTAACAGAGCTCAGAGTCGACATTTGAAGTCTGTGTTTGAAATCACACTTTGTGACCTTGTTTACTATTATGTACACTAGTTCACTAATATAGTTCACTTGACAGAGTTAATGAACACTAATGAGTGAATTCAGACACTGATGAACACCTGCTGTTAATAATCACAATGACTGAAGGAAAGAGAAACAATAAACACAAACAGACTTCAGTTACAGCATTAAATAACATCAACCAAAATAAAACACTTTCAGTCTCAGCAGAGGATCATTAAACAACAGCAGATGCACTTATTACTGACCACTTTGACTTCCATACCATTTTTATTGAAAATCAACAGAAATGTAGGGTTTTTTTTGTGTGTCACCGTAATGGAGTGAGGGGCTGGTTTTATTGGGCTCTTCACCCTTGAATGCACAAATTTTGACTCTCCAGCTGCTGTAACAAAGTTTATAAAACACATATTATAGCAATAAAACTGGAAAGTCAATAGATAGATAAATCTAGTCTTTGTTCTGATAAATATTATTTTAAAGTTCTGAATGACTGGCCTCATACAATAGATTTTATGCTTAGTTGCAGATATTATTTTGTTAATGAGAAGTGGAAACAGGAAAGAAAGCTAATTATTTTACAGAGTTAAGAAATAACATACAAAAACAATTATTACTACATTATATTACTGTATATTATATTAGAACAGGTGACTCACTAAAAACAATATTAATTTCTCCAGATCTTATTTAGTTTTTTTTATTTGCTTGCTGCATCAAAAGAGCTTTTTTTTTTATCAAAGTTCTTAAAAATTGCAGCAGCTAAATTAATGAATGTTAAAAATGTAAGGGTTAAGAGCCCAACTTAAGCAAACTCTATTCTCCATGATGGTGACTTAAAATGTTAACCTTTATCTCAAGAAGAACTTTAGTAGATGTTAAACAAAAATAAATGTTTTAGTAATGTGGAGCTGGTGATGCTGTTTGTGGAGCTGTTTAATCATTTGCTGATCATTTTAATGATTTAATCATTTGTTGCACTTCAGGTTATTTCATTACAAAGCTGTGACTGACGTAGTTTTTTGTATGTTCTGTTCTTGTTTTTTATCTTCAGTATTTCTTCATTTGTTCATCGCTAATCCTCAATTATCATTTAATTAGTCAGTTAATTAATTCATTAACTTCAGCTTTGCTCCATGTTTCTTGAACACTCAGTAGTGTGGACACTTGTAAGTGTTCAATTAAAACTGAGGTATTTGCTCTGGGGTTTAAAGGGTTAAAGGTGTGAGACATAAAAACACGGTGTAAAAACGTATTTTAACAGTAATATAATGTTAATTCAAACTACGGGAGTAGACTGTAAAAAAACAGTAAATTGCTGGCAACCCAGCTGCCAGTATGTTACCGTAAAATCAAGGGAAAAACTGTATTTTGCTGTAAAACCTAAAGCAAATTTCTTCTGTGTGTCACCCTTGTGGAGGAGAGTAGAGCCAGTGTTTGAGTCAAAGATGAACAATGAGATGCTGATGTCATGCTACATGTTTCTTTATTTAAAGACCGTAGCTGTTTAGTTGCTGATGCAGTAAGAATCTCTTTGTGTTAGTTCTTTACATGCATCTGTGCTGCTGTGAAATTTAAGATATTTGGGTTAAACAGAACTTTTCGAATGAACTAAAATAGGCTATCATTATAAATATGCTTATAAGCATATATAGCACATTACTTCATAAACTCATACAGCAGTTGGCCAATTTGAGGCAGTCGGTTTCAGTGAATAAAACGAGTTCACTTGAGTATATCAATGTAGTCCATGTATTTTTACAGCAACATACTGTAAAATACTGCAGCTGCCAGTATTTTACTGTTAATTTACAGAGCAACAGCTAGATGCTGTTAATTTAACAGTAACTTGCTAGCAACCGTGCTGCCAGTTACTTACTGTTTTTTAACGGGACAATTTTTAAGAGTGTACTCACCCTATTTAGGTCAGTTGTTACAGGTTTTTCAGCTTTCTGCAAAATATCTTTTTTGTGCGGTTAAAAGACAAAGAAACTCATAAAGTTTTGGGACCATTTGAGAGTGAGTAAACAGTAAGTAAAATTTCATTTTTGGGTGAACTATCCCATTCATTTTTTGTGTAAGTTGCTAAGGCAAACATTACTTTTAATATAGCTTTCGCTTAGCGAACTTTGACACATACTGTAACTCATTAGCTTCCATACAAAAAAGGTCTTGACTGTGTGGCTTTAAAAGGTGTGCTTTTCAGTTTTGCAGTATACAATACAAAAAAAATAAAATCTCATAGAATTACACTGATGAAGGGACTTGAGCCATCTAGACACCACCAGAATATCATTCTTATTTGTTTTGACTTGGGTCGATAACTAATCACATAGTAAACACCATAGCAATTACCTGGCAACCAGTCAGAAGACCCTACTTGGTAACCACCATGAACACTCACAATGAACACTCTAACAACCTCATAGCACCACCTTGAACACCCTAGCAACAGAGTGACCCTGGTGGTTGCTATTCTGTTGCAGAACAATATATTTGCTCTGTAATCATTTAAGACTGATTACTCTTAATAATTCTCAGAGCTTGTCTCAAATTGAAGGGTAATCATGCTTCTATTGCTACCCCAAGGCTGTGGAACAACATGTCTTTGGATGTTAGATGGTCCTTGAGGCATGTATTTAACAGATTGTTTAAAGTCATATCGCTGGCTTTTTAGGACATTTGGTAAATTAATGTTTTTTTGTATATTATTGTTATTTTGTTTTCCTTTGTAATATACAGTACTTTTGAGCTAGTGTATTGAATGTAGGGTGCTATATAAAGAAATAAATAAACATAAAGAAAGATCAGCAAAAACATTTTTATTTAATGGGATTTTTTTCAGTGACGACAAAATGGACACACAAAAATGAACCCTGATCACCCTATAGCAACCATATACCTTGCATTCACACTCTGAAATTACATGTGGTAGTGCCAGTTTTATAAAACTTTAAAGCTAAGACATTAATCTTTTTCATCTGTGTTGGCCTTTAAAACATTTTGCACTCTAGAAAGTTTTGAGTTGCAGTATGAAATGTACAGTGTGTTTTTTTTATAGCAGATTATTTTTTTAAATAATGTAAAATTTGATTCGAATGTAATTACTTCTTATATGTGTTCTTCAGATCTCATTTTGACACTTTTAAATCAGTTTAGCATTTTTATAGGCAGTATTTGTGAACTGTGTATCATTTTCCTACATATTAAATGTTTATATGGGTGGAATATTTTGGTTTTCCATGAGGGAATAATATATGTGTTCTTTGTTGTAACAGATTTTTTATCATTCTCTCCGGAAACTCTTCATTCCTGTCTTTCTGAACTGCTGGCTGGCAAAACGTGCTTTGGAAACCATGGTTGTGAGTATTTTTGGAAAAAAATATATACATAAATTTTTTTACTCTAATTTTACTGTAGAACATTGTTAAGGTTATTTGTCTACCTGTTCACCTCACAGCCATAGCATTCACACCATGAAATGACATCATCTATTTTCTATGGCTCTTAGAATGATCTTCATCGAGCTATTCATCGGACACAGTCAGCCATGTTCAATCAGGTCCTCATGCTCATCTCCACCATCGTCTGCCTCATTTTCACTTTGTGAGTCAGAAAAAAATGCACTCGTTTAATCTCTTACACACACATACACTCACACATTGGTATTGGTGGCTTACAGGGAGTAATCCGTTAGGCGTAATGTATTTATACTCTAAAAAACACTTATTACAGTCAAACCTGAAATACTCCTAGCAAATTCTGACATGAAAGTTACTTTGAGAAGGTTGACACAGGCTTCTCCCAAAAGATAATAAGACGATGTACAAGAGGGATCATTGTGGAAAAAATATATATATATTTCTCACCTTTTATTTGCATTTGAACAAAAACTTTAAGTCAGAATTTGCCAGGAGTATGAATAATTTCAGGCTTGACTATATGGGCCTACCCTACCTCTTTCCCTAATCCCAATGCTCACAGGGAACCTGTATCAATGTCAAAAGACCCTGTTAGGTATAATTACAAAAGAAATTGCAATAACAAAGTAACAGCCAGGTCTTGCTCTTGTCATTATACAATGTTTTGTCCACGTAAATCAACATAAACAAATACACACACACACACACAATGAACAGTCTACATTTAACCACAAACTGCCTGTCCAACAAGATTTCTCAAGATATATGTGCAGTGGTCTTCATCAGTTTTTGCCTGTTAGCTTTCATTTGACTGAGACCAAGCCATTAGCTGTGCATCCTGTTGAGGGTCAAAAACAGATTAAATAGCAGCTCATTTTTTGTGGTTTCTGCTTTTAAATGGAGAAGCACTTAGTTGCCACAGATAGGCTTGTCTTTCTGTGTTCACATCCTTATTAATCCCTGGTGTAGTGCAAAGCTAATTGTACAAAATCCTTGCGAATTACATACCGCGGAGTGGCCTTAACAATTTTCTGAACAATAAAGGCTGAAGTACACCATATCTGAACAGATTTTCAAACAGATTTGCTATTAACATGAGTTAATAATAAATACTAAGAAACTAGACAGTAGTTTCTTAGTATTTCTTAGTAGCTATTTCTTAGTAGCTTGACTGTGGTAGAGGTAACCACAGTCAAGTGGTTGTACATGACCATCCTATTATTTATTTTCATCCTATTTTTTAAAAGATTTACTTTAGGAGTTTTTTGGCTTCATTATGATAGGACACAAACTCTGGAAACCAGAAGTCTATTAGTCTATTAGTGCTACATGTCGGCTTACTGCCCTCAAGGCTATTGACACCAACAGCACATTGTTCTTTTAAAGCAAAAAGCTAATCAAACATGCTTATAACTCATTGTCTTTTACTATTTGAATGTATTCTACCTGCTGTGATAAAATGGCTATAAATTATTGTGATATAAATTAGATGTGATGTCATGACACAAAGACGAATGAGGACCTGCCCATATTTCCCCATGAAAATCTACTAATATTGCTTCAATAATAAAACTTTATGCGACGCGGTGGCGCAGTGGGTAGCACGTTCGCCTCACAGCAAGAAGGTCGCTGGTTCGAGCCTCGGCTGGGTCAGTTGGCATTTCTGTGTGGAGTTTGCATGTTCTCCCCGTGTTCGCGTGGGTTTCCTCCGGATGCTCCGGTTTCCCCCACGAGTCCAAAGACATGCGGTATAGGTGAATTGGGTAAGCTAAAATTGTCCGTAGTGTATGTGTGTGAATGGGTGTGTATGGATGTTTCCCAGAGATGGGTTGCGGCTGGAAGGGCATCCGCTGCGTAAAACATATGCTGGATAAGTTGGCGGTTCATCCCGCTGTGGCGACCCCAGATTAATAAAGGGACTAAGCCGAAAAGAAAATGAATGAATGAATGAATAAAACTTTATTACAAGCCTACCATTGTGAATTGGTAAGGTAAGGAGATAGTCTTGAATGTAGTTGCTTAATAATTAATTTAACCAAGAAATTACAGACTGCAGCTTTAGTATGGCGTCATAATTTCTAATGAAAACATTTTCCCTGCTTACCAACATGAAGGTGGGACAATAACCTGTCACTCACATGATTTAGACTAACGGCAAACCACACAAACACCCAATTACATTTTAACAAATAAAATCAAGCCCACCTCATATTTTTACTTGTTCAAGAAACTTGTTTACTTGAATACTACAGTAGTGAATAATTAATTTCATACTGAATTAAGCTGCAGAATGTGTGAATGTTCTAATTAAAAACATGAATTAAAGTATATAGTGGATCATGTTTATTGTTAATATAATGATTTATTCTTGTTATAAGGATGCCTGTATAAAATTGGGGGAAACTATTGTAACTATTAAACATCACCAAAATGCACCGGATGGTTTAAAAGTCATTAGAAAATACAGCAAAGTACATATGACATGACTGCACGTTATCTACTGTAGACCTCAGCAACATTATCTTTCTTTTGTTGACAATATATTGGAGTTTGATTCCCTTTTATCGCAGAACTAAAGTTGTATAGTAATTGCAATGTGGTCAAGTGTTCAGTCATTAGAAATCTTCAGACAGCCCTATACGACGCCTTACACTCCCTGTAAATGCATCTCAAAGCTTTTAGAGAAGATTTCACAAACTGTTTCACAAACTGCTTGCTTATTGGCTTTGTGCCATTTGGAGGGTTAATGCAGACAGTTTTCTGTCATTTCCTGATCCTATCAGTTCATGACCACATCAGTCAATGTGTGATGGTTTTACTTGAAAATGGAGATTGCATATTGTACATCTCTTCATAAGGCAGTTGTTAAAAAAAAATTTGTATGTGGATCTTGTGTTCAATGTTTACCTCACACAAACAATGGTTATCATGATAAAATAAACTAATGCAGCACATTGAAATGACAAAAGGTAATTGTAATTGTAATTCATTGTAAACTACATACTTTGTCATATATAAATTTTTTTTTGCCACATTTACAGAATTGTGAAAGAACAATAGCATAGCTTTATATTAGTGACCTGCTGGAATACTAAACTATACTATAATATATGAAAAATTATCAAATAAAATGTAAAAATACACAAACGTATAGCAATGACAATGGTTTACATTTCATTGAAGCATAGTTTCGTAGTGGAGAAACATTTTAACATAATTCTTTTGCATAATTTGTATATGTCATCACAGTCGCTGTTCTGCAAAATTACCATGAACTCCTTTGTGATATTTGTTTTTGTTGCATTTGTTTCTAACTCTCCAGCATTTGTGGTGTTGAGCACTTGCAGCGAGCTGGAAAAAAACTCACAGTTTTTGACTCTTTCTACTTCTGCATCGTGACCTTTTCTACAGTGGGGTTTGGAGATGTTGTTCCTGATATTTGGCCCTCCAAGTTGCTGGTGGTTATTATGATACTTGTCACTTTAATGGTCCTGCCTATCCAGGTGAGCCTGCCTTTGAGAATACAGAGAATGTTGTTAAATAATCAGTGTCCCACTTTATATTAAAGGTGCCGTATAGTGCATTGATTCAATAAGTTAAATTGTTCTCTGATATCTACATAGTATTATGGCTTGGGTATGTTAAAAATAGAGGAATCAGAAGAATCAGAAGCTGCATATTGACCATATTTGGAATTGTTGTGAATATTTATGAGCTCTGCTCTGACATTCCCGCAGCTCAGTGCCTGCTCTCTATCCAGATTATTTATTATAGGGCATCTTTAAGCGGCCTTAAAATTTATTTAAATGAATTATTTGGTGGGTGGCACGGTGGCTCAGTGGGTAGCACTGTCGCCTCACAGCAAGATGAGTGGGTTTCCTTCGGGTGCTCCGGTTTCCCCCACAGTCCAAAGACGTGCACTGTAGGTGAATTGAATAAAACTAAACTGCCCGTAGTGTATGTTTGTGCATGTGAGTGTGTTAGGTGTTTCCCAGTACTGGGTTGCAGCTGGAACGGCATCCACTGTGTAAAACATATGTTGGATAAGTTGGTGGTTCATTCTGCTGTGGCGACCTCTGATGAATAAAGGGACTAAGCCGAAGGAAAATGAATGAATGAAATGTAGTGTATGAGTGTGTGTGTGAATGTATGGGTGTTTCCCAGTACTGGGTTGCAGGTGGAAGGGCATCTGCTGCATAAAACATGTGCCAGAATAGTTGGCGGTTCATTCCGCTGTGGCAACCCCTGATAAATAAGGGACTAACCCGAAGGAAAATGATGATGATGATGAATTCATCATTTGGTTGATTGATGAAATCTGATGAAAAAAAGGGTTAGGGTTAGGGTTCATCTTTTGGTACAATGCACTTTGCATACATGTACATACAAGTTTGTATATTGCACTTTTTATTTTATTTCAAAAATTATCTGGATGTACAGTACTTGCATCTATAATTAATTTATTTTATTACATTTATAATTACACTGTTAACCCAGCCCTTACATCTTAATCCACACCTAAACCTACTCATAGCACTAAACCTGTACCTAATCTTACCCGTATCCCACCTTAATAGCATCATAAGTGTTGTGCAATACAATATGAACACAATAATACATTGTCTTATTTTTTGATGTAAGTATCTAGTAGTTAAGGACACTTAGTGGAACCACAGTCAGAACTACCATTTAAAAAAAAAATTCCAATATATAGAATGAAATGGTAAATGGTGGTTTCCAATAATGCACCATAATGTTCATACACTTATCAATTCCCACGGTCCAATTAGGGACAATAATGTACAGCAGCTGTTGTGCCAGTATCATTAAAAATGGGAAATAATTATGTGCGATGCATTGATGTGTCCTTGTGGTTTAATGCACTAGTTTGAGGAGTTGGCTTATCTGTGGACGGAGCGGCAGAAGTCTGGAGGAGATTACAGCAGACATAGAGCAGAAACAGAGAAACATGTGGTGTTGTGCGTCAGTTCAATCAAAATTGACCTGCTGATGGATTTCCTAAATGAGTTTTATGCCCATCCTAAACTTCAGGTACATAAAACATACACTCATTTTCAATGCATTGTCTTTTAAGGGTTCTTTTACTTCATTGTTACTGTGAATTCATTTACCATTATTATAGGACTTTATATGCGTATGCAATTTAATAACAGCTGTATTTATTCAGCTCAGCAGCAGTTACCATAGCAGTGTATTTAGATTATTTATGTCTATTTGATGTTGGTGTCTTTCAGGAACACTATGTCATCATCCTTTGCCCAACGGAACTGGATGCAGCAGTCAGAAGTGTGCTGCGGATCCCAATGTGGTCACATAGAGTCATATATCTGCAGGGCTCTGCCCTCAGAGACCAAGATTTGGTCAGAGCAAAGTGAGTTCAAAGACACTTAAAACAATATCTTCTGCTAAATTTACTGCACTGTGGCTGCTTCCATGTTTAGTAAATATTGTTATTTCTGTTAACATACAGTAAAGCTCAGTGGCCTAGTCATAAATGACATCCCCAAATCCAAAAAAGGGATAAAATCAAGATTATGTGATTTGCAAATTCTCTTAAATCTTTTATTATCAAAAGTACAAGGAAAAAATGTACAGTGTTTTCTCTGACCAAATAATGTTGAAGAAGTCCATAGGAAAACTGGCAATACAGATGAGGGTTTTACGTTTGGGTATTGAAGTAGTGTCTCATTCTTTTTTTAAGCATATAGTTATTTATTACATATTACATTACATATCGCATTTTGTTCCAAAAGTCATGAGAGAATTGTCTGACAAATCCAAAATCACATTTCACAATGCAAAATTGCAAAGAATTGAGGTTTTTCATTCACTAATATTGTGAAATGATTGAAGGAATCCAGAGAAATATCTGTCAGGCAAGAAGTCAAAGCAGGATACCTCAGCTGAATGTGTTCAACCTTTGAGCCCTCAGTTGACATTCATTCATTCATTCATTCAAAGGCTTAGTCCCTTTATTAATCTGGGGTCACCACAGCGGAATGAACCGCCAACTTATCCAGCATATGTTTTATGCAGCGGATGCCCTTCCAGCTGCAACCCATCACTGGGAAACATCCATGCACACTCATTCACACATACACTGCGGACAGTTTAGCCTACCCAATTCACCTATACCACATGTCTTTGGACTTGTGGGGGAAACCGGAGCACCCGGAGGAAACCCACGAGAACACGGGGAGAACATGTAAACTCCACACAGAAATGCCAACTGGCCCAGCCGAGGCTCGAACCAGCGACCTTCTTGCTGTGAGGCGATTGTGCTACCCACTGCGCCACCGTGACGCCCCTCAGTTGACACTGAATTACAAATGTCATTCTGTGGTTTTAACTTTTAAACAATGCTACATGGGCTCAGGAGTACTTCAGAAAGTATCTGTTGAAAAACACAGTCTGCTGCTGCATCAAGAAATCAGCTTGAATCTTTGTTACTCAAGGAGAAAGCTAAACGTCTGCTCTGTGCAGTGAGCTAAAGTCAAAAGACATTGCAAATGAGTAAAGTAAATAAAAAAAATTAATTTTTGACTGAGAACTCAATGTCCAAAATGACTTTCCAGACTTTCATGAGCTACAGATACAAAACCAAACATTTGTCATGGTTCAGGGACCAGCACAGTAAAAGGTTTGGGTGACTAGCTGATGCGCAAGGTACTGTGCTTTTGACATGGAGGCAAATATTGTGAGAGTACAGAAACATATACTGCTTCAAGATGACATTTTTCATGGGAAGTTTTCAGTTCTTAGATCCCATTCTGCTTGTGTCTTTAAGTCCCATTCTACTTATGCTTTAACCAACGCAGGCTCATTGGTTCTACATTTTTGGGAAACCGCAAATATGTGCCTCTGCTTATGTTTACCAGCATTCTCTATGTAAAACAAATGCTAAGGGTGGTATGACACTACCAACTTTTATTCCTTTTCATACTACAGTGTGAAACATTTACAGGAAGATGGTATGGACAGATAAATGATTATTTTCACATGATTGTTCACCCAGGACAATAAATGAATAAATGCCACAAAAATGACTTAAAATGCACTTGTGATCCGTAAATGTGTTCGCCTTGCCCACTTATCTCCATATGGATGGCTTTTTTAGAGTGGTCAATTTGCTTGGTAGCTCATATTGTTTGGTGTTGTAATTGGGACACAGAGCGGCTTCTCGTGGGTGTGCATGAGAAGGATCTGTAAATGACACATATAGGAAAACATAGCCCAGTAACTTATTTGACATTCAAAGAAATGTACACAGCAGCAACTAGTGGTGTAGTGCAACAAAAGCTGTTAGCAGACTTCGCTGGAGCCACGTATTTTGCAGTTTTCGCAAAAACGTAGCACTGGGCATGTATTCCCAATGAGCCTGGGTTGGCTACAACAACATGGCTTCATAAACACAGAGTGAATGTGCTTCACTGGCCTAACTGCAGTTCAGATAAGTCTTAAATTAAAAAAAATTATGGCTTGTCATATAAAGGAGGATCAGACAGTTACAACCATCACTGACTGTTGAGCATGTGAAGTCTGGTATCATGTCAGACTGGGAAACATATAAAAATTTTGAAACATCTTTCAAAACTTTAATTGTTTGTGAATTGAGAATACTAATTGTTAAAGACTGTAATTAAAATGAAAGTTAATGGTAACACTTTATTTTGATGGCCCATTTGAGTATTAGTAGACTGTCTGCTTAATATCTGTTGATACTGCTTCTTCAACAGACATTTAACTGACTATAAGAAACTTTGCAAGTACATGTCAACTTACACTAACCCTAACCCCAACCTAACAGTCTACTTATAATCTAATGAGAATTAGTTGGCATGTAGATGCAATGTAACTTAAATTCAACAAACGGACCATCAAAATAAAGTGTGACCAAGTTAATTTGACACCGTGTTAAACATGCTTCTGTCCCAACATTTTAGAGAGTGTTGCAGCCAACAAAATAAAACAAATGTTTATACTTACAAAATACTATTTATTTGGTCAGTGAAAAAAATTTAAAATTATTTTTTGTACTTTAGACAATTAAATTAAGTTAAAGAGAATTAACAATCCACATATTCTTTATTGCTTTGCATTTTACAAGAATTTTTTTTTAAATTGGAGATGATCATATGATCATATCTTAAAAGGATAGTTCAACCAAAATTAAAATGGCCATCCGATATATACAGTAGGTGACTTTTTATTTATTTTTTACAACATTCCAGCTGACAACGTGGTCCTTGGTAATTTGTATGATAAAAGTCAATAGCTACTGGCCCTTTGAGAGTCAAAATGAAAGAATAAATCTAACTAGATTTAGAGAGGTTCACATTTAAAACAATTAAAGAAATGTAAATGGCATAAGGAAATTGCAAACAAACAAACAAATACATATATACATACATACATACATACATACATACATAATTTAAGATATATTCTCTAAAATTCTCTAAAAGAAAGTTTTTCTTTACAGACTGGATTATGCTGAGGCTTGTTTCATTCTGACTTGTCGCTGTGTAGCTGACCGCAATGCAGCAGTATGTAATCTTAAGATTCGTAATCAATTTTAAATCATTAAAGGTTCAACTCAGCTCCAGGGGACCTACTGTCCTGTTCTGTTTACTTACAATTTGTTTCAGCACACCTGCATATTTTCAAGATTTTCAGGTGATCCTGAAAAGTTTGATTAGCTGGTGAGGTGTTTTATTAGGGTTGGAACTCTACAGGATATGTGGAGCATAGTTGAATAGTTCTCACAGAATATATTTTGCTGAGTTATATTTGTGTAATGTTCATTAATATTCCAGTTTTTTTTTTTTTTTTTTTTTTTCAGGATTATCAGACCATCCTGCGTGCTTGGGCAGTGAAAGATTTTGCTCCAGGCTGTACTCTTTTTGTTCAAATTCTCAAACCAGAAAACAAATTTCATGTGAAATTTGCAGGTACTGTTAAATTAGTCTTTTCCCAGAATATTTAAAATAGTGTATAAATTTATGGAAACAGCCAGGAAACTTTGTTCCAGCAAAGTTATACGGCAATGTCTACTTTCAGATCATATTGTTTGTGAGGAAGAGTTTAAATTTGCCATGCTGGCCATGAACTGTATCTGTCCTGCAACATCTACCTTCATCACCCTTCTGGTGCACACCTCACAAGGCCTGTGGGTACACCAGCCTGATCACATATCATCTTGGTTACCTACAGTATGTAACTCTCATTCCATGAAGGAGGGAACATAGATTTTACGTTGTAGTATGGCCTGCATTTGTGGATTCTGTTTATTTGCATGCATGCAGGGTCACTTCAAAAATACGATGTATATAAGCAGCACCATGGGCAGATAACACTCCAGATTATCGCTGACACTTGGGGTCTCTAAGGAAAGTACTAAGGGTGATATTGTCAAGCAACTATTATGAGCATATAAGCAGCACCAAAGGCATAACCATCCATTGTCCTCAGTGGCCCTAGAATTTTTGAATTTTTTAGGGGTAGTTGTGATGAGTTTCTCTAGCAAAGCTAAAGCTATGGATTTTGAATATGACAGTAAATTGGAAAAACATTCCAGTTCCAAAGGAGAAGGATGCTGTGGAGCCACATACTACCCTATGAGGAGATACGGTGGAATAGTGGAATACATATGGATAAGATGGTAAGCTGGTAGGGAAGATATGGGTTTACCCAGAGGGTAAAACGTGTAGTTATTAGTAAATGTGGGTTGACCTAGTGGGCATACAGCACAATTTAATGGGCATCCAGCACCCAACTTCTCATCAGATGCTGGGGGCCTTGGGGGATCTCTCAAGGGTTCACCGGCTGGGGAACTGAATAGCAGAGTGCAATAAGTGCAACCATGTCTGGGTGAGGGAGCATGGCACAGCATGACACTGAACTAATTTTTTTCTCAGATTACCTGGTGTTACCCAGCAATCAGAAAGAATCCAGCTCCAATTTGAGATTAAAGAATCTCACTAATCTGTTTGGTGTTGCCTAGCCTATGACTGTTAGAGAGGCACCACACACTAGTGTATAAGAGGAAGCAACACCAAAACCCTCCACCACATCCTTATGGAAGAATAGCATAATAGTATTCGGACAAGTTCAGGGGTCTTCTCTGTGATAAGAGCACCACTCAACAAATTCATTACACTTCAGGGTGTACTGTAGGCACCTTGTAGAGGGAGATCTAGCTTAAGTGATACCATCAACTACTGCTGGAGGTTGGTCATTTAATTCTTCTGTGTCTAGTCGAGTCACAGGTGCCAGATGTTACCCTGTCCCTGAGAAGATGGTCTTAGTTGAATTCATAGTTAAGGTGACTGTTGTGAGAAGAAAGTTCTGGGATCCAAGTCTGGGTGGGCTAAGTGATGCAATTAGCATGTCCTGCTCCTTGTCCTCCCTGACTTGCAGTGTCTGCCCAGGTAGGCTTACTGGGGGGAAGCATACTTGTGTAGCCATCAACTTGGTGCCAATCTCAGGTTGAGCAACCACCTTGGATAGATGAACTGCAGATGTCAGTTACTGGAAGACAAAGACCTGCCCTCAATCTAATCCTCAGCATTTTGGAATGATGCGAAGACTGCTTTCACGAATGAGCTGACAAAAGCAAGCAGAATCAAATGTGTTGCACTGGGTAAGAATGAGAGGTCAGTAGGGATTAGCTCTCACTAGCCGCATTTCCACTGTTGGGCCAGTGCGAGCCAGGGATTTTCTCAGGCCGGGCCGGGCCGGGCCGGGCAAATAGCCTGGGAGCTTGAGCAGTGAGGCCAAAATCATGTCGTGTTTACACTGTCGGGCCAGTAGCTCGCAGTGCAGCATGCAAACCCCGCCCCCAGAACGTCCCCCGAATCAAACGTCACACAATCCGCCCAGTTCAGCAGGAAGAAAGTCAAATCAGAATCAGACAGATAAAGCACACCATCGCATCATCATGAAACAATTAAAATATAGACAACTAAAGCAAACAAATTACACGTTACTGTACAGCATTACATTATATGTCTAAATGCATAGGCCTATGTATTTTCATTCATTATATTTGTTTACTCGCCAACCAACTGTTGGCATCGTGCATCGAGTGGTCTCGCCACTAGCAGAGGGATGACCCAGCCGACCATCCATAATATAAAACCACAGAATAACTCAGTATAAAATGTATTTTATAACATCCTCGTTTCTGTAGACGCTGTCAAACATTCAGCCCAAATGCTACAGAGAGACCTAACATGCCAGTTTTTCCCTAGGCTATATGACACCTAATAGGTAATTCCCCTTTATTTAAGAGAATAATTTAAGGATGTTGCATATTATTCGGTTATCTTAAGTAAAGGAATCCATTTCAGGACTTAGGAGCAAGTAATAAAATATAGGCTAGCCTATATCGTTGCGTTCAGCAGCTATCCACAATCTGCATCAGTTAAAAAAAAAGTATCATACATTTGATAAAAGTAGTGTTAAATATTTCAGAATGGCATCCACTGATTCTCCCCAAAGCAAAAGAATTACGATTTAAAATATAAAATATCCTTCTAAAGCTCTACATTTAAAATTTCATTTTTAAATGTTACCACATCATATAAAAACATAAACACTTGTTTGAGGACGTAGAACACATTTTTACGTGCAGTTTTTCCCAATCCGTTTCCAAAGCAGTGCTGCAGGACTGGATGACAAGAGAAGTTTGATGGTTTTGCTCACCCAAAAAAATGCTCTGTTTGCACGATTTGATTATTATTATCGTATCCAAATACTTTATAAATAATATTTCAAAACTCCTCAGTTTTTGTTGCTTTTAGAAAATATCTAAAATCTTTTTTTCAGATAGGCCTTTGTAAAATGAAAGTTCAAAATGGCCTAAAATGGTTTAATTTATTTGTATTATATATATACCTAAATTGTTATAGCTTTTGTTTGTTTTACATTGGTTTATTTATTTATTGAATGTGTTTTTATTATGTCCAATATTTGTAATTCTTTAAATTAATTCTTTAAATTATTGTGACACTATTGTGCTGACCCTACAAAAGTGGACACGTAATTTGTAAAGTTTTATGACTTTCTGTATTCATATTTTGTAATATCTCCGAAATAAAGCAATAAAGAAAGAAACCCAGCCGCTCGCGGCATCGCCAGAGCTGTGAAGCGAGCGCTCTTTCACTCTATCTCTCACACACGCATGCATCTAAATGCGCACATTTCCTTTTAAATTTGTCAAAAACTCTCGACAGCTGAAAGTTACTGGCTGCTGTGTCTTTAATGTGGTGTAAAGATTATTTTGTGTTATGTGATCAAGGAGGACGCAGCAAAGAAATATCACTTATTAAATTAAAACTAGGCTACTTTATTATTTTATGCAACATCCTTAAATTTAAAAGGGAAACATAAGAGTAATCTTAAGCAAAAAAAGACCCCAAGTCCATAAGGTGTTTTATGTAATATCTTAAATTGACCAGCTATATGTTTTTTCTTTCCCTTATTTATTTATTTTTTGGTGCATGTACTCGTGTGCAATTAGAAAACTAGTGTAATGGTGACACACCATCTTTACCAGACTCGGCAAACTCCGCCTCTGCTTTCACTCTGCCCTGAAGCCCCAGCTGGCTTGCTTTGGCCCAAGGTATGACAATGGAAACTCAACTGGCCCTGGGTCGCACTGGCTCGCTCGCTTTAGGCGCGACAGTGGAAACGCAGCTACTGTGATTCCAGCACACTAATTTTTGCGCAGGTAGCAATGGTAGCACATGCAACAGAACAAGCTGCAATCTCAACGCAGCCAAAAACATGCCCTCACATTTTGGGAATGTGCTATTCAGGAGCACATGGGTTAGTAAAATATAATGTAATGTGTAAAGAAACTAAAAATGTCCATTAAATATTCCAAAAACATTCTAAGGTATTATGTCAGAGTAAACCAATTTAAAGATTCTTAGCTTGAAACTAGTCTAGTTTCTAATGGCAACAGGAGACAATGCCCCCTGTGCTAAAAACCCTTTCAGAAGGGGAACTGGTTGCAGAAATGTAAAGGTATTTACTGGTCAGTAAAGACAATCTCAGATACTGCTTATTGTTATATTCACAAGATAATGGATCAACTTCACTTCCAGTGTTGCTTAAAAACAGGTTAGACTGTAGCTCCAAGTTGATGAATTGTTGTTGCTTTGTGGCTGGATTTGTTGGCACTTCATTTCTTTGTGCTGCTTTGAAGAACATCTTTCATGTCTTCTTTGCAGGACTGGTACTATTAGTTGTAGGGATACATTTATACAGAAATAAAACTTTAATAACTTTTTAAAGTAGAATGTTTAAAGTGTGTGCGAACCGGAAGTTGCTAAGACTTTAATCTCAGCATGTTGATGTCAGTATTCAATAAAGGGAAACCAGAGGCTGAATATGTTACAATTACTGACAAATAGTGCGATGCTCAACATTTGTTAGCATGCCCTTTTGGTCAGCCCTGTACTGGTTGAGATGCTTTGTACGTGTACCCTATTTGTACACCTGTAGGATTCCCTGTTGGTAAATCTGTGTATTTCCATCATAAGATGCTCTTTGTCTTTGTTCGTCCATATATTGAGTAGTTCTCTGATAGAACCAGTGTACATATAAATTATTTCCTCATGAGGTGTATGTGGACTCCACTACTTTAAATAATCTAGGTAGGATCCCAATGAGGTCATGATGGAACAACTTATTTCTCTTCTTCGGGGAACGAAAGTTACATATGTAACTGAAACTTTCACCCAAAACTCATAATTAATCATAATTAAATCATAATTAAATTGGATGTTATAAATGATATATGTGTATCTTTGCAGAGAGGGCCAGCACTCTCCTGAGGACTGGCACAGAATTTATGGGAAATGCTCAGGAAATGAAGTGTACAGTATTGTTTTGAACAAAAGCATCTTTTTTTCTGAGTATGAAGGAAACAACTTTGCTTTTGCATCCTTTAATGCATATAATAAGTGAGTAACTATATTTAAGAAATACATTTAATATCATTGGATAATAAAAATTCTTCTTAGATGTATAATTTGTGTAATATTATCTATTATTTTAGGTATGGCATCTGTCTCATTGGAGTCTGCCGCGAGGACACTAAGAGCATTCTGCTGAATCCTGGTGCTCAGTATACCATGAATGCCTTGGACACATGCTTCTATATCAGTCTCACCAAGGAGGAAAACTCCTATATTAAGCACAGAGAGTGTACAAACAACAGCAAGACTCAACCGCCAGTGAGCAGTGCCATTACAAGCACAGGTCAGACAAATGTTTTGCATTATAATCCAAAGAAAGAAAAGTACTGTAAATGTTTGCACCTGGTGATTAAAGGGTTAAAAATATATTTTTAAATATAAAGTCTCTTCTACTCACCAAGGTCTCTTCTACTCACCAAGGCTGTACTTGTTTGATCAAAAATAACATAAAACAGTAATCTTGTCAAATATGATGCAGGACCACAAAACGATGAGTTGTTTCAAGCCAAAATTAATTAAAATATTAAGTAAAGATCATGTTCCATGAATGCCACCTCTGGCTTCCCCTGGCAGATCACACGCTTACCCATGTCTCAGATCGCTCGCCATCTGCTCTTCTGGAGTCACACTCGCCTGAAATTGATGCATGCCATTCACATCCCAGGTGAGCTCAACTGTGCAGCTAATGGGCTCTCATGGCAGCTCACGTTCTGGCAAGAATGGAGACTCCAACCCGGTGCGGTCCAGCTGATGGGAGCGCTTCGGAGAAGCCCGGGTCATTCTGTTTGCTTCTCCCAAAATCGAAAAAGTAGTTTTATTCCCTTATCGAGAACCCTCTCGGCACAGATGCACTGGCTCACAGCTGGCCCCAGGGCCCGCGCAAATATGCATTTCCCCCAGTGAGCCTACTTGCATAGACCCTGTGCAAGGTCAGGGAGGACGAGGAGCATGTCTTGCTGGTTGCACCACTTTGCCCCAACTGGACCTGGGTTTCTGAACTCACACTGTTCGCGACGGCCGCTCTCTGATAAATTCCCCTTAGGAAGGACCTACTTTCTCAGGGATGGGGCACCATAGTTGTCCATAGATGTGGCGCAGAATTTTTGCATTCTTGCTGTAAAAAGTGTGTATTTCTATAAAACAAAAATATATACACTATTTCTGATTGGCAGTATGTATGAAAAGGACCGGTTTCCTTTTTTTTATTTTAAAATAACACTTTATCTTTATGTTTGGATATGTTGTAATGAAAGTCAATGAAACTTACAAAATGACAAATATCACCATAATATTTATGGTGTATGTGTAGTTTATGGTGTCATATCTGCAAATGTATGCTTGATAAAGACACAATGTAATATAATATATTCTTTGATTTTCATCTATTTTTGTGTTTCTTAAAGGCACCATGGCCATAGATATACAGGAAATAAGCATTTCATCAAGTTTAGACCCATCACTCTCAACTGAAGCTAATAGGTCTGAGAGAAGACAACCAATCATGATTCCTGTTCTAGAACTGCCTGATTCACCTTCCTTTGAGGCTGGCAAGCTGCTCGGTGATCAGTCAAAGAGTCCCATCAGTGGAGACAAATGCAGTGATGGGTAATTTAACCTTTCACTAAGAAAGAAAGCATTATCAGCTCCTGAAAGATCTTTTTAGTAGCTATTAGTCAGAAACACTGCCAGTTTCAACAGGAATATGATTGCCTAAACTCTTCTTCTTTTTTTTTTTAGTTACATTATAGGATATCCTCCAAATTTACCCTACATTGGAAGCTCGACAACCCTTTGCCATTTACGGAAAAAGAAAATGCCCACATGTTGTATGCAGCTGGAAAAGGTAACAGAAAATATATATGTTATAATGTATTTGCATGATACACATGTTTACGTAAAACAAATATATGCAAAAACATGGCTAAATTCTTGTGTTTAAATGTTTTAATTTTGTGTTTAAAATTGTGATCTAAAATGATGTGTCAGAAATACAGTACATTACCTTTAAAAACACGGTTTACTAAATAAATTGCTGCTTTTATTAAACAAGAACTTTTATACACTGATAATAATAAATGTTGAGCACCACATCCACATTTTAGAATGATTTTAAAATATATTAAAATAGAAATAAGCATAAAAGACATATTTGAATGCTAGTGTGTTTAAAAACATTTTTTTAAGAATCTCTTGTTTTATGGTGAATTTTAATGTTGCATTGACTAATCTTCTTAATTTATTGTCAGTTTTTGTCCAAGACCTGCAATCATAAAGATGATGAAGATGCAACAGTGTATAGTTTGAAGAATAAGCTGGTCATTGTGTCAGTTGAGACAGCAGGAAACAGCCTGTACAACTTCATCCTCCCGTTACGAGCCTCGTACAGACCACAGAATGAACTGTGGCCCATTGTGCTGCTCTTGGAACATGAGTAAACATCATTGCTTACTTTAATAACTCTTCTTCACTTTCTAGTGTTTTGTAGTTACAGTATGAAGAGCACTACAATGTTATGTTTCTGTGTGGTTTCTTTGTCTTTTAGGCCGGATGAAGAATTTCTTGAGACTATCTGTTGGTTTCCGATGATTTACTACTTGCTTGGATCAATCGACAGGCAAGAGACATGATTATGAAACATGAAACATTATCATGTTTGCTTGTATCCTGTCCTCAAATAATCAATTTACAGTTTGTCCTCCGGAAGGAGATAAGCCTGCTGCTGTACACCGAGAGTCACCTTACTGAGATAATAGCTCAAGGAATGAGTCTTACTGTAAAACCAAGAAACAAATGAGCAACTTTGGTTAAAACAAGCATAAGAACACACTGCAAATAAATGTTTTTTTACTTAGAGTTTTTTGTCTTGTTTCTAGTTCAAATATCCAAAAATTCTTAAATCAAGTAAAATTTCTTGACAAGCAAAAATTATTGTTTTGCTTACACCATCATGGGGTATAATCATTAATAAACAAACCATAATAATGAATAAATACATTTTAATTTATTCTGCCATACGTTCACTTTTAGGAAGGTTCATATGCAAAGTTTTATAAATGAGACCCCTCATCAGTCCCATAATTCAGAACAAAATTTTGTATATTGATCTCCATTCCTCACAGCATTAGTAATATCTCGCTAGTGATTTTAATATCTCGCTAGAAAAAGGAAGTGTGACTAAACAGGACTACCAAGTTCATAATGCTGAACAGTTAAACCTTTGTTGGTCACAGAGCTTATTTTCGGCAGTAATTAAAAATCCAATTCAATAATCCCATTGGCCTTTAGTTGAGAGAACCAGGGTGATGAAGTTTTACTTGTTGATCAAAAAAAAAAAAACACCATTGTCTATCCATCTCCTTACAGCCTGGATGACCTGTTGCGTTGTGGCGTCTCTTTTGCTGCCAGTATGGTGGTTGTGGATAAGGAAAGCACCATGACTGCTAAGGAGGACTATATGGCGGATGCAAAAACCATAGTTAATGTTCAGACTCTGTTCAGGTGAGAGATCTTGAGATTGTCAAAGAGGTTAATTACTTACATCTGGGGTTCTCTACCTTATGCTATGTTCAGACTTTACAATATTTTTGTTGCAAGGGTTTTTGTGTTACATTTGAACTTCTAAATTCTTGTCATCTTGTGGGCACAAAAACATGTTAGAGTATTTGTTGCTTACTGACCCACATAGAAATCTGATATATGCATATGCAAATTACATATATGACATACAAGCTCATATTTGGATTTCGCATATATATGTCATATATGCAACATATATTTTGATATATATCTCAATAAATTAGAACGTCATTGAAAAGTTGATTCATTTCACTAATTCAAATCAAAAGGTGAAACTCATATATTATATAGATTTATTACACACAAACTGATATATTTCAAGTGTTTATTTGTTTTAATTTGGATAATTATGGCTTAGGGGCGACACGGTGGCTCAGTGGTTAGCACTGTCACCTCACAGCAAGAAGGTCACTGGTTCCAGTCTCGGCTGGGTCAGTGGCATTTCTTTGTGGAGTTTGTATGTTCTTATCGTGTTCGTGTGGGTTTCCTTCAGGTGCTCTGGTTTCCCCCACAGTCCAAAGACATGCTCTATAGGTGAATTGAATAAACTAAATTGGCTGTAGTGTATGTGTGTGCATCTGAGAGTGTGTGGGTGTTTCCCAGTATTGGGTTGCAGCTGGAAGGGCATTCGGGATTCCGTGCCTCTCCTCTCTTCCTCCAGAGTCTTAGACCTTGATTTCCATGTGAAATGCTAAATTTACTTTCATCTGAAAAGAGGACTTTGGCCCACTGAGAACAGTCCAGTCCTTTTTGTCCTCAGCCCAGATAAGACGTCTCTGACATTGACTCATGCCTCCCTCTGCTGACCAGCTTTATGGAGATCCTGATTTGTTTATAAATATTTGAAAATATTTGTCATATATTCAACATATATTTCGAAGTGGTCACTTACATTTATTTTATTTCCAACCATTGGAATTACAAATATGTACATATTTGTCAAAATATATTAGCTATAATTTTATGTATGTGCTCATATATGGCCATATATGAATAATTATATACAATCTATATATTTGAACATACTTGTAATTCCAGTGGTTGAAAATAAAATATATATAAGTGACCATTTTTGCAATATTTCAAAATATATGTTGAATATATGACATAGTTTATGTATGTAAAATCCAAATATGAAGTATGTTATATATGTAATTTGCATATATTTCCATGCATCCAATTTCTATATGGGAACAAATCATGTTTGTTAACAAAAACAGTTGTTCATTGTTAGGTTATGTTAACTCACGGTGCATTGACTTATGTCAACAAGCACAGGATTTTAATAATGCATGAGCAAATATTGAACTACGTCTAATAAATAATGAACAAGCATTGTTCATTGTTTGTTCATGTTAGTAAACAAATAAATTAACATTAACTATGTCTCGTATTGTCTCGTAAGTGTTACCATTATTCCTTTAAATGTGCAAACCTGTAAACTGTTGTAAATCTATTAACTTTAATTTGACAAAACACAACACTGTTGAATATCAATATTGATGATTATTTTTGTTATGGTGAAGTTATTCAATTTATTATTTCTTTCCCACTAAATGTACAACATGGTAGAATATCTGTCTGGTGTAACTTATTTTGGATGATATTTTATTGTTAATGTTTTTGTCGTCTTTTTCTTCCTGATGTATAACTTTTTCATTATAATTTTTAAGATGTGAACTAAACGCAACTAAAACGAGATCTGTGATGACATTGTGAACATCTGAAATGACTGATTATATAAGCACAGAGAGATAATAAATCTTTACACTGACAAAGGCTCATATCTGAACTTTTTTTTTCTAAATTCTAAAAAATGTTTTTTTTTTTTATAAGTTAATGAATGCAGACCATCTTTGCTTCTTGTCATTTAAAGAATTTTGGTCCTAGCACCAAACTCTGGTAGAGCACGGTCATTGATATTTGATTTGAAAAAGTCATCTCTCTCTCTCTGTCTCTCTGCAGGTTGTTCTCTGGTCTGAACATCATCACTGAGTTAACTCATCCCGCTAACATGAGATTCATGCAGTTTAGCACAAAGGACTCTCATTCCCTGGCATTCTCCAAACTGGCAAAAGTGAGCAGGCGTTTTTCCCCTTTTTTGGTAATACATATTCTTTATTTAAATATTTTTTCTTCTTCTTCTTCTTCATGGAACAGAAAGAAAGAGAAAAAGGCTCAAACTTGTCCTTCATATTTCACCTTCCGTTTGCTGCTGGTAGGGTTTTCAGCATTGGTATGCTGGACACACTCCTCTACCAGGTAACACACTGCATACACACATTGTGCAGCCCATCAACCTCAAATCATTTCTGAATGACTGGCTGCTTATGTCCACAAGATGGCAATATAAAAAAGGATAGAAAAGAAATTTTAACATGTTTGTCAGTAAACTCCAGAGTATCCTCAAAAATGCTGATGGCCATAACAAATGTGGAGTTTGATTTATCACATTAAACTGTTTTTTGTTTTCCTTCAGATATATTCACTACAGTTTGTAAGTTTGGTCAATAAGATCTTTCTAACAGAAATGAATAAATTTGTTCTGCAAGGACTGTATTAATCATAATAGTACAATATAAAGATTAATAAGATAATAAAGAGAGCCTTTTTTTTTTTTTTTTTTTTTTTCTGTTATGTTGGTTTTGCAAGTCTCTTCCCATTCTGATAGAAATTATGAATTTGGAACAATGAAATGTTTAATTTAATGTTGCTGTTGTTGTTTTTTTCCCACACAGTTTGTTATTACTGCAATTTTATGTGCTTTTCTAAAACTGCAAACAATTTAGCTTTGCCCAGTTTTGAACATTTTGATCACCACCCGGTTGGTGACTGCAGTACAGGTCATAAAATTTTCTCTCCATCTGAAAAAAACAAAGAAATCAAATAGCTTTCCTAATCTTTTTCAAATATGTGGTCTCTGAGATTTATAGGGAGTTCTTATGCTGATTCATATTCAAGTGTTCATTTTTCTAATACGTTTGCTTTCAGTCTGTTATTTGATGCTATCATAATGGGCTGTGGTGTTGTTATGCATTTGCATTGGGATCTGTCTGAGTTCATGTTTGCTTAATTGACTCCATTGGTGTAATATGAAACAGTACAAGTAATTACAAGTAACATTTTAGTAAACATTTGTACTGTTAAATATACATTTAAAAAGTAAATGTTAAAGCTAGGGGTGCACTGATTTTTATCTTTATGTTTGACTGATACAGATATTAAGAAAAATATTTCTGCCAGTACCAATATTGTATTGTATACAGTACTCGCTATTTTGACCATTAAATTAGTTTTTACTGAACATGGACTGGATTATGGAGGACAAAACCTGCAAAAATAATTTATAAATAAATACCAAATAAATAAATGAATGAATAAATAAATCCACAAGTTCCTGCATAAATAAAACAATAGATAAATAAATGCGCAAATAAATGTATATATATATATATATATATATATATATATATATATATAAATCTACAAATTCCTGCATAAATAAATATATAAATAATTAATAGTGCGGGCAGATTAATAATTAAATAAATTACACGAATGTTGGGGTAATAAGAAAGTGCTAAACTGAAAGTAAAAAAAATTTCCCCCCCTTTCAAACGTTTATTTATTTTGGAATGTAGTTCCATATTTAGTTTTCCTCAGCTCAACATGCTTATGAGAGGGTGTCTGTCAATCATCAGAAGGCAGTAAAAAAAAATACGCAAAAGTTTTCCAACGTTTGAAAGGGGGAAAAAAAATCAGTTTAGCATTTTCTTATTCCCCCAACATTTATTTAAATATTTATCTGCCCGGACGATTAATTATTTACATATTTATTTATGCAGGAATTTGTCGTTTTTTATATATATTTAGTTATTTATTTGCATATTTATTTTTGTTTTATTTATGCAGGAATTTGTGGATTAATTAATTAATTAATTAATTTATTAATTTGCATATTTATTTATTTATTTATTGTTTTTGCAGGTTTCGTCCTCCATACTGGATCCCCAACTTTCCAATATTTTAAAAGATGCACAAAAATGTATCTTCAATGGTGATTTGCTCAGTATTTCTTTTAACAGCAGTAAATGTATTTCACACATAACAGAATATAGCTATTTAATAAGCTTAACAAATAAAACCAGCGCTGTTGCTCAAACCAAACTTAAATTATACTAAGCTGAATTTTCACTTTAACAACAGGTCCAATGTTTAAAAATGAGGTCAGTATTCAGAGAGTAGGTGCTCTTTTGTGGCTGTTTGAATGCATTTGATCACATGAGCTTCTATATTATAAAAGAAATCAGATTCAATGCATTTTTCATTACCTCTGGAAGTGGAGAAGATCTATGTTTTACAGTACATCCAATTTACACCTGTATTCATCGCAATGCACTTGGGATCAGATTGATAAAAACACATCTTAATGCAAGGGGTAAATAAGGCCTCAGAAGTTGCCTGATATAGGTTAAAAAAGGTCTTACTGTCTTTGTGTGTATGTTTGTACCTACATGTTCATCCATAATTGTACTAAAAGGCTTGGCTTTCTGTTGTTGCAGTGTTTTGTTAAGGATTATATGATAACAATCACCAGGCTCCTGCTGGGGCTGGAAACTACACCACAGTCTGGTTTCCTATGTGCCGTAAGTATGACTTTTAGCATATTTGCTATCTTAAAATGGCTTTGTGTTAATTCTTTTATTTTATGTTCTTTCAGTGGACTTAAAATCTAAAATTACATTTCAGATGAGTATCACAGAGGAGGACTTATGCATTGAAACGTATGGCAGACTGTACCAAAGGCTTTCCTCCACTGTAGGAGACATTCCCATCGGCATCTACAGGACCAAGTGTCAAATAGTTGAACCTCCTGAGGTAGCATTGTCCATGTGAAATTGCTTTAACAAGATTTTTTATGAGTGTTATGTGGACAAAACAGGCTATGTTTTACCTTCATCTAGACTCCACAATCCCAAATGTCAGACAAGGCATCTGTGTTTGAAGAGGGCAAAGACCTAGATGATGAGCAACATCAACGTGAATTACCAGACAGTCAATTACAGACACAATCTCTGCGTCGGAGAAGCATGCAGTGGGCTTCCAGTCTCCTGGGCCCATGGCACGCTGACCGTGAGGCAGACAGACTGAGCCAACATCGGGGTGTCTTGCTATCATGCTCTGAGAGACAGGAGGTCACGGAGCTGGTCAAGAAACGCATGAAAAACCTGGGTCTCTCCACACAAGGATTCGGTCAGATTCAAGTCTCATGTCCAGTATTAACTAGGAAGACTCTATGAATTGTCTGAAATGTTTCAAATTATTTTGTTTGATTTTAGGAACTCTGGAACCAGGCTTGACTGTTAATATTTTCTTGACATTCACAGACATTAACATGCAGACATTTACTTAAAACTTTAGTAGGTTTATCTGATAATTGGATATAATAAAGATTTATTTTTTATACAATATTACATTATTTACAATATATGCATCATTAAAATTAAGACATTTGGACATTCAGTGTTCAGTATTGTAAACTAAGTGGCTCATTATTATGATCTTGAGTTCTGGAGAATGACACACTCCAATGTTCTTATTCTGTTAATATTTGTCTCTCAATCCAGATGAACAGACCGATATCAAGAACAGACATGCTTACATCTTAATCAACCCATCTTCTGACACAAAACTGGAGCTAAATGACATTGTGTAAGTAAAGCTCAGTTAATTTTACATCAAAATCTACCTATGCATATTGTTTACACTATACAGTATGGTGTATGCGGAAAGTATTCACAATGCTTGACTCCACATTTTATGTCACAGCCTTATTCCAAAATTGATTAGATTATTAATTGTCCTCAAAATTGTACATACAATACCCCATGATGACAATGTGAAAGAAGTTTGTTTGAAATCTTTGCAAATTTACTAAAAATGAAAAGAAAAAAAAAAAGTACATAAGTTTACGTAAGGCTTGCTTGGTTTTGGGACTTGTGGAGCTGCGCATCGATGGATTTGCTCTTCGGTAGCTATGTTTCCATCCAAAAATGCGAATTAACTTCATGCGCAAAACTGGAATATTGCATAAAAGATGTGCGAATAAAGCAGCGTTTCCATCCAACGAGTCAAAGAGAACAAAATCGTCACTTCCTGATTAAATGGCGCCAAATATCAACAGTAAAAACGGAATTTGCTGAGGTAGGAGAAGCTGCATGAATCTTTTCTTCATTTAATAAATGTCTCGTGCCTCAGAAGGCAATCCTGACGCGCAGTGGCGTTTGAAGACGTGAGACGCGGAGCACAGACGCTCTTAATTCTGGAGGTCATTAATAATATAATAACGCTAATACTGAAATGATCAAGGTATTTTAGAATGACCAAAACAACATTTCAGATGTTTTACAATGTGGTCTGCCTGCTGGTTTGTCCATTTACAAATATTTTTATCATCACATGATCTCTTATAACCAAATCACATGACCTTTTTTTAATGCGCATACTGGAATTTGTTCGGTAAAAGTGTTTCCATCGTAGTTTATGCGCATCTTTTCTTATCGAATAAAAAGTTTATCCTACTCAGTTATGCACATACATTTTTTATGCGCATTTTCAAAATTTATGCGCATCTTAGCATTTCCATCAACCGATTTTTTACGCGCATATCCAAAATGCACATAAAAATAGGTGGATGGAAACATAGCTAGTGTTTAGACTTTCAGCAGTAAATTAAACCACACTGAAATGAACTAAACTGAAATTTAACTCTGAAAACTGGACTGACACAGTTTCAATTTACTAGAACTTATATGTTCAGCTGCTTTGACACAATCTACATTGTAAAAACGCTATAGAAATAAAGAAAAGTTAAGTATTCACAGCTTTTGCTCAATGCTTTGTGGAAGGACCTTTGGCAATTTTGAGTATGATGCTACAAGCTCTCCACAGCTGTTTTTGGGCAGTGTCTCCCAATCCTCTTTGCATTTAACTCTTAAGTTCTATGAGGTTGAATGCGGAGACCTCTCCAGAGATGATCAATGGGGTTCAAGTCTGGGGACATTCAAGGACATTCACAGAATTGTCCCACAGACACTCTCTTGTTATCTCGGCTGTGTGCTTTTTCCATTTCCTGTTGAAAGATGAACAGTCGCCCCAGCTGGTGCAACCTTTCTTCCAGACAAGAGTTCAACCTTTGCATCTTCAGACCAAAGAATTTTGTTTGTTGTGGTCTGAGAGTCCTTCGGGTGCTTTTACTGAGGAGTGGTATCCATTTGGCCACTCTACAATACAGGTCTACTTGGTGATGTGCTGCAGAGATGGTTGCTTATCTGGAAGGTTCTGCTCTCTCCACAGAGAAATATTGAAGCTCTTTCAGAATGACCATCATTCTTCACCTTTCTTAAGTCCTTCTCTTCCAATCACTCAGTTTAGCCAGTCCTGGTGGTTCCAAAATTCTTCTATTAACAGATGATTGAGGCCACTGTGCTCACTGGGACATTCAATGCTGTACAAAAATGCTGTACCCTTCCTCAGATATGGTCCTCAATGCAATCATGTCTCTGTGTACACAGACCATTTCTTGGACTTCATTGCTTGGATTGTGCTCTGACGTGCACTGTTAAATGTGGGACCATATATAGGCAGGTGTGTGTCTTCAAATCATGTCCACTCAACTGAATTCACCACATGTGGTTTCCAATTAAGTAGTAGAAACATCTGAAGGATGATCAGTGGAAACAGGAGGCACCTGAGCTCAATTCTGAGCGTCGTTGCAAAGACTGTGAATACTTATAAAGTCTTCTTTTAATACATTTGCAAACACTTCTTTCACATTAGCATTTTGGGGTATTGTTGTAGAATTTCGAAGGAAAATTATGAATTTTAGTCTTTTTTTAAAAAAGCTATAACAAAAGGTGGAAAAAGTAAAGCACTGTGAATACTTACTGGGTGCAATGTAAAATGTTTTTCTTTGCTTAAAAAAATACCTTGCATGTACCTTTTGATTCATATTTGATATATTGTATAAGTGATAATATACTGTATATACTGTACACAAGCAAATCCACAAAACAACAGTAGTACAGTCATTTTACTACTCAGTTTCTGTACTGTAATTTACATGACCAACTCAGAAAATATCTTCATTCTTAAAATTACTCAATGGTTCCAGGAAGAACCTTTGCATCCATGGAATCTAAAAAATTTTTTTGAATAACTTTTCACTAAATTAATGAACGCCAAGAAACAAGTAAAAACGAGTAAAAACGTTTTCTTCTATGGCATTCACTATGAAATCCCAATTCTCCCTGCTAACTGAGAGTGTTGTTAAACTATTAAAAATGTCAACTAACTTTCAACATCACTTTTTTAGCAAAATATGACCAAATAAATGCAAAACACCCAGTCAATCACAAAGTATGGGAATAATTTTTTTTTACATCTTTGTTTGTTTCAGGTACATAATCCGTAAAGATCCTCTATCATCCAAGCTGAACGATACTGACAGTGTTAAGAACAGCATGAGAAGCAGTTTACAAATGAAAGAGGAACACAAAGCTGGATAATCATCCGTTAATAAAACTTTGAAACCTTACAATATCTTACAACCTTACAATAATGCATGTAAACAATCATACATTTTTGTCATAGCATTCATGCCTTATGCTCAGCTTAACATAGACTTTCGCCCAGTCAGAACGTCTCTATGTCTAATCTGATCTCATTTTAGCAGCCTCAGGATTCCTGCAAGACTCATGTTAACATTTGGTAGAGAGGATGACAATAATGCATGGATCTGCATCTTCTCACTTCCCACCACGTTTACCGTTTTGCTCAGGTACATTTCTCAGATCAGAATTGAAATTTGCAAAACAGTAAGTGCATTTCTCAAAACAACGCGTACAAATAGCAAATCACTGTGGATAACTGCAAAACCCAGTCTCTTGCTCAAAACCCTTAGTTCATCTCTCAAAACTAAATTTATGTGTCAATTAACATGTATGTCCTTGTGTCATTTTGTCCGGACAGTCAAATTACTTAGTCATGTTGTCAATATAACAGTGTACTCTGGAGAGGTGTTCTGATGTAAAAATATGTTTTTTTGTTGTTTTCTTGCAGTTTGTCCTGTAATTTGCTGACAGATCGTGTCATGATACAGAAAGGAAAAGACAGTACTGCATAGCACAAAGAAAAAAACTAAATAAAAGTAGAAATGTGAATATAGGACTTCTTCTACTTTGAGATGCACCTTCATTAGAAAAAGTCAAGATTCATCTGGGGGAAATTTACCAATTCTACACAGATTGAGAAAAAAAAGTCTAAGGGAAATGTACAGAAAAAATGAATTTTTACAAAATATTATGACAGCATGTTCAAGCATTTTGGACTATGCTATGATCAAACAATTAAATGTCATGGGGAGAAAGACCATTCAAACAGAGACCATTATAATACATTGTGATCAACACGACATATGCAATTGATAATGCATAAGCAAAAGTATTTGCAACTTGTTCAAAGGAATGAGAAACTGCTTTTTTGATGTGCACAAGTGACAATGATGTAAAGATTGAACAAGTAGTTTTGCAAATTTAATTTCTGATCTGAGAAATGTACCAAAGGGACAGAAAAAAACTGTAATAGATGAAGTATCGTGACAATGTTATCAGCTCATGAAAACCACAAGAAATATCTTTTAATGAGAACAATTAAAACACTGGGTGTCAACAACCATTTAATTAAAATAATATTTCAACCCTACAATAAAATTCATTCATTGTCATTATTTTCTTGCCTACTCTGAACCAAATTGAAGAGCATTAGGAAATCTGATTTATTTTGTCCATTAAGCCAATGTTTACACACACATACATACATACATACACACATACATGAAGTACTAAACATGTTACCATTTTTCTCAGAAAACATATTTCAAAAGTTGCCTCAAACTTATAACACTTCCCTGAAATCAGATAAAAATATATGAAACTTGTTCAGCGATTCACCACTTAGTGCTGATCTCATTGAACTTGCAGAGATTGGCAAGAGTGGAAAACCACTGAAATTTTGAGATAAAGTAATGCAAAGTAAATTGCATGCTCCAAAGCACTGATATGAAAAAAAAGATTTAGAAAGATATTGAAGCTTCATGAAGCAGTGCTTCAAAAACACTGTGAAATACTATTGCGCTGTTTTCACGAACATGATTCAGATTTAAAGAGCTTGTGATGTCAGATGAATGAAAGTCTCAGATATATGATGATTAGCAGTTATATTTAGCAGTATAAAACTTCAAAGATTGGTCAAATTCAGACCAAAGTGAGGTAAAGGTAATGATTTTTTGGTTACAGATCCACTTACAGTATGGTTTCTTGGAAAGTAACATCAAAACAAGCAACCTGACACCGGAATATGCTGAGCACAAACTGTCAAAACTCCCAATCCTGCAATCTGTTACCACGTCTAAAAATATATCAATTTGACTGGCTGATCTTTCATTTTAAGTCCAGGTAAACTGACCTTGAAAGATTTTGAGAAAGCATCAGAGCCATTATATTTGTCCGATTGTCTGATTTAACCTTTAAGAATTGGTCCATTTCTTAAAGTACTTGATGTAAAGAGAAGAATAAACAAACCTTCAAAAATAGTGACCAAGTCAAGGTTGTAAGCCAGGTTGGCACAGTTTAAAGTTGGTAAAAGAATTAAAAAGCAAACTGAACTTTGCATTCAACTTCTTTGTTGTGTCTTTGGTCCGTTACCGCAGCACTGTAGCCCTCAACAAAGTAAGTAAATTTTAATCAAAGTCTTTCAGTTCTGGAATTAGTTTGGAGAAAACAATTTCACTACCAAATTCTTTAAAGTAGGGGTGTCAAAGTCAGTTCTTATTTAGCCACAGCTCAGTAGAGTTTAGATCCAACCCTAAATAAATGCACCAGATCCAGATAATCAAGTCGTTCTGGCTTATTTGAAAGCTACAAGGTATGCGTGTTGGAGCAGGGTTGGAACTAAACTCTGCATGGCTGAAGCCTTCTAGGAACTGAGTTTGACACCCTTGTTTTAAGTCTTTCTCTGCACAACAGTCTACACAATTATGTTCATTCTTAGAAAGAACTGGTAATTACGATGAATTCCAGTCAGGTTTTAGAACATTTCATAGCACTGAAATAGCCCTCATCAAAGTTCCAATTGAGCAGGGGTCGCATTTATAAAATGTGCGTAGAAACTTTCCTAAAAGTAAATGTACACTAGAATAAATTCTAATTTACGTATTAATGATTATTATGGCGCATATGATGATTTAAAGTGGTTAATTTTAAGTCAATATTTAGGTTAAATTTGTTTACTTAGAGTTTACTTACAAGTTTATTTTGCACATATCCGCCTGTCTTGCGCATATGCCATATTTATAAACGAGAGCCCTGCTCCTGTTCAAATCATAACTTACTAACTGTATACATTTATAGCAGCATATGAAAAGATATATTGATCAAGTTCAAAATAAAGAACCACAAGACTGAGTACTCGGATGGGTTAGTTTTCACTTTTACACTGGTTATACCCAACTCTGTATTTCCTACACGCCCACCAAAACAATTCACAACACTAATAGAATCCATAGTTGTTATTAAAACACACACATGAGAAATGTGTCTTGGTAACAGGAATTTCCAATAGAGAAAATTAGTAGAAAGCAGTTATTTTTGTTGAACTGGCCATTACAATACCCAGAAAATGAAAGAACATTTGAAAATCATTTGAATTTTTGAATCAAGTAAACCTTGAATAAAAATACTTGGAAAATGTACAGATACATAAAATATGTACTTAAGTATAGTAATTAAGATAAAATACTTACTGTTCACCACTGATTTTACTGCAATGTCACAAACCGTTTAATAAATATTTTTACATCTGTCATTCAACAATGAAATGAATGCACAATAAATAAGAAAAATAATTACATTATAATAAAAAATGTAGATATTATTAAGATATTATTCAACTATTTGAATGTGAAATGTGCCATTTACAGATTAAAGAGAAGTTGAGAAGCTCAACTTACTTTTTTTTTTAAAGTGGAATATGACTTGGAGAAAAACCCAATCTTATGTCTGGCTGTTTTGGTGTTCTGTAGCATTCTGGAAGTATTCTCAGCAGTATTTGCTGTCTGTTGGAGTCTCCTTATATCTGATTTAGTAGAATCAGAATCTGATTTACCAAATCAGACTGAATAACTAACGAGCAGAACTGGCTGAGCAGCTCCTGTGGCAGGTTGCAAAGTAAAATACAGCATCATAGAACATTGTGTCTGAGTCAGGTGAGCAGGTTCTTCTATCTTTTGGTTTCTCCACCTTTGAAGCAAAGTTTAAGGCGCTGTTTGGTTTAAATGTAGATTGTGGGATAAAAATTGAATAGTGGTAACTACGCATCAATGAAAGTCTACACGGGTATATAATCTGAATCTTTTGAAACCATATTATAAGCAAAAGGTACATTATGAGAGTACAATTTGCATCAGGAGTCAACAGACTTGTGCCGGGATGGCCGGTGTCCTGCAGAATTTAGCTCTAACCCTAATCAACCCTATCAAACACATCTGTAAAAGCTAATCAAGGTCTTACTTGGTATAATTGGAAGGTATATATAGTATATTATAATTACTAGGTATATTCCAGGAAGACATGTTGAGGCAAGTTGAAGCTAAACTCTGAGGGGACACCGGCCCTCCAAGACTGAGATTGGTGACCCTGATTTTGATGATCTTGTAGTGTCTAGTAATAACTGGGACTTGCATTTAACGGATTTGTCCAAAGCACAGACTGACAGAAATTTGGCTGAATGTGACTTTGCATGGGCTTCAATATCTTACCTTTCAAATTGATGTCAAACTGAATTAGATGATCTTGCAGTGTCCAGTAATAACTAGGACTTACATTTAATGTGGATGTATTTGTCCAAATGACAGACTGACAGCAAATTTGGCTAAATTCCACTTTGCTTGAGCTGCAAAATGATTAGGAATAGTGATGTTTGACCAATAAATGCTAAAATTCAGGCTGTTCAACATAGGTCTACAATGAAGAAAAGCTGATGCATTTTTTAGGGTTAATGGGTTATTACCATTCTTTTATTATGTCGGGTAATTACCATCAAAACTTGTCTAATTATTGTGGCAATTAATAACATTTTGAAAGCCAGGACCATATTTGCTTTTTTGACAATGTTCTTCTGCTGTTTTTAATTAGGAGATTAACAGTTGAATGCGGCGACGCGGTGGCGCAGTGGGTAGCACGTTCGCCTCACAGCAAGAAGGTCGCTGGTTCGAGCCTCGGCTGGGTCAGTTGGCATTTCTGTGTGGAGTTTGCATGTTCTCCCCGTGTTCGCGTGGGTTTCCTCCGGGTGCTCCGGTTTCCCCCACAAGTCCAAAGACATGCGGTATAGGTGAATTGGGTAAGCTAAAATTGTCCGTAGTGTATGTGTGTGAATGGGTGTATGGATGTTTCCCAGACATGGGTTGCGGCTGGAAGGGCATCCGCTGCGTAAAACATATGCTGGATAAGTTGGCGGTTCATCCCGCTGTGGCGACCCCAGATTAATAAAGGGACTAAGCCGAAAAGAAAATGAATGAATGAACAGTTGAATGCAAGTGAAGTTGAGACTGGGGCTGTGTTTCAATAGGCAGATGAGAAGGGGGTGGTTCACCCAATCGATCTTCAACGTTTCAAAGTTTAATTCTTATTAATTTAACTGTTTGGTGGTGGAATAAGAAATTTGTCTTTGATTTGGGCATTATAACACTTTAATGGTTACGTCACTAGGAACATTAGAAGAGCGAGTCTGAAGAACTCTTTAGTGCTCACTTAAAAGCCACTTGTTTTGGGACATGATGTAGTGTACAGCTGATCGATGAAAATCCTTGAGAACATTCCCGACTGCAAATTTTAGACAATGATTTAAACTGTGCCCCAGTAAACAAGTATGGGAGTCTGGCACAGAGTTGTGTAGCAACCCAAATGTTACATCATAAACGAGTAAAAAACACTCACCCAAAAAGTCATCAAATGCATCTGGCCTCATTAAAGTCCAGCAGGTTAAATAAATTTGTCTGGTTCTTCTGCATCAGCAATAGTTGATCTTTAAGAGACAACAAACACAACTTGCCACCATTTGTGGTGGATTTGTCAGTTAGCACATACATTTTGTCGCTCTGCAATTATATAAATGATCAACGTTTTTTCTCTCTGTTGTGACATGGTCAGTGATATCAGCACATCTTGTTAAAATCCAAAACCCATGTCCCAACTCTTGCAACATAATAGAACTTTTGAAACACTTTGCAAGATGTTTCAGGCTCAGCCCTTTGCATGGCTTGTAATCGCCTGTTCATTTCCTCACAGAATGTCATGTTTGTAATCTCTGCTGCTTTTAATTGGGATTTTAATCTCTGAATACCTTTATTTTCATGCACAGTGATTGCTGGTGTTTAACCTTGCCTTCAACCAGCACCAATTAAAAACTCTCTCCACTCATTTGGCTGCCTCGGTTCTTTCTCTTTATGAAAAGCGAGTGATGAAATGTTACAACATCCTTTGCAACCAAGCTTATAGATAGTCTTCAAGAGTCGTTCTGACACACCTTTTAATGCCCTTTTGATGCCAGTCACATGTAATCACTTTATCATCACAGGGTAAAAAAGAACTTCAGATACTGTAGGTGGCTTGTACTGCATACATGCGATTTGTCAAGATGGTATGTAAGTATACGTAAAGCGGGCATGCATCCCTCATTTCTGTCTGACCATTTGAACAGAACCACTGCTTTTCTTATTACAACATCCAGAAGTACATCTGTAAAATCAAAAGCTCAAATTCAATTTAGTGTTTGCTTTTGTGCTGAGGTTCATCACTGGTTAAACCATTGGCTGCACCATCTTTATCATGCCATTGAATGTCTAACTTCTTGCCACAAATTTTAAAAAGAAAACAGAATAAAAAATAAAAAAATTGTTTAACTTATTGGGCCTAAAACCTATTTGTGCAAAAAAAAAAAAAATGGAATACTGCATGGACAGATGTTCTGTGCTGCATGGATGATTCTCAGCTGAGGTGATGCTGAAAAGTTCCACACTGTTAAAAATTGTCCCGTTAAAAAACAGTAAGTAACTGGCAGCATGGTTGCCAGCAAGTTACTGTTAAATTAACAGCATCTAGCTGTTGCTCTGTAAATTAACAGTAAAATGCTGGCAGCTGCAGTATTTTACAGTATGTTGCTGTAAAAATACATGGACCACATTAATATACACAATACTCAAGTGAACTCATTTTATTCACCGAAACCGATTGCCTCAAATTGGCCAACTGCTGTATGAGTTTATGAAGTAATGTGCTATAAATGCTTATAAACATATTTATAATGATAACTTATTTTAGTTCATTCGAAAAGTTCTGTTTAACTCAAATATCTTAAATTTCACAGCAGCACACATACATACATGTAAAGAACTAACACAGAGAGATTCTTACTGCATCAGCAACTAAACAGCTACTGTCTTTAAATAAAGAAACATGCAGCATAACATCAGCATTTCATTGTTCATCTTCGACTCAAACACTGGCTCTACTCTCCTCCACAAGGGTGACACAGAAGAAATTTGCTTTAGGTTTTACAGCAAAATACAGTTTTTTCCTTGATTTTACGGTAAAATACTGGCAGCTGGGTTGCCAGCAATTTACTGTTATTTTTACAGTCTACTTCCGTAGTTTAAATTAACATTATATTACTGTTAAAATACATTTTTACACAGTGTTTTTATGTCTCACACCTTTAACCCTTTAAACCCCAGAGCAAATACCTCAGTTTTAATTGAACACTTCCAAGTGTCCACACTACCGAGTGTTCAAGAAACATGGAGCAAAGCTGAAGTAAATGACTAATTAAATGATAATTGAGGATTAGCGATGAACAAATGAAGAAATACTGAAGGTAAAAAAACAAGAACAGAACATACAAAAAACTACAACATTCACAGCTTTGTAATGAAATAACCTAAAGTGCAACAAATGATTAAATCATTAAAATTATCAGCAGATGATTAAACAGCTCCACAAACAGCATCACCAGCTACACATTACTAAAACATTTATTTTTGTAAAACATCTACTAAAGTTCTTCTTGAGATAAAGGTTAACATTTAAGTCACCATCATGGAGAATAGAGTTTGCTTAAGTTGGGCTTTTAACCCCGACATTTTTAACATTCATTTATTTTGGCTGCTGCAATTTTAAAGAACTTTTTTTTAAAGTTTTATTGATACAGCAAGCAAGCCAAAAAAACTCAATAAGATCTGGTGAAGTTAATATTGTTTTTAATGAGGCATCTGTTCTAATATAAATATACAGTAATATAATTCATTGCTCTTATCCAATGTTTGATCTATTGTTAAACGCAACATAACATGCTTCTATGTGGCATTGAATTCTGAAAGTTTTTAAGAACATCTTGGACAAAAACACTTTGCTCTATGGTGTAAGTTGCACTCAAAGAGACATCAAGAATCAGCGTATGAACCTCAACAACGGTGACAAGTAACAAAATTAACAGTTTAACTCAAAAACATCACAAACTGGCTACTGGCTACTGAAAGTCTAACCATAAACAACAGCAGAATCAAACGCAAATAAAGAAAACTGTAAGACCATTATATTACATAATTTATTCATGCCGCAATGCATGCTGGGATTTTTGTACTATGTCACACCCAGCATGCATTGCAGCATAAAACATTTTAATTGTTACCATTGTTGAGCTACAAGGTCTGATTCATCAGGTCTGAGTGTGTCTTTGTTACAGTTAAACTGTTTTTGTGTGTTATCTCTTAAATCTGTAAAATAATTAGCTTTCTTTCCTGTTTCCACTTCTCATTAATAAAAAAATATCTGCAACTAAGCATTAAAACTATTGCATAAGGGCCAGTCATTCAGACCTTTATAAAAATATTTATCAGAACACAACTAGATTTATCTATCTATTGACTTTCCAGCTTTATTGCTATAATATGTGTTTTATTAACTGTGTTACAGCAGCTGGAGAGTCTAAATTTATGAATTCAAGGGTGAAGAGCCCAATTAAACCAGCCCCTCACTCCATTACGGTGACACACAACAAACACCTAAATTTCTGTTGATTTTCAATGAGGGTGTTCATCAGTGTCTGAATTTACTCATTTGTGGTCATTCACTCTGTCTAGTGGACTAAACTAATCAACTGATTTAGGGACTAGTGAATGAGAGTGTATGGTGAGATTTCAGACACTCTGATTACTTTCCAGAAAACAAAGGTTAGATCTGTTACAGTTATTTTCCGTATTTTGTACAGAAATGAACTGTTAATCATTTAACAGGCTTTTCACTGTAGATTGTACAGACTTTTACTGTTAAAATTACGGACATTTCTTACAGTGTACTGGCCAACATCTCTTCTAACAGTAACCTAGTTTTCCCAGGTGTTCAGTTACTGACCAGCCTCAACTTTGGCTATTGCCCTATCAGGATACTTTTGAAGTGGTTAACCCTTTTGGTACTGCACAAAAGAAACTTTTTACTGCATACCTCTCTTGTTCATTTCCCTGCTCATATTTAGAATTAAATATGGAGCGTAATTACTTGGATGAAAAATACAATGTAAATAGTGCCAAAAGCAGCTTTACAATTGAATCGTATCGGTATGAAACACCCCCGTTCATTAGATGCATTCAATTCAGGTTTAATTCCAGTTTGGTCAGTGCAAATGTCATTATTAAAGGATGTGATTCACAGTAGTGCAGCTCTACTGAACCCAACAAAGCAAGCCAAAAGTAACAATGGCAAGGAACCAAAACTCCATTAACACAAACGGAGAACACAAAATTAAGAAACCACTTTGAAGTTTCCATTGTGTATGGTACCTGCACTGTAAATAATTGCTGTTAAAAAACGGTCAGATTCTACAGTAAAATACTGTTTTCTCACTAAAACAGTAATATTCTGTTAAAAACATTGTATTCTGGGTAATATTTTTGTTTTCGAGAAAGTAACCAACAGCAGTAAACTGTGAATTAACAAAGCTCAGAGTTGACATTTGAAGTCTGTGTTTGAAATCACACTTTGTGACCTTGTTCACTATTATGTACACTAGTTCACTAATATAGTTCACTTGACAGAGTTAATGAACATAAATGAGTGAATTCAGACACTGATGAACACCTAATAATCACAATCACTGAAGGAAAGAGAAACAATAAACACAAACAGACTTCAGTTACAGCATTAAATAACATCAACCAAAATAAAACACTTTCAGTCTCAGCAGAGGATCATTAAACAACAGCAGATGCACTTATTACTGACTGCTTTGACTTCCATACCATTTTTATTGAAAATCAACAGAAATTTAGGAGTTTTTTTGTGTCACCGTAATGGAGTGAGGGGCTGGTTTTATTGGGCTCTTCACCCTTGAATTCATGAACTTTGACTCTCCAGCTGCTGTAACACAGTTAATAAAACACTTATATTATAGCAGTAAAGCTGGAAGATTTTAGTTTAAGAAATTAGTCTTAATTCTGGTAAATATTTTTTTTTAAAGGTCCGGATGACTGGCCTCATGCAATAGTTTTTATGCTTAGTTGCAGATATTATTTTGTTAATGAGAAGTGGAAACAGAAAAGAAAGCTAATTATTTTACAGAATTAAGAAATAACATAAAAATCCAGTTCAATTATAACAAACACACACTCAGACCTCATGAATCAGACCTTGTACCTCAACAATGGTAACAATTAAAATGTTTCATGCTGCAATGCATGCTGGGTAAGGCACAATACAAAAATCCCAGCATGCATTGCGGCATGAATCAATTATGTAATGGTCTTACAGTTTTCTTTATTTGCGGTTTATTCTGCTGTTGTTTATGTTTAGACTTTCAGTACCCTGTTAATAGCCAGTTTGTGAGTTAAACTGTTAATTTTGTTACTTGTCACTGTTGTTGAGGTTCATACGCTGATTCTTGATGTCTCTTTGAGTGCAACTTACACCCTAGAGCAAAGAGTTTTTGTCCAAGATATTCTCAAAAACTCCCAGAATTCAATGCCACATACAAGCATGTTATGTTACGTTTAACAATAGAATAAACATTGGATAAGAGCAATGAATTATATTGCTGTATATTATAATAGAACAGGTGACTCACTAAAAACAACATTAACTACACCTGATCTTATTTAGTTTTTTGGCTTGCTTGCTGCATCAATAGAGCTTTATAAACAAAGTTCTTAAACATTGCAGCAGCCAAAATAAATGAATGTTAAAAATGTAAGGGTTAAGAGCCCAACTTAAGCAAACTCTATTCTCCATGATGGTGACTTAAAATGTTAACCTTTATCTCAAGAAGAACTTTAGTAGATGTTAAACAAAAATAAATGTTTTAGTAATAAGTGTAGCTGGTGATGCTGTTTGTGGAACTGTTTAATCATTTGCTGACCATTTTAATGATTTAATCATTTGTTGTACTTCAGGTTATTTCATTACAAAGCTGTGACTGAAGTTGTAGTTGTTTGTATGTTCTGTTCTTGTTTTTTGTATCTTTAGTATTTCTTCATTTGTTCATCGCTAATCCTCAATTATCATTTAATTAGTCAATTAATTAATTCATTTACTTCAGCTTTGCTCCATGTTTCTTGAACACTCAGTAGTGTGGACACTTGGAAGTGTTCAATTAAAACTGAGGTATTTGCTCTGGGGTTTAAAGGGTTAAAGGTGTGAGACATAAAAACGCGTGTAAAAACGTATTTTAACAGTAATATAATGTTAATTTAAACTACGGAAGTAGACTGTAAAAATAACAGTAAATTGCTGGCAACCCAGCTGCCAGTATGTTACCGTAAAATCAAGGGAAAAACTGTATTTTGATGTAAAACCTGTAGCAAATTTCTTCTGTGTGTCACCCTTGTGGAGGAGAGTAGAGCCAGTGTTTGAGTCAAAGATAAACAACGAAACACTGATGTTATGCTACATGTTTCTTTATTTAAAGACAGTAGCTGTTTAGTTGCTGATGCAGTAAGAATCTCTCTGTGTTAGTTCTTTACATGTATGTGTGCTGCTGTGAAATTTAAGATATTTGAGTTAAACAGAACTTTTCGAATGAACTAAAATAAGTAATCATTATAAATATGCTTATAAGCATTTATAGCACATTACTTCATAAACTCATACAGCAGTTGGCCAATTTGAGGCAGTCGGTTTCAGTGAATAAAACATGTTCACTTGAGTATTGTGTTTATCAATGTAGTCCATGTATTTTTACAGCAACATACTGTAAAATACTGCAGCTGCCAGCATTTTACTGTTAATTTACAGAGCAACAGCTAGATGCTGTTAATTTAACAGTAACTTGCTGGCAACCATGCTGCCAGTTACTTACTGTTTTTTAACGGGACAATTTTTAACAGTGTATGTTAAGCTGCTTTGACAATCTACATTGTAAAAGCGCTATAGAAATAAAGATGAATTGCATTAAATGAATATTCTTACAAAAAAGATCATTTTGTTTTTCAACACTTCAGTGCATAATAATTTTACAATTAAGCATGGTTTGAATGCTAAATATTTGATATATACTTAAATGTGTGTTCTGTGACAAATTTAAGACATTCAACTGTCACTGTATTCTTCTGCTGCTGTAGCTCATCTACTTCAAGGTTTGACAGGTTGTGTTCAGAAATTTTAAATTAATTTGAGTTCCCTCAAATCTCTTAATTTCTTCATCAACAAGGCATTTTCACCAAAAGAGTAACTGCTTATTTGATATTTTCTCTTTTTTGAACTAATTCCTGTAAATCCTAGAGATAATTGTGAAAATTTTAGTAAAAATCTAACAAATGAGCAGTTTGACAGGAGCCACGTTCAATTCACTTAAAAATCACATTTTTTTCTTTTTCTGATGCTCAGACTAAACTTCAGCAGACTGACCATGTCTATATGGCTAAATACATTGAGTTGTTACCATGTAATGAAAATGTGTACCCAATAAAATGTTGATGAGTACATTTTGGGTGGGGTTTGATTTTTTTTTTTTTGCACATTGTATCCATTTTAGATTCAGTGTAAGAACTGTATACACCACTATATTTATACTTTTTTTGTATTTTTTTTAATAATCCACATTGAACAGAAATGTTTAAAAACAAACATTACTTTCAAACGCATTTATACAAAAAAAAAACAGCCATCCAAAAAATAAAGAAAAAAAATAAAAATAAAATTGTACCCTTGTGAATACTTGACTTTGCCTTATGGATGCAAATGCAGTGTCCATTAAACAAAACAGCAATTAGATGCAAGCAGTACTTGGATTTCTGGGTCAAACTTGAACGAAACCTCCAATACTGTGGAATTACAGAACATATCCACCATGAACAATCTGAAACACAGATTTTCATAACCCGAAGCACTGGTCCGGTTTGTTTCCAAATTCACTTTATTCTAAACCCAGAGGCATAATCTGATATATTTATCATTTGCATTTGTGCAGTGAAGGTTTATGCACTACTCTACACTTCATAGAACAGAAGGCAGAAAAAAAAGAGAAAAAAAACAATTTTTCATTACATGAGCTCTTAGCAGTCATTTTATTCAGAACAGTGAGTCACCATTTTTAACGGTTCTCTGTTAAACTTTTTTTTTTGAGCTTGAGCTAGATAACAAAAGAAAAAAAACATTTGAAAACATTTGAAACTGCCTTGATTACAAACTGCTTTACAATTGAAAAATACATATCTACTGAGAGAACCAACCCAAACTTCCCCTCGCCCACCCTGACCTGCTCATCTACAGTGGAGGAAGAGACTACAAATCATACTGGTGTCAGCAGAAGGTGAAGCGTACTGAAATCTCAAGTGCTTTCAGGGGGGTCTGAGAGGAATGGGGGGATCTAGTAGTCCATCGCGACACGTCTTTGGAGGGAAGGAAAATCTTGACGGCCTCGATGAGTTGACGGGTGTACGGCCAGCGCTCTCAGAACCTCAGATGGGACTTGTGTTTGACCATGTATCTGTAGGAGAGATGATTGAGGTGTTTATAAAGAGGATACGATTCATATGAAAACATAGGGAGCAATTTTCACTATTAACTAATAGATTATTACCTGCTTATTATTAAAGGGGACATATTATTCCCCTTTTTAAAATTTGTCTATGGAGACTACACTGTTCATTTGTGCATCCTAAAACTAGACACTTATAATGCCTCTGAGTCGCTGACATTATCTTTGGCAGGTATGGCACAAAAACTGCTTCGACTGACGATCGCTTCTCATTTAGGGCTGTCTATGCTAATGAGGAAGAGATCATCACTAATGGGTGGGACTTTTCCTCACTGATGACAAAGAGAGAATGTCAATCAAAGCATTTCTATAGACTGTTTTTATGATGAGTGATTATAAAAAATAGAATTCATTAATTTTTACTATTAGAGGCTGGCTATATTCACACACTGTTGCCACACAACAATGTTCGTCATATATTTTCATTCATGCCATGTCAGGAACAATGGCTATTTTCATGGCAAAAACATTTAATTAATCAATAGATATACAATTGAAAACCACAAATAAATGAATACATAAATTAGGTAAGATTTTTAACGTTAATATATGATAAAGTACTTTTTTCCTGGTGACTCACAAAAATGTTTAAACCCCTTACAAAATAGATTTTTGCATAATAGGTCACATTTAAGATATTGGCTTTTTATTAGTAATTAATAAAGTACATATTCTACATGAACTAGTTCTATATCCCTAATCCTACCCAATATCTAAACCCAACTACTACTTTACTAACTATTAACAAGCAGCAAATTAGGAGTTTGAGACCAAATTCATAGTTAATGGTTTGTTAATGGCGAGAATTGTACATTAAAATAAAATGTGACCATAAAGAAACTATTGAGCTAAAATTCTTTCACAATTAAAATCACCCGAGCTTGACAAACCACATTTTCCAAAGAGAGACAGAACACGTGGAGTCTTCTGCATCTGCTTTTACTTGGAATAAATGCCATACCTTTTCTAAGAATGGGTGTGTGATATCTATCATCTACAAAAATATCATCTTTATTGTATTAATGGTGTGCAAGATAACATTATATTGAGATATTACTTGATATTGATAGGTGTGAAATGACACAAAAATGTTTTCAGAAAAATATTATGGTTGTAAACACTGAAATAAGGGATTCTTGTGCATTAAATCAGCCTATTTATAATGATCTGTGAAAGGTTATGTTTGTGCTGAAATTTCATAACAGAAAAACATTTCATATTTCATCCTGACCTGTCGAGTGTTTCCCAGAAGCGCAAGAAGACGGGCCGGTCCAAGTGCCGTTTGTGGTGACTCAGCTCCAGCACAGTCACGTCCCACTTCTGTACGTTTGGGTCCATCCGTGCCTCATCGTACTTCAGGTGAAAGGCTCGAACTAAACACACAAAAATGACATGAAACTTAATCTATACTGTGTATAATCTTTGTGGTGTAATGTTTTCCCCCTCGGAGCAAACTCACTTTTGGCAAATATGTCCACTGGGGATCCATCAGGCAGCAGCCATGGCCAGCCCTTGAACTGCCAGGCAGGACCCTGAACAAAGACGGCCACTACACGATCCCTGTGTGCAAACAGCAACAATCTCAAACTGACTGATTGTGGCCTGTGCCCATATGTACCATTAAATGGACTTATAAGGGTAGTTCAGTCTTTACTTCCTTGAAAACTGTTTGAGTTTCTTTCTTCTGTTGAACACAAAAAATAATATGTTTTGAAAAATTCTGAAAACCTGTAACCATTGACTTCCATAGTAGGAAAAACAAATACTATGGAAGTCAATGGCTACAGGTTTTCAGAACATTCTTCAAAATACCTTATTTTGTGTTTAACATAAGAAAATAACTTATAAAGGTTTGGAACCACTTGAGAATAAATAGTGAGTTATTATTAATTTTTAGGTGAACTATCCTTTTAAACTGTCCATTGCATGACAGTTAACTCAAAAAAACATTTAGTATTTTTATAATTGCTGATTTTGAGCAACTTAAATGTATACATTTTATAAATATTTTTATTTAACCTGTTTCATGATTAAATGTATGCCTGAATAAATGATAATAAAAAAAGTTATTAATAACCACCTTTTTAATGTTTACTTGTCAATTGCAAGTAGTAGAAACAAAACTGGTTAAAAAAAGCCTCTTCTGAAATTTTAAATGTGTGTATTGAGAAATCATTATAAAATAAATGTTATTTTTTAGATTTCAAATAATAAATAAAAAAAAAAAACTTTCAGTACTGCTTAAATTTTTTTTCTGAAAAATCACTTCAGGCCCCAACATAATAGAATGAAATTGTAAAATGCTGTAACGTAATAATTTATGCTCAAATCAGGCTAAAACAAAACAAGCGGTTTTTTTTCAAGAGTTTGAAAGTTTCTTGAAATTAACTTTACAGACAAGTTCAATTTGGCCATTAAAACTCAAGATCTCATTAGTCTGCTACTAATACAGAATTAGTTTGGTGGGAAAAAAACAGTTCCATGGTTCCGTCAAGAGCAATGGCCTCAAACCCAATTCCTGGAGGGCCACAGCTCCGCAGAGTTTAGCTCCAAAGACCTCCAACTTAAGCCGTGGACACACTGCACTTTTCGCCCCATAGACTTCCAATCATACGCAAGAGAATGTGACAACCTGGAAACGCAAACTCGTGCGACAAGTTCTGCATTGCAAAGTTCAAGCTTGGCGAACTCACATTACGTGGCTGCGTGAGACCAATAGAAGATCAAAACATGACCTCTCTGTACAGAAATTTAAAATATGGATCAAACATTGTTTAATCCCACCCCTTTTCACCTAACAGTACGACATAATTTTGCATGCTCAAACTCTAGTGTGACCGTGGCACTACACCTGCTAAATAGTCTCTAGCAGTCTTGGACACATTGATTAATTGGATCAGCAGTGTTTGAATCGGATTGGAGCTAAACAGTGCAGAGCTGCGGTCCTACAGGAATAGAGTTTGAGAGCTATGTTCTAGAGTAAAAACAGTATATTGCTCCAAAGTAATTACACTTTCTTTTAACCTCCAAGCAAAGGACAAAAAAAAAAATGATTGAAAAAATTATTATTGTCTAAAACATAATCCATTAAATCGGTTGATGCAGTGCTTCTTGATATGTGAAAGACGGACGCACCAGTCCTGCGGAGCGAGTTTGAGCGGCTGGTCGATCACTCTGTAGGGTACAGTGACGCTGAGCATGGCACCGCCTGGCTGGACCTGATCTTTACGTCGCTGCAGAAGAACTTCGTTGTCCCTCTGAATGCCCTGCTTCTTCTTTTCCTCTGAAGTGACAAACCTCGAGAAAAACACTTTCACTAAAAACACTAAAAAACAATTTAGCACTTGCATGTGTGAATGTCAGTACAATACAGTAAAGCATGTATTTATGTCCATTTCCACTGTCAAAGGTACTAAAATAGGGAACTGTACCATACCGCTTATTTGGCACATATCTGGTACTTAAGGGTGGAGGGAAGGCTCGTTGCTGAACGCCAATTGATTTACAAAGAACTGTCGCCAGTTTGTGCAACAAGACAAAAAACATACAATAAAGACAGAAATAAAGAAAGACAGAAATAAAAAAATAAAGAAAGAAAGACAGAAATAAAAAAATAAAGACAGAGAGAGAGAGAGAGAGAGAGAGAGAGACAGAAAGAAAGAAAGAAAGAAAGAAAGAAAAAGAAAGAAAGAGAAAGAAAGAAAGAAAGAAAGAAAGAAAGAAAGAAAGAAAGAAAGAAAGAAAGAAAGAAAGAAAGAAAGAAAGACAAACCGACAGAGTTTGGCTGAATCACTTTTGTTCAGACAACTTTACCAGTCTGTTTAGAAGTGAATGGATGGCTCTGTCTTGTTCTACCAAAATAACCAAATCGAGTACATGCCAGTAATTTAGTTATTCAGTTAGGTCACTAAAAAACAGCCTATCGCCTCATTTGATATAGTGGAATATTTTACATATCAATTGTTGGATTTCATCCCTTATACAAAAGATAAAGCAAAACTTTAAATGATGCACACATGACGAATGATATGTGTGGATACATTTTACTTTTTTTTTTTTTATAAATTTTTTTTTAATCACTGTGTAGAACATCCCTTGCATAAATTGTTTACTTGCTACATCACTTCACTACGTCACACTCAATCTTATTCTTGCTGAATAGCCAATAAGTGCGCTTTCTTCAGCCGACACTGATACGTCACGACGTTAACCTGACACACACCGACGTTAAGACTGACCAATGAAGCCCAACAGCCAACTGTCAGCTTGTTGGGTCCTGGCCCTAAGATGCATTCTTACAGATTTCATGTGACAAACACAATATGCAAAAAAAAAAAAAAAAAAGGTTTTTATACATTTTTGACCATACGACAGACATCTAATAATCTATTTTTTGTATTTTTGTTTTGCATAAAACTGAAGAATATTTTGTACATCCTATACTGCATTCTAAAATTATATAGTTTATAGCAATTGTTGAACAATTACACAAGATAAAGCAAAACTTTATATACCAACTGAACAAGATAGCATGAACTGAAAAATTTTAGTTATTTCTAGGATAAATCATGTAGTACTTGTAACTTACTTGAGGTCCTGTAAGAGATCCTTGCCGTTGAGCATTGTGATTAAAGATGTTGTAGCTGCAGGGATGATGATAATGGGAGTTCTTGAACCTAGAAAGCAACAACAAAGTTTTTTATTTATTTATTTTTTTTATAGCAATGACTCAGCAGTGTTACAAATTTAGAATTAATAAGATGCACATTCACTGCAGAACTTTCATCTAAAAAATATAGTGTAAACATAAAAATGAATAACGCTGCTTAATAAAGTGCTTTGTACACAGCACTAAATTTTAAAGACATACCTTTCTTTTGATTTGGTGGGGGTCTTGCTTGAGAGACTAAAGAAAAAGGCAAGAAACAAAAATATTAACATTGTAATCATGGCAACACTTATATACACCTGCTACAACTATGATCAACTGTAGCCATAACATCAATAGAAATAGGTTTAACTAGCAATATAGCAAGCTGATCTCAAAAATCAGGATATGGAGATAATCAAGCAGTTCTATGTACACATTAGTAACAATCACTCATTCTTCATTTATATTTATCTGCCATCAGTGTTGGTGGTATACTGTGTTTCTATGAGACATCTTCCTTTGTACTAGATTGACAGACTGTCATTTTCAGCTTATTGTATATATAAAATGTAAGAATTGTATATCAATAGTCACATTCAAAATTGTGATCACAAAGCGCGCATATATATATATATATAAATATAACGGAAGCGTAGAGCTGCCACCCAGGTAAAAAAAAATCTGAGCTTTATCACGTTTGTACAATATACTTTTCACGTTCTTACAATATAATATCACATTCTTACAATATAATATCACGTTTGTACAATATACTTTTCACGTTCTTACAATATAATATCACATTCTTACAATATAATATCACGTTTGTACAATATACTTTTCACGTTCTTACAATATAATATCACGTTTGTACAATATACTTTTCACGTTCTTACAATATAATATCACGTTTGTACAATATACTTTTCACGTTCTTACAATATAATATCACGTTCGTACAATATACTTTTCACGTTCTTACAATATAATTTCACGTTCTTACAATATAATATCACGTTTGTACAATATATCACGTTCTTACAATATAATATCAC
>CAIGQV010018257.1:4256376-4288495 GCA_903798115.1 Danio jaintianensis | reverse complement strand
TATAATTATCATGTTCTTACAATATAATATCACGTTTGTACAATATACTTTTCACGTTCTTACAATATAATATCACGTTTGTACAATATACTTTTCACATTCTTACAATATAATATCACGTTTGTACAATATACTTTTCACGTTCGTACAATATAATTATCACGTTATTACGTGAAAACTTTATTGTTTAGGCTACGTTTACCTGGTGCGATCAGAGCGTGAGAAAATGTCTCGTTTTACAGAATTAAGTTCTATTTTATGCTTGGATTGAGACATGGGGAAATTTTGCAGCTACTGATCAGCTTGGACAATGTTGTTATCAGCATGCGGACACTGAGAAGGAACCTAAAACACATGGGGCTGTACAGGAGGAAGAATGAGTCTGATCCGCTATCTGGGGCTATCCACGTTTGTGGCCATGTTGCAAGCAGCTCATAGCTTAAACTGCCAGTTTTCTGGTAGGCGGGCTCTTCGTCTTCATACCTGACAATAAAGTTTTCACGTAATAACGTGATAATTATATTGTACGAACGTGAAAATTATATTGTACAAACGTGATATTATATTGTAAGAACATGATAATTATATTGTACAAACGTGATATTATATTGTAAGAACGTGATATTATATTGTAAGAACTAGAAAAGTATATTGTACAAACGTGATATTATATTGTACAAACGTGATATTATATTGTAAGAACGTGAAAAGTATATTGTACAAACGTGATAAAGCTCAGATTTTTTTTTAACTGGGTGGCAGCTCTACGCTTCCGTAATAATATATATATATATATATATATATATATGTATATATATTTATATTTTTTTATAAATATATATTTTTTTTTTTTTTTTTTCTAACACAAATATACAGGCATTTATTTTACTCTGTCCACAACTCTGTATACATTTAATTGATTTTAACAGATTTAAATTACTTAGTGTTCACCAAACATACATTACAATATGAATATAAGCATCTGATCAGAACATCCCTAGGTTTAACATTTTCAGATATGAATCTCAAATGATGCAAGACGAAAAAATTTGTGCTTTGTGATGAGACAGATTTCAACAGTTTTTTTCAACCCTGTATCCATTAACATTTATCATGGTGTGTAGAATATCCCTTGCAAAACAAACCGTGGGAACATCACATCCTGCATGTCAGCAAATTCTTATGTTGGATGATTAATGTTAAGATAACTTTCTAGAACTGTTTTTAAGCAGTACAAAAAGAGATTAAGGTCAAATGTGTCATTTCCAACATGACAAAGATTGACAGACCTTTAAACTACTTTTGTGCTCATTCACTAACATAAGCATTTTGGGAAATATGTCAGTTCTAATAGTTCCTAAAGTTGGGTTAACTTCAAACTCAAGAACATTTAAATGACTTTCTAGGTTCAAAATCCTTGAATTCAGGGACTTAATGTGGGGACTCATTTCAACCAAGAGCAAGGTTACATAATGATGCCTTGTAAGATGCCTTCTTAGGGCGTACTCTCACTAGACACGGTTGCTAGTGCTGTGGGTATTAGGAGGTTTGCTGATGGTGCAGCTGACGTGCAGTGAGGGGTTTGAGTCTTTAATAAACTATGACAGTTCGCGTTCATTGAAAATAAGAATGATTAATAAATCCATATGAAACAGTCCCTTAAAAGTGACGTCACGTCTTCAGTTTTCGGGCTCAGGCACGCATTGCACTCTACAACACACTACAAGCATACCGCGCCAAAGCCCAACCGAACTGCACTCTGGCACACCTCTTCCAACCGGGCCAGGGCCGGCCAACTAAACCGCGCCAGACCCCGATTCGGAGCACTCACTTGTCAAACGAACCAGGAAATGCGCCTGGGCATGGTTCGGATAGCATAGTGCGAGTACGCCCTTACAGATTTCATGTGTCCAACACAATATGCAACAAAAAATCTTTTTTTTAAGGTTTTTTGTCTCATGGGTTTTTACATCATCCTAACAAGCAAAGCAATTCAACATTAAATCAAATAAAATATTTGGGCAACATCAAACCTTGAGTGAGACTAGACTTCAAGGCAATGTACAACACAAAAGACCTCATGTGGTCCTTAATGTAATGTATAAATGTGAATAACTAATGGAACAAACAAGTTAGCATGAATAGACCAAAAAGTGTTGGCAAGATAAAACTGTGGACTAGAGTGAATAATATGTAATTATTATATGGTCCAGTCAGGCAAGTGGTAAATATTTTTACTTGCATCCCAAAATTGTCTATGGGCCCCCAAAATATTTAATCGGGCCACTGACAATCCCGTCTACTGTCCAGAGCATCTCTCACACAGGCTATCCTTAATGTCGAGCCCTGCACAAATTTGTGCACTTTCTTGGACTTGTATCTGTATTTTCAAAACTTTTCTAGGGTCATTATTTATTTATTTTTCAGATTCACAGACTAAAGCATTCCATGGTAACCCAATGTTATGGCTGTCATCCAAGTAGAAGACTTTTTTCTTTTACCTGGTCTGGGAACAGGCTGCATGGCTGGTGTTTGGGCTTTTCTAGCAGATGCTCCTTCCTACACACAGAGACAGAGACAGAGAGACAGAGACAGACAGAGAGAGAGATACTTTTATTCCATAATTAATACTTCAAACATCACTAGTAGTACATAATCTTTACACAAACTTTAACATTTTAATATGATAAAACCAATTCTACATCACTACCAACACTACACAATCAAAGATTTCCAACGGACCATTTGTCAACAAAAGATTGTAAATGGTTTGTTAATTTATAATAAACACACTCAAGCTTCCAACAATGCCAAAAAACCTATAGACCTTTTTTGATCCTTTGATCAATTCAATTAAACTTTTCATGTAGATTTCAAGGAAAAACTGCTACAAAAACAAAATTCAACAACAAGCCATTTTGGAGCAAAAATATGTAAGGGTAAAAAAAAAAAAGAAACATTAAAATGGGCAACATGTCTATTAGCGGCTATAGCCCCATGAATTATTTTCCACTGAAGATCCTCTGTTTATTTATCAATCACCATTTCATATAAAGATTTCCATCTTCCTTTGACTAAATAATTAGGGCCTAAATGGGCCATTTAAATGTCTTCATATCCTTAAAAGCTCTACTAAGGATTACTTTCACACACTGCTGTGTAAAATTGCCTCTTGGAAAACTGTTACCAGCGTATACTCACCCAAAAATAGGCTCAGTTTGAAGACATAGTATTTGAGATGTTTGAGTGTTCATGGGGGAACCATTGTTTGAACATGCGCAAAATACAAGCTCTTTTGACACACCCCCTTCTACGTTTAAATGGAAGATCCCAGTCTAATATTGAGCTTCAAACTTGATAAGCATATCTGTGAAGAGCTGAGGTCATCAGCTTTTACTAGATACAACAACATGTGATGTCGTCACACTATGAAGAAGAATTAGCTAAACTACTTCTCTGAAATAGTTGCACGACATCTTTTGATCTGACACACCAAAACACATTTGAGTCTTGTTTGGTCACGCAAGCTCAGACAAATCAAAATAGGCAAGTTTTGAAGAAAACAACACAATGGAAACTGTGCATACAACATTTTAGGATCCTAAAGGTTCAGAGGGAGGCAGTGATTGGTGAGAATTCATGCGAGTGGTTGTTTTCCTACATGTTTGCTCCTGACTTCATCAGTAGTTGCACCCCCATGTACTTTAAAGTGCTTTAAAATGTGCATTTTTATTCGATGTTTGACAATGTCAACTGAAATATGAAGAGAGGGCAGGGCATCGTGTAGCCCCTCCCCTTTTTTAAAAATAACAGCCAGTGTTTAGTTTTTCTCACAGCTCTGCCTGTGAGAGTGGTTGAGCTCAAGTGCATCAAATGTGAAGCGTCTTGAAGGGAGCAGGACATGTCAGATACTAGAGAGCATTTGATCGGTCACAATTTGATGAGAAACTGAAGGTATGAGGTGACGCAAATAAAACCATTGATCCATTTAGGCAGAAGTGACAAACTACAAGCTTTACATGTTTTTATCAGTTTTATATCTTCTAAACGTCGATTTTGTCACTGTTTTGGTAGTAGCTTAAAGATATCCTAAAAAAGACCTTTAAAAGAGGAGATCCCTGTCTAGGATTGTGCAAGAAACTTGTTTGACATGTCAATGGAGAACTGAGATCATTGGACATGTCTGGTGACATCATGCCTCCATTGAAAAATACTTTCAATAAATTGACACCGTACAGAACAGGATGTTTTGATCTGACATATTAGGACATTGTAGGGCCTCAATTGGTCCTGAAAGCTCAGACAAGCGAAAAAAGGCTTATTTTGAAGGTAAATGTTGATATAAGAAAAAATTTAAAATTACAATGTCTGTTTGTTTGTTCATGGGAGCCATTTCAGTTTTCATAATTCTTTTAAACTATGTTATGTAAATGAAATCTACAATAAATGTAAAGAGCAACATTTTTTGAACGTTAGCTAACATTTAATATATGGCTGTGTACATTTTAGGGATTTATGTGATATTAATATGAAATTGAATTGTACAGCTGCCACTTTCTCAAAGGAGGCTTGACTGTAAAACCATGAATTTAAATTGTAGTATTTTATGTAACAAATGCTTAAGTAAAAAGCTTAAGTCCTAAATGTATTGTGTGTGTAGTTTTGAGATCCATAACCTGTCATTTTTTAAATGTTTGTGAGGCTGCAATTTTTAACCTGTTGGGGGGGGGTGGGGGTGGAGGAGTTTACATTTTTAATACAATTATATGAACGTAAATCACTCAGCCAGGCAGCAATAGATAAAAAATGCAAAGACACGCAAAAAACAGATAACATAAACCGGTTTAGAATCACCAATGATTTCACAGGTTTACAATCATGTCAGAAATCTTCAGGGAAATATGTGCCTGCAGCTTTAACATCACAATTAAAGACAAGTTGTCACTACTGAGCATAAGGGAGAATGCTTGCTGAAACAGGGGCACACGGAGGAATGGGTGTGTGATGCAGGATGTCAGCAGAGCAACGTGTTCACATATCTTCACCTCCCTTCCCCCAGCTTCTATTCTTCTAACGATCAGAACAGCACGGCAGCAGAAAAGGACAAAGCTCCACAGAGCATTAAATCGCTGCATGGCAAGAAGAAAGACATTTTGCAAGGAATAGAGCTGGACCATCTTGTGAGAAATGAGAGCCCTGAAATGTTTTTATGCGTTTTGCATCGATATCATGTCTGAGTCATTTTTCAACAAGAGAGAGGCAGTTAGTGGTCTAAGGAACTGAAATTACGAACAAGGAAACACCAAAAGGAATGGCAAATGACTGAACTGCTTTAAAAAAAAAAAAAAAAAAAAAAAAAAACATTACGTGTTACATCTGCAGAAAGGCTAACTGCCAACCAAACGGATGAAAAGCAGAGGAGCGGCAAGACATTGGAGAGGAAAGATGTTGGAATGGCAGGAGCTAGGTCCAATGGTTTAGTGATAAAGCAGCACAAAGCAACAGTTTTATTCAGTCCAAGCAAAAGGTACGTCAAATCTTACAATTATATCGAATGCTGATCTAATGCAATTCATTCTTACTAGAAATCGGGAAATTCAACAGACAAACAAATACAAAAACATTCATAAATGAAAGCAGTCATTCTGCCGTGTGTACAACACAATGGGTATTAAAAAGCAAAAATGACTCTTCAGCATACTGTTGCCATTTTTACAGCTTTCATTAAAGGGATAGTTCACCCAAAACAGTATATGCAAAAATAAAAAGTAAATGAAGACAATTTTCATTGAGTGATTACAAGTTGTCTGATGAGACATTATCGTTTACCAGTAGAAGTATAAGAATTAAAAAGTGGTATCAATGTTAAAAACAAGACCAGCAGAAACAATTGCTACTATAATATTCATGCACAAGCATGTTAACAACACATTTGACATCATCTAAATATTTAAACAATATTTATAACAACATCATAATATTACATTTTTAAAAAATGTCATGCAGTCACTTAGAACAACAAAAAAAGTCAACTTTATTTCTATAACGATTTTACAATGTAGATTATGTCAAAGCAGCTTAACACAGATGAAGTAAAGAATAAAAAGCCATAATATTTCAGATTGTGGAACATTCCAGCATATAAGGCAGTACGGAGTAGTGGGAGAATGCAGGTGTAGTTCTATTTAAAAATCGAAGCTATTCCAATGCTAATCACTAGTGCCATGAAATTGTGATAATTATGGGATCATTACATCAGTGGTTCTCAGTTCCTGTCCTTGGACCACACTTTTGCTCCATTCACTACTCCCTACTAACCAGAGTTCCACATGAGGTTATAATTAGCAAATAATATAAATATTATGAACGTAAACATTAGGTGAGCAGGTTACATTGTAACAGCATGTCCTAACAAAACGCTACGTGACGAGATTTGCAATGATAAGCAATTTGGCTGTTTGCACCAGACGAAAGACAACAGAAATTTAAATACAGCCATTCAGAAGCACAAAATATGCACTCACTCACGAAATGGTAAGGTTTATAATCTAATTAATACATATTAAACCTCTTTAACATTATTAAATGTACATGCTGAATCACTGATAGTGAGTCACAGTTCTAAAGTTACATTTTAAACTATTTTATTTTCAAGATCTGAGGTGAATATCTGCTGCTGCTTTCAGTAGTATGGCAATAAATGTCATGTAAAATGGCATTCAAACTCACATTGTTAGCATTTAACACTAAATAAAGCACATGAGGTGTACCTGAGGTGATCAGTTTATCCTGCTGTTTACCTGTGAGAAATAGAAGCCGTTTCTAATATATCAATTCGAGGTGTTGGTTAGAACAAAAACTCCTTTTAATACAGAAAATATTCCTTCTATTCCGTGCCGTTGCTTTTATTTAGAACACGATTTAAATCAGCCTTTAGGCTCGATAGTCTTGCTGTTGGTTGTCAATCTGGCAACCTGCGCTTGCTTTTGTTTTAATCCAGGAATGCAATACCCAGTTCAACCACTATGTGTCAAACTTACATACTGCACCTTTAAGAACATTAATTCAAGGATCTGCACAACACCACTGCATGCAGTGCCAGTATTATAATATGCTGGGTTTACACCAAAAGCAAAATTAATTATTTGTGCAAGTCGATTACATTTAAAGTCAATGCAAATGCACAAATACAGGCAAATTTTCACCGGGCAGTGCAAATGCAAAATTTTCAATCGGGAGGACACGGAATGAGCAACACTTTGAGAGCAAACATGCGAACCCAACATTAGGCCCATTACTAATGTACAGTTGATATGCGTGACAACGGCTATCCCAACACCCCACCCTTCCTTTGAACCATTTTTTTTTTGTCTGTTTATGTATTCAGAGCCAGTGAGCAATGGACTTTAAAATAAAAAGCTTGAGAATGATGAGGATCTGAAGAAGTATCAAAAGGAAAGTGAACACCAGAAGCATTGGGCAGACACTGATGCAGCACCCAAGTAGCAAATGCGAGTTTGATGCCTCGCCCAAGGGTCTCACCTATGTATAGAGGGTAAAAGGGTGGAATAGCAAGCTGATTATTCACTACCCCCACCTCCCTTCTGGTGCCAATAATAAAACTTGTGAACTTTAGATCACAAGCCTGACTCCCTAACACTATATCAAGACTGCCCACCCTAACATTAGTCACTTGACTAGGCTTTACAGCTGCCACAAAAGTATAGTACACCAAGCTTGGCTTAATAATACAATGCATTTAAAACACATTGAAACTTTTTGTAGTAAATACATTTCTTTTCTTTTTTGGCAGGATCTTACATTTCAGGACTCCCAAAGAGGCAAACAAATCAAATTATCAGAAAACTGAAGTAATGATGCGATGGAAGCGGCGGCACAGATACTGCAGTGTTGCTCTTTTCCTCATGCTCCTTGTATTTGTAGGAGGCCTGATTACGCAGGGTCACTGGTGGTCCTGTCAAATCAACCAAGAGAAGCTTGCATCTCAAGGGCCCCAAACTATGAAAACCTTCTCCAACTACACCATGATGAATCAAAACAAATTGAGAGAGCCTGAAGAGTCTAGTACACCACTAATATCAAATGAAAATGTCATTTTAGCTTTGGATAAAAGTTTGGTGCAGGACTTTAAGAACTCAAACATCAGTTCAAGTGGAGAGATGAGAGCAGCGAGGATACTTAAAGATGAGCCTTACAAGTACATCCTCAATGAGCCAAATGCATGTCTGTTGCGGGCTCCTTTCTTAGTGCTTTTGATCGCTGTTGAGCCCAAGAAAACAGATGCCAGGGATGCTATCAGGAAAACATGGGGCAATGAAAGTTTGGCTGGGGAATTAGGTTTAATCCGTCTTTTCCTCATAGGGGTCAACAAAGACACCCAGAGCAATGGAGGAAAACTACAGCTTGCGCTAGAATATGAAAGTCGACAACATCATGACATCATCCAGCAAGATTACAGGGACGCTTACAAAAACCTTACCTTGAAGACTCTAATGGGAATGTACTGGATCACAAAGTATTGTCCAGAGGCCATGTACGTCATGAAGACTGACAGCGATATGTTTGTCAACACTGAATACCTCATACAGAACATCCTAAAACCCAACGGACAAGCACAGAAGTATTTTACAGGATATCTAATGATGGACTTCTCCCCAAACCGCAACATTCGCAGTAAGTGGTATATGCCGCCTGAACTGTACCCGGATAGGCGATACCCCAACTTTTGTTCTGGGACAGGGTATGTCTTTTCAGGTGACATGGCTCAGAGAATATACGTTGCCTCACTGAGCGTACCCAGGTTGCATTTAGAAGACGTTTATGTGGGTATCTGTCTAGCTAAACTAGGAATAAAGCCAGTACCGCAAACAAACAAAAAGGTGTTCAATCACTGGCGAGTGTCCTACTCCAGCTGCAAATACAGCAACCTGGTCACCTCGCATGGGTTTCACCCCAATGAGCTGATACAGTACTGGAAGCATCTACAGAACAATAAGCACAATCCTTGCCAGAGAAAAGGGTAGAAGGTTCAAACTGATTCTGTCAGATTTGGAGGCTCGATCTTATAAAGTAGCAATGACTACTTTTTTGCCAAATAGAAAAAATAAAGGGGTCCTTTTATGAGTTTTACACACCAAATTCCAAAGAGTGTAAATCTTTATATCAGTAAGCATGGTTTCTGAACTCCCTCAAACACCTTGAATTTAGTCCAGAGTTATCTTTTGGGAATGCATGTGTCATAATATCCTGATTTCTTCCCCAATTGTTTGCACAATATTTAAAAAAAAATTAAAAAAATAAAAAAAAAACAGTTATGTGAACTTGTGTGTTATTTGTGTGGGTTCGACGTGATCTTGTGTTTTTTAATTTTTTGACAGCTGTTGAGAGAAAACTTGTTGTAATATTTATGTGAGAATTAAACATTTGCAGATGTTTTGTTTGTCATTGCCAAAGTAACCAAAAACAAGCAGTAACAGCACTACCCTTGTCTGAAAAGGGGGGAGGTATCCGCCACTTATTTGAATTGAGAAAATATTCATTTATGACCACTTTTTAGTCATATCACACATTAAAGTGAATTTGACATAAAATCACAGTGTACATACACACATACATATATACATTCTGTCTGGTTCTTGAATTTGATTGGCTGATAGCCGTGTGATATTTTGCAAGTAACAGCACTCGACCCGCCTCTTCACCCTTCACCCTTGTGCATTACTCCGCCCACATACGGCTGAGGACACTCTACAGTTTGACAAATATTACTGCTGTTGGGCAGTATAAAGTACTTTTGAGGTTTTTTTAGTCGAGAATGTAGTTGTTAAGATTGCAACTATGCAATTTATTTATAAGGATAGTGCCTATTTTAAAATATTTATAATTTCTGAGAGGCAGTGCGTCGGCGGCCTTTAGCCTGCCATACAGAGCAGACCAAAGACGGTTGACATTGTCTATCCACAAGATGGCGAAAGGACTGCATAATAAGCGCTTAGAAGTTTAAAACAGCGTAATTTCTAACTACAGCTGATCAAATCATTATTAAACTGGTAAGTGATATTCTAAGTCGATCTCTCTCTTTTGTATGTTGTAGTGCTGTATTTATACCATATAATTGTAGTGTATTAAGTGTGAGATGGGACTCGCATATCAGTAATGTGTGTTGTGTTGGCAGAAAGAAAGAAGAAATGCCCGCATGTGTTTAGCGTTTTTCCTTATCGCAAACACTAGAGCAATCTGGTAGTGATTGCTCTGCTTTTTTCGGGGTCAATTATTGTGATATCCCGATTGCAACAGAGAAATACTGAAAGTATTTCCTAATACAAAAGTAGTTCCTAATACAAAAGGGTTTTTAGACTCTCCGTGTTTGATTTTCTTTTTTATATAGACGATTGTGCCGTTGAACTGTTGTATAAACGCAATATCACACGAGTAGCAGTGCGATATGGCTGTATATCAGCACTGGTGGGATGCTAAGCAACGCACGCCTCCCACTAGTGCTGAAATACAGCCATATCACACTGCTACTCGTGTGATATTGCTAATAAATAAATAAATAAATATATATATTTTTTTTATGTTTGTACAACAGTTCTGTCTGGTTCTTGAATCTGATTGGTTGATAGCCGTGCGGTATTCTGCCAGTAACAGCACTTGTACCGCCTCTTCACCCTTGTGTATTACTTTACCCACATACAGCAACAAGCAAAGGACACTCTACAGTTTGACAAATATGTACTAATGTACTTTTGAGGCTTTTTTTTGACGAGAATGTAGTTGTTTAGATTGCAACTATGCAATTTATGTATAACAACAGTGCCTATTTTAAAATATTGATAATTTCTGAGAGACAGTGTCATTTTCATTTAGATTTATCTATAATGCCTGATAAAATTACCAATTAAGAGCTCAGGAGTCAGCACTGGAATCATTACAGCCGTTATCATGGAAACAACCTTTTCTGATGTTTAAAATTTTCCCAGGGGAAATACCACAGTGTGTGCAAGTCTGTGGGAAACCCTGCATGCTCAAATCAAACTAAAACAAACTTTGTAAGTCCTAAAGCATGGCAACATATTATATTATAAATCATATTTTGCAGCCGAACTGCTGCCGATATGAACATTTTCAAAAATAGTTTTTTTGACTGGCTGAAAAAGGCTTGGTACATAAAGTTCATTTAGCACCACACATAGGAATTTTTAGACCCTTTAAAATGTTTTATTTTATAGATTTGTTTCCTCATCAAACGTATATACTGACAAACCCAGCGACTTTTTGTATAAACCTTTGGCTGTCGCTGGAATATTTCTCCAGTATTGCCCTGCGAGAGCAAGCTCTGACTCTCCCAGCACAGTCTCTCCTCCCTGGGCTTCTGTTCTGTGCAGCGAGTGGTGGAGCAGCAGCCTCAAGCAGGTAAGAAAAGTAATGCATTACTAGCCACAAAAAGTAACATAACTAGATACTTTTTTGGGCAGTAACTCAATATTGTAAAGCATTACTTTCAAAAGTAACTTTCCCCAACACTGCTGCTGGGTGTAAAAAGGTTTTAAAACAGTCAGTAGTGCAGTGCCCATAAAGATTTAAAAATAAAAATATTGCCATATTCAAATAAGGATTTTAATTTGCAGGCTAAGTGTCACTACTTACAATGAGTATTAATGTTCAACTAATTGCCAGCTTCTTACATGACCCAAGGTTCGGTAATGTTAAGAGTCAAGATTTTCTTTTAAAACGTCAAGTTAGAACCTACTTTTAGCCTTTGGCCGGGACACACCAAGCCAACACCAAACAACTAGCGCAGTCAAAAACCAACTGCATTGTCGCCTTGCGTCTTGTCTCATATGGCCCACAAAGCTGCCATGAACACACCTAACAGAGAGCAGCAGAAAGAAAACATAAAAAAAGTCAAGAGGACATGTCTTTTCACACCAGCAAAGCACAGTAGTCCGTTTTCTCACTCCACAAAGGAAAACCGGAATCTCCGATGCGCATGTGCAAAACGCAAACAAATACATCTGAAAAATCTAATAATCCATATACTTTGCAAATACTTGAGACATTACAGTCTGCTTTTTTGTGTTCCATCTTGACTAGAATTTGTGATCGAGCACTCTGATTCACTGGTGAATAACTAAACAATCAGAGGGCTCTCTTCAACCAACAGTCATTCTACAAGCTGAATCGGGCAAACTCAATCTGACATTAACCCTTGGTGTGTCTCAGCCCTTAGACATCTTGTGAATATAGTCCCAGGTGTTTAAAACTAATCGATTCCATCATCCAACAGCCAAAAAATCCAGTTTGGAAAGGAACATTTCAAGGAACTCACAAATGGGATCTTTTCAATAAGTTAGTAAATTAACCAGTTTGTTTCTTCCACAAAAACAAAACCCCCTTGCTGTCTGCATCAATGAGATGGTTATTTGAAAAACAAATCCAAACCATATGAACTTACCGTCACCGACTTCAGTGTCATACCGTGATAGGTTCCCATAGTGTCAATTTTAAAACCCTCCGTTTCTGTAAAACATAAATAAACATTTACAATTAACTACATATTTACTCTAGTAAGCCTCACTTCTGTTTTTTGAGGCCTTAGTAAAACAAACAGATTATGACACACTTGAAGGCACTATGCAACTATTTTTTTGGATCAAAATAGTTTTATTTTTGATCGAGCACATCATAAATCTTCAAAATACCATTTTTGTCTTGTTTTAGGCAAAAACGATATCAAATATGCACTTTATTCAAATAAACGTGTAAATTTGTTTATAAAAAAAATAATGAGATGTCAGCTCTGAGTGCCAGCAGCCATTCTGCACCCATGAACCCGCAGAGAATGCCATGGCCAATTCTTCTGAAATTTGCCACAGGCTCTGATGTATACCTTCAAACGGGTTAGAAATGCAATATGAAATAGACCAGCACTGAAATGTGTACAGCAGTCCAAATTCTAAACATAAGCGCAAGCGTGTTGCCAGATTACCCTTCAACAGGAATGACCTGAACTGAGCTTTAATCACCATATCCCAAAAGCAACTCCAATATTTATTTGGTTTTTACAATAATTTTTGGATAGATGGCTGTTAGTTAATGTCTACATACTCATGTTTTCAGTTTCACAGAATTAGTCATACGTGAAACAGACTTAAATGCAATTGTAGAGTTTCTTTTTTTATGTGCCACAACACACAGAGATAAGATGTCAGTTAGATGCATTAACAAAAAAGCCTTTTGCCTTGCATAAAGTAAATTTATATGAAGCAAACTGCCGATGTTAAGATATTCTCACAACTTTGTATAGTTTCTTTATGGCTATAAGTAACCCAGTATGGCATCCTTTGCCTGTCTGAAACAAGGCAGTGCTTACAGCAGTTTTTTAAAATTGAAATAGAAAAATGGAATATTGGAAAATTTAAAATGGTAAAGTAATAAAATACTGGTCAAAATAAAACACCAACTCACCCTCTTTCCCTTTGAATCGCTCCTGGTCGTATCTGTTGTAGGCAGCTGGGACTGGCTGTTTATTTCTTATTGCTGGATCCTATTGGAATAAAAAACAAAAAACATACAATTACAATGCACACAAACACAATAAATGAATAAATAAATTTAAATGCACTCTCATTAAACCTGCACAATTTACCGGAAACCAAAACTAACATCTTACATTTGTCTTGCACAGCCAAAATAACAAAAAAAACAAACAAACATGCAGGCTCAAAGAACTTTCTGTCCTACCATTTTCAGAGTAAAGTGTGGCACTGTTTATTTATATGCACAGTGCTCATGAAACAATATAATGCTTTAGCATCTGAGAAGAGCTAACTTCTTTTCATCTCAGCAAATCTGAGATGCTGAACACTCGGAAACTGGCAGTAAGTATTTTCCAGGAAACTGACAAAATGAGAGCAAGAACACGAACATTTGACAATGAAGCCATGTGTATTATTATAATTTTACAGATAAGCTATAAAATAACACATCTAACATCAAACACCTGAAATGTTATTTAACACAATGACATGTTTAAATAAAAAAATTATATATTTGTTTAGATCTTTTAAAAGTTGAAATACAAATTGAAAACTTAAAAGCTTCGGCTGACTGTCTTTTTAAATGTATGAAATGTGTTATACGTGTAAACTTATGGTTACTGAAAAATGTTTGAGCAGCAAAGCATAAACCCCAAAAACACCCGCATTTTTTTGCATTCACCACAGAAGCCACTATTTTCGGTGTTGGTAAAAAAAAAAAGGAAGGAAACTACAAACCCACATTCTCATATGATTTCAACCAATGATAACAAGCTGTGTTATGTACTCACCACCTGAGTTTGGTTCTGAGTCTGTCTCTGTTCAGGGGCCCGACCCTCCTCTCGTGCCTTCACTGATTGTAAGATGGCAAATATATTTTTGGAGAAATTCTACAACAACAACAGAACGACATTCAGCATAAATATTTTACAATGTAATCCTACAAACAACATACAAGAGTTACCCAAGTTATCATGATACTGGAACTCCTTTTATTTAAACATTATTTATTAAAAGCAAACTAATATACATGCTAGAACCTAAACAAAACTTTTTTTGTGATTTGTTCCCTCAAACAGATAAAAAAAATCTTGACGTGATTGAGTAAAATTTGATCAGAGCAACACTGCCAGCTGCAGGACAACATTTTTATATATTTTTTATAATTATTAACAAAACACTAGGCCAGTGATTTTCAACCTGTGGGCAGCGGCCCCCCTAGAGAGGACTGTCAGTATTGCAGCGAGCCACCAGTTGTTATTAATAAAATTTTTAATAGAACTAAAAATGTCTAGTCATAATTTAATGTATTATGACAACTGACAAATGTTTTAGTGATGAGAAATAAATAATAAATTGTTACAATAGTTCACTATTAGATTGGTTTAATAACAACCCGCTAATTTTTCTTTTGCTTTTTTTTTGCTGAACACAACATACAGTGTCAAAGTGTCCAGTGTTCCAGCTCACTGCTGGTTTTGACTGGTCATCTAATCTATAGAGACCTGCACTCGCAGAACCCGATGTATTCAGGAACAGATCTGAGAAGTAAGATAATAAGATAAGGTGGTGCAGGAGTTAAGATCACGGGTTGCTTAAAACCTGCTTAAAAATTGCTGAAAATAATGTGCGGGAATGGATATAGGTCAATGTAAAAAAAATAAATTGGTATTTATTTAACTCCCGGAAGCAACAATGACGTTGTGGTTTTAACCGTGCTATATACACGATTAACAATCAACAGAATCACATTTGTACTTTCTCAAATCTAACACAGATGTTGCATGGGAGCGTGACCACACTTAAATACTGCCGAAAAATCGATCCCGCACACAGGTCTAGTCTGAACACACTCTGCCTGTTCCCTGATTGATCCGCTGACAGTCTACCCGTTTATGCCAACAGCCAGTATATTAGTTTTCCCTTTTTTTATTAAACGTGTCACTCTGGGTCTCACTGGGCTTGGTGAGCTATTTTTTGCTTTATTAGGTTCATCAAAATAACACTGTAAATAAAATATACATAATATTGATACATTTCGATATATAAAACAAGCCATAAGAATTATGCACTGATACAATTCACCAAACAAGAAATTATCAGGAAAACATTATTTATATACTTATTTAGTGTATAATTATAAGTAAAATATCACATATATACATAAAAATAGACATAAGATTACATGAAAATTATAATAACAACAAAAACAATAGAAAAAAAATATAAAAAAAAATAAAGATAAATATAAAAAAAATAAATTTAAATGACAAAGAAAAACGATTAAGAAATAGGTGTCTCCTTAAATTTTTTTTGGAAAAGGGCTCCAGACTTTCTGCAACTGTTCTGGCTTTTGTTTTATTGCAAACCAAATCCTCTCCATTTTAAGAGCATGCAAAAAATCAAAAACCCATTGCCGATAAGAAGGGGAACTGCTGACTTCCAATTCATAAGAATAAGTCATTTGTACATTTCATGTTTATTCAAATCACACACAAACAGCAGGTTCATTTAAAAATTGCAGGGGGAAACGTTTGTTTGTTTAGTGGGCCATGAAGAAAAAAAAAAGAAAAAAAAAAAAGTTACAATAGGGGCATAAAATCAAAGCACAGAAAATTCTTTTTTAATTTGCCAGTTAACAATTGTAAAAGTATTTACAAAAATATAAGATGCAAATGTAAGGAAGTTTAAATGAAAGAAAGCCCTTAATGTGTTAACTGAAGAGACCCCCAAACACACACTTCCCCCACCCCCCAAATAAAATGAAAGACTCCTCTAACCTTGCCGCTGCTCTGTAAAATGGTTGTCCTTGTCCTCCAGACTCTCTCTCGACTCACAATGTCTCTGGTCACATCCACTTCTGCATCCACAAAGCTTCTCTGTTTCTGGGTGATGTCATCGTCCAGGTCAGTCTTGATAGTGGAGCGCTTCTTGGCCATGATTTTAGCCTTGATAGCAGCAATCTTCTCCACAGACATGGCTTCAGACAGAGACCTACGAATACGAAGTGTTATCAGCTAAACAGAGAAATTTATTCTCAAAAGAACAAATTAAGAAAATTAAACCATTAACAGGTAAGAGTCACAAGAGTCACACTTTATGTACACTGGAAGCTTCTGTAGCCAAAACAAATTCCTTGTGTGTGTAAGCACACTTGGCAATAAAACCGATTCTGATTCTGTAAAGTCTAGGCATAGTTAATGCTGGGCGTAAAATGATAATTATCATGATATAGCCTTTCCTTGATCAAACATTTTCTACCTAATGTGTGATTGTTTTTATGCAAAAAGGTCCTGCAATTAAGTGACCAGCTCTAAAGTACCATATTTTATAAATAATATAAATGTCTTGGTGATTTAGCCAAAAGCACTGAAGAAACATTGTGTCATGAACAAACCAGTAAGGTGCCCATTTTATGGATTTACTTTAGCACCAGTAGCTGAACCCTGGTAGTGCGGCAGAATTGGAAAATATTACCTTTTTACTAAATGTGGACATGTATTAAACAGGGCTTGAAATGAACTTTTTTTGCTTTGTAGCCACTGGTGCTCCCAAGTTCAAAAATTTAGGAGCACTAGCCATAATTTAAGCACACCCACCAAATATTAAGAGCACCACTATTACAAATTGCATATTAAGAGTTTAATGCATTTGTAAGCAATACAAATCAAAACTAATAAAAATAAAAACAAAAAATCTGCATGCGCTCAATGGCCCTGCACGCACTAAGAGCATCTTGACGATTAAATGAAGGATTAAATAGAACCTCTCGCACTTAAAATGTGTAGATGTGGCAGATGCTGTTACCAGCAAGCTCCCAAGCTTTACACTGAATGGCTTTAGCCATTTTCATAGTGGACTTGAAGCCACTTGAAGTCTTTTATCCACTCGCTTCAAAAAGTGTATATGGTGGATTAACATTCACCACATGATCACTATCAGAAGTGCTATTATTTGTCACATCAGGTGGTTTCTAAAACACAATCTGTCAGTGTTCTTTTCATTCTCTCATTTTCAGCCCTTCAGCCCAAATTTTCACAGTAGTAGCTCCCTGTTATCTGAAGGCAGAGGGTATTGATTGCGTGATTGACAACTAATACTAACCAATCCATTTGTGTTTTTCTACTCCAATGCGCTACTTTTCAAACGTTTTTCCATGGAAACATGCACTTGATGGACGTTCATGTCTTACGTCTTTTTCAGCGCCTCACATTTTTAAGATGCTGTGTCAAGATTTTCAACTTTTACATACAGTGCCACTCTGTCAGTGCAGTGGGCCAACCAGAAGAGCTTGAAGGCAGGGCAAGCGTTGCAGGCTATTGTTTACTGTAGCAAGTTGGCATGACAACGTTTTTTTTTTTTAAATCCTGAGCGCTGTGTTTTAGGTGCAAAGATGCATTCTGCATGAACATTCCCTAAATCTGCACATGCAGTGAACATTTTGCAACAACTTTATACACTCTAGCAAATGCTCCCAAATATATTTTGAGGTCACAGATTAAATTTCAGAGACATATACGACCAAAGCGGTTCGAGCCCTGTTAAATGAGCAATAGAATATAATTACAGTAGTACAGAATACAACCTCAGTAATTACGGAATACAAATTGAAATACAGTTATTGTTATCAAGCTATACCATATGCGTGCATCTGCATTTATAATACATTTTTATATAATTAATGAATTAAGAAATCGATATACAAAAAAGAATATTTAAATAATATATTATTGTTCCATACCATAAGACAATAATCCATACCATAAGTCCTTCAAAACAGCTGATGAGTTTGATCATACCTGATCTGATCTGTCTGCACAATGCTTTCCTTATGACTCTCGAGACGAGCAGCCAAACGCTCCTTATCCAGACGCACACGCTCTTCATCCTGTGAGGGATAAAAAAAGATGCATAAATTATAAGTGACAAATATTGTATATGCACACAGACTTCATTTTTAAAATGTTTCTTACTTCAACCCGAGGCTTTTTTGCTTCTGACGAAACTTCATCTGCTGCCCTTTTAACTGTTAAAATAATGTAATTATTTATCAGTAAAATGATTCTTTACTTGGTAATTCTACATTTGGCATACTTATGGCTACTTTATACAGTTTTTTTCTTTACTCATCACATGGACTGGAACAAAGATTCATAGTCCTGCTCTATTAAGCATAAAAATTAATGTAACAAAAACACTCAAAATTCAACATACCTTGTGTTGGCCTTTGTAGCCCTATCTCAATAGGTGCACTTCTGTCGATACTCGCTGATGACGCTGTAAAATTCAGTTGGTAAAAATAAATAAAATCACATTTCTTTATGACTGAACTTAAATTTTAGCTTAAATTAGATTTTCTTTCCACACTTACAGCTTTCTCCATTTAGATAAGACAGCAAGTCTTTTCTGTCGGGTCGCCTGACAACAGGGATGTTTTCTGTCTGTATTCAGGGAAAAAAAAGATTAGCATTTTACTTTCTAAGAATGTGCGCAAACTACAATTTAAAAAGAAACCTATTTTAAAAAAAGAAGGCATTTCCTGTTTATTGACAGTAGCGTAGCGTTAGGCAAGTTCAAGTTTATTCATTTTAATGCAATGTTTTTCCTCAATTTGTATATGCAATATGCAAAAAATTGTTTTTGTATAATGTATGATAATTACAACAAAGATACTTGTGTGATTTGTTCTACTTTTGCATCATGGTGAACACTTTTTGCATAGTACACAAAAAAAAGAAAGAATAAAAATATATATTGAAATGAAGTGAAAAAAAAAAATGCATATGTATATGCATTTATATGCATATGTATCATTATATATCATATGGAGGAAATAAAAGCCTATTGTTTTATATTATGCTTCATTTTGGAGTGTCACAAAATACATTGCTTTTCAATATGTGTGCAAATGCAATTGTACAATTGAGAAGCAGCACAACTTATAAAAAAAGGAAGCAGGTGAAAGTCTCCTGCTGCAGTCAAAATGCTTGATGTAAAAATAAATATTTTCAATAAATGTGGCAGTAGTAGCCACATTCGCTTTAACAAATCATTCAACAGATTACTAATATCCAATCACAAAATGTCTCACTTAGCTCATACCGAAGCACAGAAAACATTATGGTTTGGAATGGAATGGAATTTAAAAATCTCACCGATAAAGCATATGTTGACTGCTAGTCGAATTGAAAATGATTATACAAAATAAGTAATAACATTCTTTTTACTAATATGGTTTAATTATCCTTTAAGAACACTCTACATTTATGTATAGTTAATTGGTGTTTTGGAAACTTTAACCTGTTGTGCATACATTTAGTTACATGACAAGTAGTTTTCTTTTTCTTTGTTTTTAAAGAAAAGTTAGATTCAATAAAAAGTGTGCGCACGCACACACACACACACACACGGCTTGATTAAATATTTTACACTCATTATTAGTATAACTGATTGAATATATCATGATATATACATCGTTATCGGGATAGAAGATGACTTATATAGTGATATGATTGACATATCGCCCAGCCCTACCCTAAAGTAAATTGATGTTTAATTAAATACTGTCACAATGACATAGGGACACGATTCAGTGTCTGTGTATGCGCACTGTGAACAGCGGTGAACCAATGACTTTCAAGCCCAATCACAGTCTATTCTGTTGAGCATGTGAGCACAATGGCCAATCGACAGTATAAGAACGCGCTCAAATGTTGTTGTTGTTGTTTTTTCGAACCCAATACTTCTGACAACCCTGCTTAAAACACAAAAACTTTGTGTTATATTTAAAAATATATATATTTAAAAGTTTACTTACTGCAGCTCTCCGCACATAGGAAGGGTGAGGAAGATGGACATTGTTGAGCAAGAAAAGAATGGAATCAAGAGTGTAGTACTCTTTTGGTTGTCCCTCTTTTCCAGTTCTGTAATGAGATTAAATTGTATGATTATTATTGTGTTTATGCATGCATTTTCCTCTTATTTCTCTTAAAACTAGCATCAATTTAATTTTCAAGTTAATTTAAACCATTTGTGTATAAGAAATTATTAAATTTTTTGTTTTTCCACAAAGCTTAACTGCTTTATGTTTTATATAAGATGAAAACTAGTGTGCTTTGATTATTATTTTTTTTGTACATGAATGTCGTAAACCATAAAATACTATTTTATATGTGTCTTTAATTTATTGTATCAACGTTAGTATTTTGTACATTATATTTTAATGCAGCTGTCCTGTGAAATCATCCCAATTTGTCTAAAATTATGAATTCTTTCCAAATAGAGCTATTCAAGTCATCTGGTAATAATATATTCATATTGCAATTAGGGCTGCACAATATATCATTTCAACATTGATTTCGCAATGTACGAATCTGCAATAGTCACTTCGCAGGATCTGCAATGTTGAGCTGGGATTATAATTAACGAGATAACATGGTTAAAAGCATGTGATTTGTGAAGTTACAACAAAGTAACTAATAAATTCTTAGATCAAGTAATAATAGTGTTTTGTTTTCACCTTTAGAAGAAATAAGTCAAAATTAAGAGTTTTTCCCATAGAACAAGGTACATTATCTACCAATGGGTAGAGTAAAATAATCTTATTTTCACTTTAAAATGTACATATTTGTACTACAAACAAGACCAAAATTCTGTTTCTTTTTCCCCATAAATCGTATAAACAATTAAATACAATTAATCTTTGTTACACCTCCAAACATAATCATTTTTGTGCCCAAATAATTTAAACTCTCTTGAAATGCTCAGTCACAGGCCTTAAATACACATGCAAATGATAAACTTTCACTCTATTATGGTTAAACTCTTAAAAAAAAGCCACTCTAAATGTCTTCTGTGACTCCTGGACAACTATGATTCAGACTCAACATTGCATATCCTGCGATGTGACTATTGTGAATGCACAGATTGCGATGTCAATGCTGAAATTATATATTGTGCAGCCTTACCTGTGACTGTTATTAAGTTTAAACTTTCACAGTTGAATTTATTTATTTACACAATGAAGACTATACAGTGTTATTTTACATAGTATTCAGGTACAGAAATTCAATAATCATGTTAGATTCCACAGAAACATTTTTTCATTTGTATCTTTGTTCTGTTGTACTCATCTATGCTTGTAATTAGTTTTTATGCACGATTCACTACCCTACAAAATTACCCCAATTAATCTAAAACTATTAATTCTTTCCAAATAGAGTTACAAATCAATGTTGTGAAATACTATTCATATCGCAATATATATCCAGACAAAACACCTATATAGTGCAGCCCCAATTGCAAAATAAATTGCAAAAACTCTTCATGCCATTTTTTTCCCCCAATATCGTGCAGCTCTAAAGTCCAGCATAATCCATATGTTGAACTTGACTTCAAAATAATGGACAAATACTAAATAAAAACTAACAAAATGTATTTAAAAATAATACAGCAATATTGAATAAACCGTAAATATACATAAAAAGTTGACACAAAACAACTTCACAAACTCAACATGAAAAGGGCAGTTAACCATGTATCTAAATGATATCTACAACACCCCAAAAAACAGCTTTATGGTGGTATGTTACCATGATACAGTACATTAGTAACCAGATGGTACTTTGAGACATACCATAGTATTTACACATTAACCCACTGTACTTCAAACCATTTTAAGTCCTGAAAATATACTATTTCGTGATAAGTTACTGGTCGGGTCAAGGTTTTATTCGTTTTTAAGCATAGATCACTCCAGAAAGCAATGTTGAAACACAAACAAATGTTAAGTTGTTGCGCAGCCTCAGTTCAGGCGACCATGATATGAACAGCTCAATGTTTTAGGGAGCAGCCAGATTATTAGTTGCAATATTACGATGTTCATATATGCATCGGCAATTTCTTCCAGATATATAACGTCTTCTCTTCGTGAGCATTTGTACACAACACGAGTTTCTCCGCACGAGTCCATCTCTAGCGCATTAGCGGCTAAAGAAGCTCGGCTCAAAACAACACCAACAAGTCAACAGAACAAGCGCGCACATACCCCCAGATGACATAGTTGGTCTTGACATTTTTAGGCCAGGAAAATTCCCCGAAAATAACTTCATCCCCTTTTGCGACAATCTCCTTTTTCTGGATGTTGTACTGGCGAAGAACACTCAACACGTCCGCCATGATCGCGCCTCCTCATTACGAGTGTTTTATTTAAGACCCCACAACTTCTCAGCACAGGGCTGCTTCGAATATTGCCTATCTAAAAATGATCAATACAAATGCTCTTTAATCCTATTTGTTGAGCCTCAGTGGCGATGGACACGACATAAACAGAGTCGGCAAAGGGGTTATTCACTGGCGAACAAGAGTTTTGTATTTTTAAGTATTTAAGAATCGCATGCACTGGTCAGGCAAATCTGGGACACCTAAAACAAAAAGCCACAGGTACCGCTGTCAAGCCATCAACTATATTCATATTTTATTATACACAAACTTACTTATGCCAACGACATAGTATCGTTTTATGAAGTAATTAAGCACATCACCACAAATATATTATTCGGAATAGGCCCTTTATTAATTATCGTGTTATTAAAATGTTTTTTTGCTTTTAAGAATAACCACATTTATTTTTCTGCTTTTAAATTGTAGTGTTGTGTTTATAATTGTTATGAGAGGAAAAGGTTTCATTGAGCATTCTAAACCCCAAAATGTAAACGTACAACCTTTGGTTTGGTTTGCAATCGAGTTACATAATGTGACAAATTCACTAGCATGGCAAATACATTTTAATTTGTATTAAAAACGTGTAAAAAACCATCAGAGCACAGTATTTCATCATTTGTCATGTTTATTGATCCCATACTTCAAGGTTTAGATCTTAATAATCTCTAATATCACACAAACAGAACAAGTCTACATTCATTATTGTCTCTCAAAAGTAACAGGCAGTAATTGTCTATGTTTTAGTGTTTGTTAGTTGTGCCTACAATTCATAACAGTTATTATTATCCTAGCAGCGTAAGCAAACTTATAACCTTGATTTGACCTTAAGAGGCACAAAGAACAATAGAAAATGCAAAACAAAGTACATAATAAAAAAGCTACACAGAAATGAACCTAAAGCAAGATCCACTATCAACCTCCTCCATTCACACATATACCTCTTTTTATCTCAATTTTGGAATATATACATATATAGAATTATTTACTTCAAAAATGTGCCAGAGAGCAAGCTGTAAAATATTCAGTCGAGCCTCTCTTGAATCATATTAAAAGGTTATTTGCACTCAAATATCAAGTTACTGGACCACAAAATACTTGAGGTATATCAACATTAAAACAAGTTTAGTAGTTTAGGCTACATCAATTTCTGAGAGAATCAGATTGCTTGATTTCGATTTCAGTGACAAATTGCAAATGCATTTAGCTTAGCATTTTAGCTCTCAGATTTTTGTGGAAGACCTATGGTTTACTTTCAGCTCAATATGTAACAATTCATAACATCTTATTACACAAAACAAAGATATTACGCATAATGAGCAAGGCCTCTAAAATACCAAACATTACTTCCAATAAAGGTCAGTGACATGCATGAGCTTTTCAAAAAGAAACATGTAAAAGACAATTACACTCTTCTTGGGAGTAGGCAAACATTTCACTGGACCAAGTTAAAAAATATACAGTATACTGAATGGAGCTCAGTAAGCATAATAGTCTTAAATTTGCGCTCCTTGATTTTCAATGCAACTTAATCCAGCCTGCTGGATATTGAATTAGATTTGGAGTTGGATCCAAAATTTTAAAACAGACAACACATGATTACCTGCTTTAAATGTCTTTTTTTTGCATGTTGATGGGCGGTGCATCAATGTCTTTTTGTCTTTCAGAAAACCTTCAACCCATACTACAAAACCAATAGCTTTTAAAAGACGTCGAGTGCAAAGTTACGGATGACATCCACTGCTTGCGAGTCAAAGCCGCAGATGTCCAGCATGCCACAGTCTTCAGGGTCAGCGATGGACAGGTTGTTGGCAATCAACCCACATACCATCAGTTTTGAAAATACAGAGCTTTTCTGAAAAAAGAAAGACACAATCATGAAAATGTTCTCTATAATTAAAAATTTTAAATGAAGTTATTACTCGCATGAAAAATAAACAATAATTATTATTTAAATAAGTAATGCTTTTATTCAGGAAGAATGAATATGCCAGTTTTGACAAGAAGTTAAGATTTTCCTATTGGTACATATGAATGAGAAGGTTTAAAGGTGCCATTTAATGAAAATCTGAATAGAATTTGAAAAAGTTCAGTAGAATACAGTGAGCCTCAAACACCATTGTTTCCTTGTTCACATGAAAATCCTGTGAGCGTAAAATCCTGGTAGAAATCAGGCCAATCAAACCCAGCCTGGTGTGTGCATATTAATGATGCCATGTTCAACATAACAGTCTGTGTTTTGTTCTGATTGGCCTGACGGTTCCTAGTGAGATTACACAAATTAGAATAGTTTCCCTTGTCTTTAAGTTTATCAAAGTTTATGTTAAATTTACCATGTATGTAATACTCTTATTTTAAAAACGGGAGAGGCAGGGAGACTAAAGCCAAAAACTATTGAATAAACAGACTTTGCTAAAGCCTGCCATGCCTTTATATTGTTTTCTATACATTGTTAAGCAATGCGGAAGAATGTTGAATGGTGCCACCAGTCTTGAGCAAAAGGATACCAATTAAACATCCAAAACACATCTCTTTATGTAGAGGTTGAAATTAATTCCTGCCTGTGTTTTCATATACACCAAAGACTCAAAATAGAACTCTAAATACATCTGTCGGTCCCTTTTATCATGTGTAATTATATAACTTAATTAATCCACATCCACAACTTAACTCAGGAGCAAAATAGGTTTCTCTGGTAACTTTAGATATCTTACTCCTCCTAGCTAAAATAAACCTCTCCACCACTTCAGTTAAAAGCCGTCAACTCAGTTTGTTAAAGTATTTTTTTAAGAAAAGAACCATGATTGTTTTATTTCAGAGTACATCACACTCTGACTGTGTGTGTATGTGAGTGAGTGAGAGAGCACATTAATATTCATGACTGTTCCAAGTATGATCTAATCCGAGTGTCTGATTCTAGGGATATATTCTGGGGTTATAAATGAGCATATAAAACCTTTTCTGAACCTTCCTTAGCCACATACCTACTAAGTAAATATCAGAGAATAATTTAACTTATTGAATCAATGCACTGTGGCACCATTGTATTAACAGTACCTACTGTCTCTAATAAACTAAATCAAAGTTATTTTATTCACTCAGAAAGAATAGGGGCGGCACAGTGGCTCAGTGGTTAGCACTGTTGCCTCACAGCAAGAAGGTCACTAGTTTGAATCCCAGCTGGGCCAGTTGGCATTTCTGTGTGGAGTTCACATGTTCTCCCCGTGTTGGCACACTATGCGCAATAGATGAATTGGGTAAACTAAATTGGCCATAGTGTATGTGTATGTATGTGCATGTGTGTGAATGCGAGTGTGTTTGGGTGTTTCCCAGTACTGGGTTGCAACTGGAAGGGCATCTGCTGCGTAAAACTTATGCCGGAATTGTTGGGGGTTCATTCTGCTGTGGCGACCCCTGATAAATAAGGGACTAAGCCGAAGGAAAATGAATGAACATAGAAAGAATGTTAAATGAAAATTGTTCTAAAACATTTTTGTGGAAATAAAATACCAAAATATGGATGAAAAACTCATCAACATAACAGATGTTTTTGTAAAAGTGAAATAACGTGCATATTCAGACCTTTACTTATTAAAATATACAAAAGAATTAGTGCTACAAAGGAATTAGCATTTAATAATTAATTGTGACTAATCCATACATATTTTAGATATAAATATAAAGTTTGTATTTACATAATATATGTGCCTGTACTGTGTACATTTACATGTATATATAAATGACCACACGTATATACTTTAAAAATATTGACAATTTTATGATACACACAAATTTATGTAAATGTAAACTTTTATTTTGTATGCAATTAGTCTTGATTAATTACAAGTGTCCATACTATATTTTATTTTAAGGACTTATTTCATACAGCAAAAAGATTAAATAACCATGTATTAGGACACAAACAAATATTTAGCATTCCTCTTAAGCTGGACTCACCTGTCTATACATCTTCAGAGTGTCAGCTGGATTTTCCCTACCAAAGGTTTGATTATTGGTTAAAATGATAAAGACATCCACAGTTTTCTCATTCTCCGAGGCCCAGGTGATGGGTAAGGAACAGTCTGTACTACCACCAGGAGTCTAAAGAGAAGCACATATAGATTATGATTATAACTCTATAAATATATTCAGCAATTCCTCAAGGGGTCAGGTGACTCCAATTGATTTACATTTTTTAATATATATGTATATAAGTATTTTATAAGTAATTGTATTGTTTGATTATACATCATGCTGCAATTATGACGTGGACATTTAGGAATAATAATAAAAAAAAAGATTTTCACTACTTTTTTACTAGATAAGTTGAATGTTTTGAAAGTTAGAACATGAACTACAGTAGTCAACATTTAAAGTGGATCAAATCTTTTATCAAAGTCGTTCTAAAACTATTGAAAAACACACCCATTCTTGTCAAAATCAAACTGTTTTGATCCCCTTCAAATGTTGACTACTGTATTTTCTCAGAGTCTTCTTACCTGGATGAGCAGTGCTGCTACCTGCATTAATGTCATATCAGGAGAGACAGTACAGGGAAGAATGTTTCCTTCAGAGAAAAACATAATCTGCACGCTTGGCTCCGTTTGTGCAATTATCTGCAATTAAGAAGAAAACCCTTAAATATCTTCCCCAGTTCAAATTGGGATTACATTTTTGTCTGGTTTCTGCCTGTAACATAAATAAATGTGTCACTAAAACTCAAGACATCCACAGCAAGTCCATGTTCAATATTCAGTGAATCATACATTTAAAAAAATTGCTCAAACTGCTGATGACTCTTTTCATGAATGGATGTTTTTTTTTTTTAAGGGAAGGAGCTACTCTATGTCTCACCCTCTCTTCATTTTTCAGTTGAGATTACGTCAAACATCGAATACCAAAATGCAAATTTCAAAGCACTTTAACAGAACAGTATGGAAGGATCTGATCAAATCTAAATACTTATAAATGTAATCAAGATTGCATCTGGTGAGTAACTTATGGTACCTATTCTGTATGGCTGTGCCTGAAATCGCAAAGTCCCCAACTATATAATATGCAAAAAAAACAGTATACGAGCAGAGTAGCATGTCTGAATTCATAGAATTCGAAAAACAGAACCTGGAGGACCTACTACTTCCAGTGAGATTCTGAAGTACACATACGATGGACGCTACGCTATCCCATGATGCAACACGAGAGAATTCATGAATCGGAGTGAACCGATGGAACTGATGCGTGTAGGTCACGTGATAATCAACCTGATAATGTACTTTTCCAACGGTTGTGTAGTAAATTCAGATTCAAACGTAGTAGTACCTACTCAAGTAGTAGGCGATTTCAGACGCAGCTTGTGCCTTTTTGTTTATATGTTGTCGTTTAAAAGTGTTCTTTGTTCTGTATTTGGTTGAAAAATAAAAAAAATAAAGCATTTTTTTTTCTTAGAAGTAACTCACGCTGTATTTAACTAATATTGAACAGTTTGTTGAACTTTTGCACACTGATATTCAGAAGAAAAAAAATGGCCCTCTTGCTGTGATATTAACTTTATCATATATAATTATTAAAAACAAAGACCCACACAGGAATATGTCTTGCTTTCATAACTTGAATTAAAAGGTTGTTCTAATTGTTTTTAGCCAATACCGATAACAGATTACTTTATATTTAAAGCAAATAACTGATAAATAGGCTGATAAATTTAGTTGAAGACAACCTTCACCTCAAGTGAAAATTTTATTCTTTTTCAAATATTTCCAAGTTCTGTTTAAGGAAATGAAGATTTTTTTTTTTTGCTCAAGAATGGCGGCACCATTCAACATTCCTCCGCATTGCTTAATGTATAGAAAACACATTATTTTTACATAATAGTTTAAAAAACTAATTTCTTCTTTTTACCAAGACAGTAGAAACTATTTTACTAGTTGATTAGCAAAAGCTTAAAGTGCAATTTAAAGGCTTAATTAGGTTAACTCCGCAATTTATGTTAATTAGGCAATCAATGGACCATTGTGGTTTGACCTTAATTTTAAAATAAAAGTTTCAATAAAAAGTGTTGGTTTTTTTTATGTAAAAACTGCTTTTATTCTAGCCAAACTAAAATAAATGATTCTCTGAAAAGAAGAAAAAAAACAGACAAAATCCTTGCTCTGTTAAACACCAATTGGGAAAAACTTAAAAGTATATATTATAAAAATTATTACAATTTCACAGAAGGACTAATAATTTAGCCTTCAACTGTATATATACACAAATAATAAATAACAATATATATATAAATACATAAAAATCCTGATATTATATTTTTCTCAGCATGATTGCAAAAACAAAGTGGCCTGGACAACTGTGTTTTAAAGTGTGCATCTGCTGTGTGCGATCCAACAACTTGTGTAAAGAACTAATCAAAGCTCTCATTTAGTAGATTAAGTTATCAAAACTTCATCTTGTGGTCATATAAATATTAGCAGCTGCACAAAATTACACATTTTGTTCAATCTGATTTTTTTTTTCCTTAAAGCATGATGTTTGATGATATGAAAAAAATAGCATATGTAAAATTTTTATATCTGCTTTATATCTGCTACATATTCTCTAAAAGTAAAAAAAACAACAACTGATTTTCCTGAACATTCATTTCTGCTACTTCTACATGTGAACTAGCTTACAGCTTCCGAGCTAACATAAATCAATTAAAAGTCACATAAGTCTTGCTGAGTTCATAAAGTTCTTGGTTGCCATTTTAACATTTAATTTTTATCTCAACTATCTAAAATATGTTCACATGACTTGCATAACAGAGTAATGTACTGGAGAGGTGATTCATTAATGTTTACGAGACCAGAGCATCCCGTGAAAAAAGGGATATGCAAAGAATGTGAAATATGCACAATATGACAGCCACACACACATCTCCTCCAAGGTCCAAAATATTAGTTTAGAATATGACTCCAGGCTCTTCAGTGTGTTAGAGGATCTGAGTGGGTCTGTGGTCTTACCATACACACTGCCGCTGCAACTGCTACAGTGCTGATGGAGCTGCCGCGACACACACTGCTCAGAGAGGAACTTACATCAACAGCCACCAAAAAACGTTTGCCTGTGGCCTCCACGGTCTGGAGGCATGGGTTAACACCAAAGTTAGATTTGTTTTGTTTATAGTATGCTGAAAACAAATAAATTCAATGGCTTATGCATGATGCCACTCACTGAAATGCTTTTGCAGAACGCGCAGTCCAGTGCTTGAACAATGTCTCTGTCTGGCTCCCATTTCAGCTTGCTACGCTTCCCGTGACCTCTCTTGTAGTTTTCAGACGCTGCAAGTATGTTGAATGGCTGTGTTTTGGCCTGAAAAACACACACACACACACACACACACACACACACACACACACACACACAATGGGTATGTTTACATACTGAGAGAATTTCGAGTTTGTCATAGCTTCTCAGCCTATTTCATAGCAAAAACAGGTCAAATTGAACAGGATTTTATAAATAACACTTTTCTATAATAAAAAGAATTAACAATAAAACAAATACATAAATAACAAGAAATTATATTTAAAATAAGATTTAAAAAAATCTGCAAACTGTGTTTTATATGAATTTTTGATTAAAAAAATAATAATAAATCTACCATTTTTGAAGGATTCACATTTAAAAATAATTTCTTTCTCTCCAGGTAAAAAACATTGTCTGACAACATTAAAAAAAAAGGCTTTGCAAAATTATATGTTTGACAGTTTGGTTGCTATTGCAATACTGACATTTTGGAGCAACTTCTCAAGCAACTTTGAGTGGATGTCCATGAGTGAGTCTAGTGTGTCCAAAATGGCATATTATGTAAATAATCTCATCATGTCTTGAGTTAAAAGACATGGGCTGGATTTCGAAAAGTTTACAATTTGAGCGTGTTTACATGGACTTCACATCAGTAATCTTATCACTTACCTAATTCTAAAAAGGACAATATTATGATTAAGGTGTTTACATGCATTTCTTTCAAAGATTTAGCTCACCCACAAATTATAAATTCTTGTTATTAATTACTCGCCCTTCATGTCGTTCCAATCCCAAGACCTGTTCATCTTCAGAAAACAATTTAATATATTTTTTAGATGAAAACAGAGAGCTCTCTCATCCTCCATAGACAACAAGGGTCAAAACATTTTCACAGATCAAATTGGTACCAAAACCACTGTCAAAACATTCCATGACTTCTGTGGTTCAACTATAATCATTAGAAGCTCCAAGAACAGTTTTGTGTGCCAACACACAAAAAACTTTTTCGCCAATGTTTTGTCTTCTGCTGTGTCAGGTGAAGCTTTTAGGTTCCTTTACTGGACTTTGAAAATGTCATGACCCTTGTTGTCTATGGAGGATGAGGGAGCTCTCAGATTTTATCCAAAATATCTTAATTTGTGTTCTGATGACATCACATACAATTTTTGGTGTTTAATTTTTCATTGTATGAAAGCTTTAAACACAGTTTATTATTTGTCATACTATACAAAAAAACAGATGACGGTGGATACAAATTCTTGATCAAAACCATCAAAATGTTGACTACATCCATTTTGTGCATTATTCTGCACTTCTGAATGATGTGTATTTAAATATTTCTGTCTTGTTGCATCTGGTTGTGTCACGTGTTAAGACATTGTGTAATCCTAAATAGTATATAAAACCATAATTTCTGAATAACTGAATTAAGAGGCACTACTACATGTAACTTGTAGCAAGTGGGGCAGGGCCGTAAGTGCTAACGACCGTCACCTGTATGCGCCACCTGTCTCGAGTCTCACAGAGGAACTCTGGGTCTTATGCTGCGGTCACACTAGAGTTTAAGCATGCAAAATCCGTACGGCGCTGCAAAAAGGGGCGGGATTAAACAAGATGATTAGACATTTAAAAAAGCGAGTGATTGGTCTATATTTTAAATTTCTGTCCAGAGAAGTCATGTTTTGATCATCGATTGGTCTCACGCAGTCAAGTGAAGCGATTTCGCAGGTCAGAGTTCACCAAGCTTGAACTTTCCAACGCAGCAAACTGCTAAACTTGTCGCATGAGCTTGCGTTTCCAGTCTGACGCATTCGTTTGCATATGAATGGAAGTCTATGGGGAGAAAAGTCTAGTGTGACCGCAGCTTTAAAATGTGGAGAGACAGTAGTGGAAGATGAGAAGATCAGTTTTGCTTTCATTTTGGAGGTACAGTCGTGGCCAAAAGTTTGAGAATGACACAAATATTAGTTTTCACAAAGTTTCCTGCTAAACTGCTTTTAGATCTTTGTTTCAGTTGTTTCTGTGATGTACTGAAATATAATTACAAGCACTTCATA
>CAIGQV010018257.1:4236669-4251376 GCA_903798115.1 Danio jaintianensis | reverse complement strand
ACACACACACACACATATATATATATATATATACACACACACACACACACACACACACACACACACACACACACACATCACATTTGTTTGCTACTTATTTTGTCCAAAGTGCTAAGAAAAAAAAGTACAGATGCTTAATAATATTAAATGACTTATGCTGACAATCTTTAGCTTTTATCACTTTTTTTTATTGATCAATGATATGTTTTAAAGTCCAGGCTCTTCAAATCGTGTGAGACTCGTATTGCGTATCATTTTGTTTTGTCAGCTTTATGAGGCTCAGATCACTAGCGGCTTTAATCCTGTTAGCCAGTTAGCAATGGCGAGCAAAGCCTCTTCAGAATACACTCATCCAGCATATAAAGTTGAAACTGAAGTCCTCCATCACATCTATACAACATCACCACTCTACAACAACATCAATATCACAGCCTTTAAATCAGACTGGCGATGAAGAAGGGAGGGGTAGACAGACATCAGTTAGCCTGATGCTAATATACTTTGATGCTATATATCTTTCTGTAGGAAGAGAAATGTCCAAATGCGGCTTGAAAACGTTTAATATGTCCAAAGTCTTCCTACCTGTTGTTGTCCTTCTCCAAAAGTCTCTGGATGTTTCGAGAGTTACAGCTCCTCCCTTAAAATCAGACTCAAAGAAGAAGAGCAGAGCGAAGATTCCTGACTACACGATGGCTGTAGCTCAAAACCTAGTTCCCTTGCTAGGTGGACAACAGTGGCGAGCATTAGAATGTGAGCTGCATCTATTTAGTGAGGGCTGATGGCTTCTGGGTTAGAAGAATTTCAAGTTTTATAGAAAGTTTTTGCTCATGTGGTGTCGGAACGCACCTATTCGTTCCCTAAAACGCCGTCTATTTAGGCAGCTTACTAGGTTTTTAGACATAGCCCAAGACAACGTTCCAGTAAAGAAACATTTTTGCACCGTTTGTCCTATGAGAAAAAAGATAACGTGACTTAACAGCAGCAAAAATAACATTAACCTAAAAATCACTTTGTAAATCTCTTATAGACAAATAGAGATTTGCGAAATACAAGATAATTCTATTAAAATGTTGAAGTTATTTACAGTTTCTTTAATGAATACCCAATTTACCTTAGATCCAATTTATACCGGAAAAATATATATTTAAATATTAGCCTACAATTTTATAGACTATTGTGTTTACTCATTTACGTATTCATTTCAATCCAATCTGTCACCTTCCCATGGGAAGTTTTCCATTACATATTTAAAATAGTAATATCTTACTCTAAACTTGTAGATGTAGTTTTCATATTTTGCTGAATACATTTTCTTGTAAAAGAAATATACTTGGAATATATTGACAAGGATTTGCAGCAAAAGTAAATAAATACATAAAATCTTTATTTTTACTAACTAAATGTTGATACACTAACATAAATATCACTAGATAAATATCCATAACACGTTTTCTAATAGTATTTGTACAAAAATTGTTCAGCCCAGTGGGATTTTATGTCATATTTACATCAATATTTTATGCAGCAGGAGTTTACTATATTGCAATTAAACCCTGATCTTTAAAACTTTTTAAAAACTTAATATTTTAAATACATTTATTTTTATACTTTGAATAGTTTTTGTTGTAATAGTTTGCTTATTTTATTATTTTTCTTTATATATTTTAACCACATATTTTATTATGCACTTGTTACTTGTATTGGCCTAATTTTATTTTACAAATAAATTTAATGTTTCATCCATTCATTTATTTGTACACTTTAATGACTTTTCAAAGGATCTAACATTTCCATAGTCCACTATCAGTCCTAACCTCTTATATAAAAAATAAATAACATTTGGGATAGCAAGAAACATTAAAAATATATATGTATATTATTAACATAAATATAATTAACTATTATATACTATATAACTATAATATAATTATAATGTTTTAGCTGTACAGCAATCTTTTTAGCTGTACAGCATTTCAATACAGTACAACAGTACTGAATGACTGGCAGGCATAACCTATATTTAAAATAAAATAATAATAATTGATGTAATAATAATTTGATATAATAATTGGTATACAAACAGAAATTTTATGGAGCCTTTATTATTTTAAAATGTGTTTTAGCAATATTTTAAAATAGGAGACAACATTTATTTTTGTGCGTTTATTTAAATAAGTTTATTCGGGTTTGTAAATGGAAAGAGATTGCTGCACGATTGTCCTAAAGTGATGAATAAATAATTGAATTTAATTTAATGTCAAAGTATGCTTTAATTACGTTTTTTTTTTGTGAGAGATTTTGATTTACATTCTGTTCAATAATGTTAAACGTAAAACGAGTAAGTAAAGCTCTGCAAAAAAAAAAAAAAAAAAAAAGCAAAGATTGATCACGAGAGGACGCTATTCTGCAGCTTTAGGTCTGTTTTTAGTGAAAACGGTTATGCAGGGTAACTGACACCCTTTCAGAGCACAACAGGCTCCAAAAGTCCGCATGCATTATTTTTATACCATGATTAATAAAGTAAGTCAATTTATTTTATATCACTGTTTCCAATGTTCTACGTAAAACGCACGTTAAGTCTAAAGCATTTAAAGCAAATAAGGCAAAGAAAACCAACGAACCTAGTGCAGTGCCTAATTTTAGTGATTAATAGTCATGGATTAAGGTCGACAGAGCGACACAACAGGGACACTCTTGAATATTAATTAGGTCAGACTGACGTTGCTTAGTAACATCCTTTAAACGTCCACTCACGTACCCTAATTAATATTCAAAGCCAAAACCGCTGTATAGAAGCAGTGCATATAGACCACTGCAACCGAAAAGGAAAAATAATTGTTATTGGAGAAGTCAGAGACAATTTTGCGGCAGGCGTTGACGGCATATCTCATTTCCTTTTAGATCTCCGCGACGGCTGACTAACAGAAAGTCAGTGGACATCAAGGCTGGGATGTGATTCGTTGTGAAAGGCACACGTGATTCAAGTCGGCCGTTTACCACTGGTAGATGGCAGAGCCCCTGCTATATTTTACAGTCTATGGTTCATACCAGCTCTCTGCTAGATTGATTCACATTCGCCTGAGCCTCAATCACAGCTCGGGGCAGTTTTTACCTGCTTGCCGAAAAAAGTAAATTTCTCGTCGTTCAAATCCAGATGTATCAGAGCTTACTCTATGACAAGCTAATGGAAATCAGCTGAAGCAGTGCCAGTAAAATGGCATAGAATTTTGTCCAGTCGTGCCACTACAAAACATTCTGATTGGTTAGTTTGCTTGTTACGTTAAGTAAAGTGACACGTATGATTTTATCGCTTTTGCACTGATTTTGTAATTTGTTGGGAATAATCGTAAGGTAGATGGGTACATTACATACACATGGACCTACATTTACAGTTTTACTGTGAGAGCAAACAGTAATTAAACCATAGGTCAGTGAATTAAACCACGGTGATTACATAAAAAAACTAAACATGTATGAGATTAACCGGTATTTATTTGTTGTGTACGTTTTTCGGCGTTATGTACGTAGTTTTTCTTGCTAATAATATTATATAATCTGTTTACAAATATTTAAATATTTCAGCCAAACATCAGTGTATGGCATGACAAAATGACAAGCAAAACGTATTTACAGTGTTCAAAAAAGTCTGGTATGAAATTTTTTTATCTATTCTAAAAATAAATAAACATAAGTAAATTCATTCATTCATTTTATTTTCGGCTTAGTCCCTTTATTAATCTGGGGTCGCCACAGCGGAATGAACCGCCAACTTATCTAGCATATGTTTTTTACGCAGCGGATGCCCTTCCAGCCACAACCCATCACTGGGAAACATCCATACTCACCCATTTACACTCATACACTACTGACAATTTAGCTTACCCAATTCACCTATACCGCATGTCTTTGGACCTGTGGGGGAAACCGGAGCACCCGGAGGAAACCCACGCCAACACGGGGAGAACATGCAAACTCCACACAGAAATGCCAACTGACTCAGTCGAGGCTCGAACCAGCGACCTTCTTGCTGTGAGGCGATTGTGCTACCCACTGCGCCACCGTGAGGCCCAACATAAGTAAATACACATGTTAATTTTAATTTGGCAGCACGGTGGCACGCAGTGGGTAGCACAATCGCCTCACAGTTGACTGAGTCAGTTGGCATTTCTGTGTGGAGTTTGCATGTTCTCCCCGTGTTGGCGTGTCCGGTTTCCCCTACAGGTCCAAAGACATGCGGTATAGGTGAATTGGGTAGGCTAAATTGTCCGTAGTGTATGTGTGTGAATGAGTGTGTATGGATGTTTCCCAGTGATGGGTTATGGCTGGAAGGGCATCCGCTGTGTAAAACATATGCTGGATAAATTGGCGGTTCATTCCGCTGTGGCGACCCCAGATTAATAAAGGGATTAAGCTGAAAAGAAAAGGAATAAATGAATGAATTTATTTTTAATTAAAGAAAGTTAGTCATAGGGCTACTTCCGGAATATATATTATATGGCTATTTGAAATGTTATTTTAGGTTTGTATATACAAAGTGGTTGCTGCAAATGTTAGTCGTTGACTGAAAAGGAAAATAATTGAATTTAATGTTATAATAGTAAAAAATCATATTCATGAAATATTTATAATTGTGTTGAGATGCTGATTTTCTATTGTCATTTTCCTAAATAAATGTAACAAATGTTCCATTTATGTTATTTTATTCTCTTTCCTAAATTAAGTGCTAAAGGACTGAATATATTAATTCAAATTCTTTCTTTTTTTTAAATAATAAAAAATGTGAGTATATGCTTCAAGTGTAAATATATATATACATATATATTCATTTCTTATGCCATTTTGCTACGGAAATATAGGCCTAACTTGTTTTAAGACAAGTTTTTGAGACAATGATTTCTCTTGCAAATGTACTTCAACCTTTATCTCTTGCAAGATGTACTGTCTTTGTTCTTATTTATTCATTTTGTTTATGCCGTTGCATGACAAAACATTTCATAAATAGATGTCGTTTCCGTCTACTGTACGTCCGCTGCATGTATTCAAAACTGACGTCGTTGCAGTCCAATCACATCAAGGACAAGAAATGGCGAGTCGTAAGCCCCGCCCCCCGCCGTTTCCTTCAGCGTTTCCATCTACCAGGTTTCTTTCATTTCTCTGGGTAGCATATTGAGTTGCTCCGCAGAGCGCCACCCATCTCCCCGTGTCTGAACTCCTGTCTCCGTTCACCTTTGCATTTGGACGCGCATCCTTACATCCAGCGGCAGCCCGAGCGTCTCAGTATCCGGAACCTTGGGTTTTAAAGGGCAATGATCTCACTGGAGCTTAATTTCAATTTATTTACGAGTGACCTTTCACTTTACCTCAAAAACCAAGTTAAAGTCGGTCTATTCGGCTCTGGGGTTGGACTATCAGTAGTTCTCGGGTTCAGCGCCGCTTATGCCTGCTACTACCTGATCTCTGTGGCCAAGGTAAGGTGACTGCACGTCGGACTCGCTGGCGTTCACATTCATTTATAAATGAACGGTACGATTCGGATGCTCGTGCACGTGATTGGGTCATATATGCAGCGGTTGACAGAGCCAGTCAGCGCCTGAGTCCTGCCGGCTAGTGATGTCATAATTCAAACGGCTGTGTTACGTCAGTTTATGCTGTCAGTTTTATCCGCACTCCATCCGAAGCCCTATATGTGCATATTAAAATCAAAATGTGCCTTGAACTGGATATTAAAGCTTTTATTTGTCAAAAGAACTCAGGTTCACTCTCTTGCTGGCTTTTTTTTTTAAAGAAGAAAAATATAGATATATACAAGTATGAGTGTTGCTATTAGAGCCTCCTTCTCCATTTTTACAATGACAAGATATAGGGAAATAAGTTTCGAGATAGTAACTGCAACTATGTAGAAAGAATTATGATGTCAAATTATATGCAAACTATCATTAAAACTGCACAAGAAGTCACTTGGAGCTTAAAGCGTCTTGAGGTTTTCTAAGATTGTTTGCATTTTAGTATTTAGGCATATTTATAACATAAAAAACTACTATTACATTTATAATACAATAAAATGGCTACAATAATAAGATATGATAGATAAAGATTTTGGGCAGTGCAGTGGGTAGCTCTGTCGCCTCACAGCAAGAAAGTCGCTGGTTCGAGCCTCGGCTGGGTCAGTTGGCATTTCTGTGTGGAGTTTGCATGTTCTCCCTGGCGTGGGTTTCCTCCGGGTGCTCCGGTTTCCCCCACAAGTCTAAAGACATGCGCTATAGGTGAATTGGGTAAGCAAAATTGTCCGTAGTGTATGTGTGTGAATGAGTGTGTATGGGTGTTTCCCAGTGATGAGTTGCAACTGGAAGGGCATAAAAGCATATGCTGGATAAGTTGGCGGTTCATTCCGCTGTGGCGACCCCAGATTAATAAAGGGACTAAGCAGAAAAGAAAATGAATGAATGAATGAAAAGATAAAGATTTTTATTATTACATGTTTTGATTTTCATAATTATTGTTATACTGAAAGAGTTGACATTCTCTGTTCAAAGTTTGGAATGATAATTTTAGCAATTTTTTACATGCATTTTGCATGTTTTGCAAGTTTGCTGTTTTGTCACAGTATTACTATTTATGTTATAATAAAACTATAAATAATACAATCTATAATAATAACAGAAATAAAGCTATATAGTATACCTTTAGGGGTCTATTTCATAAAAAGTTTAATAAAATTATATTTATTGCAGGCTTTGATTACTTGTATTTAATTGTTATTATATATTTACTATAGTTTCAGTTTTCCAAAGGCAATATTCATAACTGTGGCAAAAATAATGAAAGTAGAGGTAGAAGGTATAAGTATAAGAAGTTATAAGTGGCTGTTTTTTTGTTCTATAAATAGTTTTTAAATGTTTGCTTTTCCTAAAGTGTATTTTTATATTACCGTAATGACAAATGTTATTATTTATATTAAATGTATATTTCTAAAAAAAAAAAATGGTAACAACGACAATAACAATAATCAATATGATGATGTATATTATATAGGTTCAGCTTATATAATATAGAAAAGAAAATTCAGCAGTTTTGTCATACTAGTTATGCTTTTCAAGATAGAAACCAACCCCTATGCACTTTGTTTTTGCAGAAACCTCTACTGATAGCTGGAGGAAATAAGTTTCATCAGTTCCTGAGGGACCAATGCCCCGTGGTTTCAGAGACATACTACCCCACATTCTGGTGCTGGGAGAGCAGAGTTCAAACGCTGCTCAGACCCTTTGTGACTGCGAAACCCTGGGTCAACTACAGAAAGTGAGCACATTCCCCTCACTAATAAATTCATTTTAAAACTGTTCAATTCTTGGAAGCCAATAAATGCTTTCAAAGAGATGGCCAAGCAATCAATGATAATGAATGAGAAGTACTCTGGCATCTTTCAAAATCAAACCATTTTAAAGACTTGATGTCAGAGGGAGTGGTTTACACAGTGCCAAGTCGTGCATATCCTTTTGGTGTTGGCTTAGTCAACTTTAAAGATATGTAATGTAGCTACTGCTATATCTAATTATAAAAAGACAATCAAATATTTGCTACTGGGTCTATTAATAGTCCTCCTTAGGTATTAAAGGGTTCATAACATGGATTTTTACATTATTTTAATATGTATAAGTCATTTGTTATAGGTGTGCATATAAAGTAGTGTCCCTACTGCAAATAAGACACACATTGTGCCCCTTCATCAACATCAACAGGCATTAATTCAAGTAGCTTGATTGGTAGATGAATTGTGTTGTAGTAGTGCAACAATCATGGGTTTGATGATCCCAGAAAACACACGCACTGTTAAAATGTGTACCTTCACAAGACTGGAAATCGTGTTACAAAGCCTCTGTCCACTGCAAAAATGCTAATGTAAATTTTGTGAGTTTGAAATAGAAAAACGAGTGGGCTAGGGACCGACTAAAAAGTCCAGACACTGATTTTAAATAAAGCCTCATGTTGATGGGTAACTAGAGTGATGCGCAGTTTAATGTCGAGCCATGCAACATAAAACTCATTAATTGTATTTCCAGCAGGATGGTAGGTCTTGATAGCCTGCTTGCACAAACACTCTTTGTGGTCATTTTTTTTAAAGCAGCAAAGTATTTTTTTTGCACAAAACAATTCTTTTAAACCCTCAATCTGCCCCTGTTTCTGAAATGACCTGTTTTTAAGGGACATATACTTTTAAGATCTGTCAGTAAATGGTCACTGTTTTCATTGGCTCATAGTAACACTGCATAGGAAACAGTATCAATGCCTCCTTGCTATTGCACATGTTTTCACATGTGTTCTCACAACATAAAATATAAAATGGTATTTCACAGACAAAGGATTATGAAATAGGATTGTAACAATAAACTGTAACCATGTTGAAAATCAATTCAAATATGTAATGATTCAAATTAGTTCAGATGCCAAAGTGCGATACAATTGGAGTAGAATTTTATATGAATGAAAATTTATAGAAACTTAAGAAAATTATGAATAAACATTTTGTAAATCCAGCAGATCTAATTTCTGCAGGGTACACTAAACATGGCGGCGCCAATCACCAGTGCCTATATCAAATAATATGATCATTATTAAGCTGTTTAAATGACGAAAAACATGTTCTTACATATATTTGAGAATTAGAATATCAGATATTTCACAATATAATTAGCACGTTTGTCAAAATTTGCAAAAAAGGGAAAAAAGAAACAAAACAAGATAAATACCTCATTGGTACTGAGGTGTGTCTTGTGATAAACTTGACGCACCGTCAAAGGAACTGTAAAGCGATGCGTTCTAAATAATGGACACAATAAAAAACTCACGCATAGGTGAATTGAATAAACTAAATTGGCCGTAGTGGGTGAGTGTGAATGCGAGAATGTATGGGTGTTTCCCAGTACTGGGTTGCAGCTGGAAGGGCATCCACTGTGTAAAACATATGGTGGATAAGTTGGCGGTTCATTCCGTTGTGGCGACCCCTGATAAATATAGGGACTAAGCCGAAGGAAAATGAATGAATGACTGAATAAAAGCATTTGCGGTTTTTGGCCAAGTTGATCCAGAATTTTACTGTTTCGGTTTCGGCCCAGAATTTTAAGATCCTAGTATCCATATTAATAACAAGGAGGATGTTTAAGTGATAAAATATGCATGATGGTTTAATGGTACAAAATATGTCAAAAGATCAAGGCAAATTTGATTTATCCTGTCATGACCCCTTTAAGAAAGAATAACAGTCAGTGTGCTTGTGTAATAATTTAGCTGAAAGCTGATTCTCCGTATTCAGTACTCAAAGGATAATCAGTGCAGGTTTCAAATTTATGCTAAAGTCATCACCATTTCTCCACTTGAAAATATGTTGTGCCTTCTTTTACATACACAAGTGGTCTTGGTAGAGGATAAGAGAGCTTCTTTCAGCATTCATTTAATTGATTGTCTGATGCAGTAATAGAGCAGCTCTTATGTCCGGAGGATGCCTGTTTTCAGCAGTATAATGTCAGAAAGAGTGTAGCCTATATCAACTTTCCTATTCTCATGATTGACATCTTTATCTCTGTTCTTTATCATCCTGTGATATACGTCTTTCAGTTGTGGAATATATTGATGATGGCTGACCACAAATAAAAAGATCTACCAGCGCATCATATATTAAAATGACAGAGTGCACCTTTTTAAGATTTGTTTTGCAGAGAGATTATTTTCATGACAATTCATATAATTTTGTGCAATATAAATTATAACCAGGCCATTAAATAAACACTTACAAAGCACTACATTCTGGTAAAAGCCACCATTGCCATATTTGAAAAACCAGCAAGGTGCAATATAATTAAAATATGGATATACCTGCATAGCTGAATAATGAGAGTTCAGTACATGGAAATGACACACTGAAAAAAAAAGATTTTCTTACTTAGAATTGTTGTCTTGTTTCTAGTTTAAATATCTAAAAATTCTTAAAATCAAGAAGCGTATTCTAGACAGACAAAAAATATGGTCTTGTTTTCAAAAATGAATCAAAATTAAGTGATTTTTTCCTTAAAACAAGTGAAATAATCTGCCAATAGGGTAAGCAAAATAAACTTGCTTTCGCTTTGAAATATTATTATTTTGCTTGCCTCATTGGCAGATTATTTATTATTATTATTATTATTATTATTATTATTATTATTATTATTATTTATTTAAAGCTAGTTTTAAGGAAAACATTTATTCATTTTGAAATTATTTCTGAAATATTTCTGAAATATTCTGAAATATTTCTGTCAATATTTAAGGATATTTAATAATTATTAGATATTTAAACTAGAAACAAGACAAAAACTCTAAGAAAAACCCCATTGTTTCCTCATTTTTATGAAATTCGTGAACGTAAAATCCTGGTGAAAAACAGGACAATCAGAACAAAACACAGATATGATATCTCAAGGTTTTTTTCCTTCACTTCTGTCAATTGGTGAAGATTTGTTCCTCCCCACTGTCGCCAATGGCTTGCTTGGTTTTGGGACTTGTGGAGCTGCGCATCGATGGATTTGCTCTTCAGTGTTTGGACTTTCAGCAGTAAAAATTGAACCACACTGAAATGAACTAAACTGAAATTCAACTCTGACAACTGGACTGGCACAGTTTCAATTTACTAGAACTTCTATGTTAAGCTGCTTTGACACAATCTACATTGTAAAAGCGCTATTCCAAAAAAAATCCACATTTACTTTGGACCACATTCAGTGCAACGATCCCTTATGATTGTTGTAAGAGGCATGTAACACGCAGCCTGTTTCACAAATCACAACACACTAGGTTAGCTAACCAATTAGAGCAAGGGACGGCTTTTGGAGAACCAGGAAATATTGCACAGTCATTTTCATGCTAGCTGAGAAGCAGTGTAACGTTATATTACATTAGTTATATAGTAAATTATGTGAAAAAATATTATGTTTTTAAAAAACGAAGGATGAGCACACATTGTTTTTCAATGAATAAAGGGACTAAGTCGAAGGAAAATGAATGAATGAATAATGAAAATAATAATAATAATAACAATCATAATGCTTGCCTAAAGTCAGTTAGTGCAGTCTGTTGGTAAAGTTGTGCAGTCTGAAAGGTGAACTGCAGGGTGTTTGTTTAATGGCGGAAACATCCGTTATTGATCTGGATTCAGTGCTGCATTGAAACAGCATAAAGGGCTGCTGAGGATTTCTGCTGAGCGTTCGGAGAAGATCCACACACGCACAAACAATAGCGTCCACCTTTCTCGTCACCTTAAAATGCTTTTAACGAGATTGGAATCAATAGCTAATCCGTAGCCTCCCTCTCAATATGCGGCCGGCGTGAGAGACACACATGTGTTCAAGCCAGCAAATCTGCTTACGGATCCTGCTGTTATATGGAATGATCGAGGACGGGGTGTTTGAAGTCAAGGGTGTCTGAGTTTGACCGTCCCGGCAGCTGCACATTCCCGTTAGGAAGGAAGGGTGTGATGCATGCTGGGACACACTGAATGCTCTTGTGTGTGCGATGTTATTCGGTGAAGCAGCAAGCTTTAGTGCCATGTAGTCAGGTGTGAAATTGGAGCTTCTGTTTTGGAAACAGAATGTCCTGGGAATACAGATCTAAGTGGGATAGTGGAGATTTACAGCCTAAAATATTGCTATCAAAGGAAGCTAGGTTCACTACAAGTTTTAATAGAATAATAAATAATAAAGTTCAATTTATTTTATTTTAATTTTTTTACAGAGAACAGTTCAGTTGTGGGGCGAGGTTTTTCTGTAAGAAAAGGCACGTTGATTTATATAATTTTTATTTAAAAGTATTGTTATTATTATTATTGTTAATAATAATAATAATAATAAGACTAAAAAGCTAATAATAATTATTTGATTTTTTGTAAGACTACATAATAATAATAAAACAATAATAAATTATAATTACAAACAATTTTATCTATATAAATTATTATTATTATTATCACAAAAAATGACAAATTATGTAGTCTTACAAAAACAAATGATTATTATTAGGCATAAAGTAATAATAATAGTAGCAAAAAATATTTTATATATTATTATTATTAATATTATCATCAACATCACAAAAAAGACAAATTAAGTAGTCTTACAAAAAGATTTTTTTTTTTAAATTATTATTGTTATTAATTTATTTTAGGCACGCTGTTTTTGGCCAAACATGTCGCTATTTTAAAATATAATAATAATAAATATCATAATAAAGTAATAATAATAATACATTTTTTATAATTGTATCTATATAGTTGCTATTTTAATGCTATTTTAAAATATAATAGTGCTAAAAACATCATAATTAAAAGTCTATATAATCTATATAAATTATTATTATTACTATTATGGGCGTCACGGTGGCGCAGTGGGTAACATGATCACCTCACAGCAAGAAGGTCTCTGGTTCGAGCCTCGTCAGTTGGCATTTCTGTGTGGAGTTTGCATGTTCTCCCCGTGTTTGCGTGGGTTTCCTCCGGGTGCTCCAGTTTCCCCCACAGTCCAAAGACATGCGGTATAGGTGAATTGGGTAAGCTAAATTGTCCGTAGTGTATGTATGTGAATGAGTGTTTATGGATGTTTCCCAGTGATGGGTTGCAGCTGGAAGGGCATCCGCTGCGTAAAACATATGCTGGATAAGTTGGCGGTTCATTCAACTGTGGCAACCCCAGATTAATAAAGGGAGTAAGCCGAAAAGAAAATGAATGAATGAATTATTACTATTATTATTAGTAGTACAAAATCAATTAATCTTACAAAAAAGCTAAACAAAAAGCATTTTAGTTGAATTTAAAATAGGTAGAAAGTAAGATATTTTGAAGGTAACATATTTGATGGAAGACAAAGATCTGATTCATTCTCTTCCTGGAATATTACTGAGAGTCGGTCGATTGTCATTGCTGAGTGCTGTACTGCTCTTTTGCTGTCTGGCGTTCTGAAAGGTGGGATTTACATGTCTATAAAGAAACTTTCCCACATTCAGATTGCCGGCTGTTCTTGACGACACTGACTGCAGACACACTTGGTCTGGAGTGCATATTTAATGATTGCTCTGAAATTACATTCCACACATGTATAGCTTTACGTGTGCGTCGGGTCTCTGAGAATGCTGGTTTGAGCGTGTAGATCTGGCTGATCTCTGATGTAAGACAACACGAGAGCCCTTTGACACAGATTTTCTCCGCAGCGTCTCTGGAGGAATCAGACACTCCAGCAGAGTCATGATGAGGCCATAGAAAACCCATGCAGTTTAAGGGAGTCTGTCCACTAAATACATCATCCATGAACAATATCAGGTAAATTTGAGCAGTTGTAAATATATAACTTTCTACTTTAACAGTCACCTATCAAATTTTGGAAGCTGTTTGGACAGAAGTTTTTGTAGCTTTAGTGTGTCCACTGTCATATTGGAGTGATATAAACTTATTAATTTTTCTTTTAATTTTTTTAATTTTTAATTTCCGGATGAAAATAGGATCCAAATCCTAGTGATTTTGAGGCCCATCGCAACATGACATAGGAGTGCGGTTTTCCCCGCCCACCGAATTGATTGAAAGTAGCATATTAACGTCTATTTCTTTTGCATTTAAAAGAAATAAACATTTAAAGTTTTAGGTTTGTCACTTTTGGCAAAATGAATCAACAATTTTTTTATGACATCACCTCATACTTCAGTTTCTCATCCAATCTTCTGACAAATCAAATGCTCTCTAATATTTGATATGCCCCATCCCCTGCTGAAATCAGTCATTTATTAATGTAAAAGAGTGTTCAAATCGAGGGTTTGCCTAAATGCTTGTAAATATGAGAAACAAAAATGGTAGCCAAGCTGCGTTGATCTGAAATCCTTATTTGTTTTGAAGCGTGCTGTCCTATGGGAAATCCTGAGGTGGAAAATATATTCACTGGCACAGTTGTGATATTAACGGAACGCTATTGGCTGTTTATTAAAAGAGGAGGATCTAAGCTATGTCCCACCCTGTCTTCCTGTTTCAGTTGAGATTGCATCAAACAACTAATAAAACTGCACATTTCAAAGAACTTCAAGTCATTGTTTTTTCTATAGTGCTTTTACAGTGTAGATTGTGTCAACGCAGCTTTTTCCTGATTATACATTGAGATCTTATGAAGTAACAATCGGTCTGTGTAAACCAGTCCCAATCAACGTGCACAAATCTGTGAGAAAGTTGTTATTGTTCATTATCTTTTAATATAAAATGACATTCAAGTTTGGGGTCATTAAGATTTTTAAAGTCCTTTATAAAGTTTAAGGTAAAAATAAGTTTAGTGAAACACTGGATTACAAAGCATCTGTGTATTTCACTTACATTCTCTTTATTATGTGAGACAACGTTAAAAATCTAATTTTTTCACCAAAATGTTTTTTTGATGCTTTTTGCAATATCTATTATTTTAATGCTGCTTTGCAAAAATGTAATGTGTATATTATATTCACATTGCAGAACATACACTGTAAATAATTGCTTTTAAAAAACGGTCAGATTCTACAGTAAAATACTGTTTTCTCACTAAAACAGTAATATTCTGTTAAAAACATTGTATTCTGGGTAATATTTTTGTTTTCGAGAAAGTAACCAACAGCAGTAAACTGTGAAGTAACAGAGCTCAGAGTCGACATTTGAAGTCTGTGTTTGAAATCACACTTTGTG
>CAIGQV010018257.1:4154797-4215186 GCA_903798115.1 Danio jaintianensis | reverse complement strand
TATATATATATATATATATATATATATATACATACACTGTTAAAAATTATCCCGTTAAAAAACAGTAACTGGCAGCATGGTTGCCAGCAAGTTACTGTTAAATTAACAGCATCTAGCTGTTGCTCTGTAAATTAACAGTAAAATGCTGGCAGCTGCAGTATTTTACAGTATGTTGCTGTAAAAATACATGGACTACATTGATAAACACAATACTCAAGCGAACTCATTTTATTCACTGAAACCGACTGCCTCAAATTGGTCAACTGTTGTGTGAGTTTATGAAGTAATGTGCTATAAATGCTTATAAACATATTTATAATGATAACTTATTTTAGTTCATTTGAAAAGTTCTGTTTAACCCAAATATCTTAAATTTCACAGCAGCACACATACATGTAAAGCTGGAATTAACACAGAGAGATTCTTATTGCATTAGCAACTAAACAGCTACTGTCTTTAAATAAAGAAACATGCAGTATAACATCAGCGTTACATTGTTCATCTTTGACTCAAACACTGGCTCTACTCTCCTCCACAAGGGTGACACACAGAAGAAATTAGCTTTAGGTTTTACAGCAAAATACAGTTTTTTCCTTGATTTTACGGTAAAATACTGGCAGCTGGGTTGCCAGCAATTTACTGTTATTTTTACAGTCTACTTCCATAGTTTAAATTAACATTATATTACTGTTAAAATAAATTTTTATGCCGTGTTTTTACGTCTTACACCTTTAACCCTTTAAACCCCAGAGCAAATACCTCAGTTTTAATTGAACACTTCCAAGTGTCCACACTACTGAGTGTTCAAGAAACATGGAGCAAAGCTGAAGTAAATGAATTAATTAAATGATAATTGAGGATTAGCGATGAACAAATGAAGAAATACTAAAGATACAAAAAACAAGAACAGAACATACAAACAACTACAACTTCAGTCACAGCTTTGTAATGAAATAACCTGAAGTACAACAAATGATTAAATCATTAAAATGGTCAGCAAATGATTAAACAGTTCCACAAACAGCATCACCATCTACACTTATTACTAAAACGTTTATTTTTGTATAACATCTACTAAAGTTCTTCTTGAGATAAAGGTTAACATTTTAAGTCACCATCATGCAGAATAGAGTTTGCTTAAGTTGGGCTCTTAACCCTTTACATTTTAACATTCATTTAAGCTGCTTCAATTTTTAAGAACTTTGTGTAAAAAGCTCTTTTGATATGGCAAGCAAGTCAAAAAAACTAAATAAGATCTCGTGAAGTTAATATTGTTTTTAATGAGAGACCTTTTCTAATATAATATACAGTATAATATAATTCTTTGCTTTTTTCCAATGCTTAATCTATCGTTAATTGTAACATAACATGCTTGTATGTGGCATTAGATTCTGGGAGTTTTTAAGAATATCTTGGACAAAAACACTTTGCTCTATGGTGTAAGTTGCACTCAAAGAGACATCAAGAATCAGCGTATGAACCTCAACAACGGTGACAAGTAACAACATTAACAGTTTAACTCACAAACATCACAAACTGGCTATTAACAGGGTACTGAAAGTCTAAACATAAATAACAGCAGAATCAAACGCAAATAAAGAAAACTGTAAGACCATTATATTACATAATCTATTCATGCCGCAATGCATGCTGGGATTTTTGTACTGTGTCACACCCAGTATGCGTTGCGGCATGAAACATTTTAATTGTTACCATTGTTGAGGTACAAGGTCTGATTCATGAGGTCTGAGTGTGTCTTTGTTATAACTGAACTGTTTTTGTATGTTATTTCTTAACTCTGTAAAAGTATTAAGGATCTTTCCTGTTTCCACTTCTCATTAATAAAATAATATCTGCAACTAAGCATAAAAACTATTGCATGAGGCCAGTCATTCAGACCTTTAAAAAAAAACATTTATCTACCTATTGACGTTCCAGCTTCATTGCTATACTATAAGTGTTTTATAAACTCTGTGCTACAGCAGCTAGAGAGTCAAAATTTATGAATTCAAGGGTGAAGAGCCCAATTAAACCAGCCCCTTACTCCATTATGGTGACACAAAAAAACACCTAAATTTCTGTTGATTTTCAATAAGAATGGTATGGAAGTCAAAGCGGTCAGTAATAAGTGCATCTGCTGTTGTTTAATGATCCTCTGCTGAGACTGAAAGTGTTTTATTTTGGTTGATGTTATTTAATGTTGTAACTGAAGTCACTGTTTGTGTTTATTGTTTCTCTTTCCTTCAGTGATTGTGATTATTAGGTGTTCATCAGTGTCTGAATTCACTCATTTGTGTTCATTAACTCTGTCAAGTGAACTATATTAGTGAACTAGTGTACATAATAGTGAACAAGGGCACAAAGTGTGATTTCAAACCCAGACTTCAAATGTCGACTCTGAGCTTTGTTAATTCACAGTTTACTGCTGTTGGTTACTTTCTCAAAAACAAAAATATTACCCAGAATGCACTGTTTTAAACAGAATATTACTGTTTTAGTAAAAAAACAGTATTTTACTGTAGAATCTGACCGTTTTTTAACAGCAATTATTTACAGTGTACAAAGACATATAATATTGTATATTAACAAATAAGAAATTCTTATATAAGAAATTACTTATGTAAATGAGTTATTAAAACCTATGTTTTAAAATGTGTTTAAAATGTTTAAAATATTCTTTTTTGTAAAACAGCATTTGGGAAATATATGATAAATAATGTAAATTTCACAGGAGGGCTAATAATTTTATCTTCAACTGTATATCTATTGTAAACTGTGTATGTATAAGATTGACCTATTTTCAATATGTATTGGTATAATTTTTTTTTTTTTAGCAAATATTTGTTCTAATGACAATATTCAATTTTTCAATATAAATTATCAATAGGTTATGAAATAAAGCCCATATGGACATTTTACTCAAAACATGTACTTATTAAAGACAAATCCAGAAAACTATACTCTGGTAATATTGAATGGCTTTGTCTGAAATAAATACTATGATGTACTCTTTTTATTTCTTTAGTATGCAGAATACTGTGCATAGCATGCAAATTTCTTTATGCATATAATAACCATTTGAGCTTCTGCTTTTGCAACAAAGCATGCTCCACAATCCCACAGTGCAATGCAGCATGCTATTTGCAATATGGATCAATCAGAATTTACATCAACCACAAGTTTTACATAAATTCTTTCTTCCGAAATTTGACTGCCAAAAGTGGACATTTTAAAAATATACATATAAATTGAATATGCAAATTGAAAAAGCATGGATGATAACCAGTAGACACTCTCAGAATGAAACATGGTATCTTTTATATATAATTCTTTTATAGTTAACATATAAAAGGTCTGCATAGTGCATTCAAACTCCCGTTGTATTTTTAGTTAGTAGTGTAGTAAGTTAGCAATGTAGTGAGTTAGTAGTTTGTGTATATTTCACTTATAATTTTTCATGTCTTTTATTAAAAAATGTTAAGATTTTCATTCAGTCAATCATTTTCCTTCGGCTTAGTCCCTTTATTCATCAGGGGTGGCCACAGCAGAATGAACCGCCAACTTATCCAGCATATGTTTTGCACAGCAGATGCCCTTCTTGCTGCAACCCAGTACTGGGAAACATCCATACACACTCATTCACACACATACACTACGGCCAATTTAGTTTATTCAATTCACCTGTACCGCATGTCTTTGGACTGTGGGGGAAACCGGAGCACCCGGAGGAAACCCATGCCAACAAGGGGAGAACATGCAAACTCCACACAGAAATGCCAACTGGCCCAGCCAAGACTCGAACCAGCGACCTTCTTGCTGTGAGGCTACGGTGCTAACCACTACGCCACCGTGTCGCCACATGTTAAGATTTGATTAAACCTTATTAGTGACAAATATTTTTCTATATTGACTTACCTCTGAGTAAAGAAGATTTTGATGAGCACTTGGTTCTGTCCATCGGTTATTGATTGGATTTTCTGGGTAAACCTGAGTTGACTAAAAAACGGTCAGATTGAAGTGGATTTAATGATTAAAGCATTGCATTCATAACCAGTGAGGATACTGTCATTTCACTGGAAGATAAGCTACTGTATGACATAATGATTAAATGTTATGGGGGCCAAAAGTTTTTTTTGTTTTTTTTTTTACACACATTTGTTGAATTTTCATGTCATGCTGATTTTAAAGGTGCCATAGAGTACATTGAATCATTAAGTTAAATATCTCTGATATCTTCATAGTAGGTGCTGTATGTGGCTTAGGTAATTCAAAAAAAATATTTTTATGTCATAATTTTATATATTATGATTGAAGTTGCTAGTTGGCATTCACACCTTGAAATTGCTTACACTTTAAAAAAATATATCTCTAAATTAGCAGTTTTTCGTATTTTGTGATTTATGTTTTTAGTTGTTTAGTTTATTTATGCTTTTGAATTGCATTATGGGACCTTGATCTTTCTTCTAACACCTTTTAACCTTGAAAAGTTCGAAAAAGTGACTTTTATTAACATTTTTAATAGTTTAAAGTGATATATTGTCTGGGTTGAGGTTGTATCTTACGGTTCAAAAACCATGTAAAATAACTGTTAATTAACAGATAATTTTACAGTGCAGGTTTATGATACATGCATTAAAAAAACCTAAAAGCACTGTTTATTTTAGTATTAACTTTGCTATATTGTAGTCATTTTTTATTGTATTTTGCTTGTAGATTTAAAAAAATATTTTTGACAGTGCTATTTTACTGAATATATACACCAAATCTGTGACCTAAAACCGAAAACCTAACCGAACCGTGAGAAGTCTGTATTGCGAATCTGTTTACGTGCTGCCAAAAATAAACATTGTTCAGGGAAAACATAAATATAAATGTAATCAGTACATAAAAAGCTAATTACAAAGATGAACATGAAAAAAGTGTGCTGTCAGTTTTTGTGTTTTGCTATTCAACAAGCTTTATATTCTCATTTATAACTACAGAATTTACCCCTAGAACGAAAACCTTGGGTTTGACCGTATTTGACCAGATTTTCATTCTATGGCACCTCAAAATATAAAATGTCACATTTATAATGGCTTGTTATATTGAGATTGCCCCATACCTCATTGTGACACTTCATGTTTTCATTTTACAGTCACAGAACCGTTCTTGAAAAAAAATACGACATAGACCATGTGATGAAGGTGAGTTATTTATTATGACTTAAAAAAATGTGTCATGTTTTTTGTTACAAATTGTTAATGTATTTTGTATTATTCTTGTGAAATGGTTGACTTTCATCGTGCATTGCACAGGCTAAAACTATACGAGAGTTCGATGAACGTTTCACATCCGTCATGTTTGGCTATCCATCCAATGATGACTACTATAGAGACGCGAGCCCGATTCACAAGATCAAGTCTGTGCAGGTGCCAATGCTGTGCCTCAACGCAGCTGATGATGTCTTTTCCCCCAATCACGGTGAGTCGGCCAGTGGTGCATTTACCAATTAATAATGTAACTTGCGGTTGAACTACAAAAAACCTTTAATGCATCATTTGGAAAATTAACTATGTAGTGACAAGTGTTTCCTGAGCTCTGTTAGAGATGCATTTTTGAACCATGTTAGTTAAAATGTAAAACCTCCTCCAAGTAGTGGAGTAATAACGTCTTTAGATAAAATCTGTATTAACATACTTATATATACAATTACATTTTAAGTAATTGTTACATTCGCCATATTAATATAAATAATATAAAATAAATATTTATTTATCCAGTATGAGTTTTGGTAACACTTACCTTGTTTGTTTGCATAGGTTTATCTTTTTCCCTGCCTTAAAGGGATAGTTCACTAAAAAAGTTTTTTTGATTTTTGATTTTCTTTCTTCTGTTGAACACAAAAAAGATCAATTGAAAAATGTTGGAAAAATGTAACCATTGACTTCCATAGTATTTGTTTTTCCTACTATGGTTGCCACAGGTTTCCAACATTTTACAAAATATCTTTTTTTGTGTTCAGCAGAAGAAAAGAAACTCAAAGGTTTGGAACCACTTGAGGGGGAGTAAATAATGAGTAAATTTTACATTTTTGGTGAACTATCCCTTTAATTGAAGCATTTAGGTAACCCAACATGTTCTTTCTTTTACAAATATTATTGAGAATATTCCATATTTAATCCTACTGTTGTAAAGAAATCATAAAGCTACTTACACTAACATGCATGCTAATCTCATACAGACTATCAGCTACCGTATATGGCCAAACTGTGACAAGTAAAAAACGTATATATATTTAATTGCTTATAAAATTACATTTGGTTTCAAAAATAACATTTTAATAAACTGTAATGTTTTTTATTTGAGTTGATTACTTAAAACACTGTAGAAATGTTCCATATAAGCCATGGACAGTAAAGATACATTTAGGGTGCTTTAGGGTTTGACGTCAGAGTTCGGTACATTTAGCTAGTGTGAACGATGTCTTCTGAACTCGAGTGCACACCCGTGAGTTCGCCTGAAAGAGATTTTCTGGGGTAGGGGCGCCTGCAGGATTTTATTCAAAGGTACGCACATATCCAGCACCACCCTGCCCCATCATCCCATATTCTTATTTCAATCTCAAGAAACACTGATGCTTGCTGTCAAAGGCTACATTATTTAAGGACATTCATTATGACATTAATAGGATCAAACTTATGTTTCCTTTTTAATATTAAGATATTTTCTTTGAAATCTAAATGTATATTTTCCTGCCAGAGTTGCTTAAACACTCCCTCATCTGAACTTGCCGCGAGTGAGACGGAGAAAATGAAAGCACATCAGAACCAAGGAAAAGTCAGATCCTCAAGACGTAATCTTTAAAATTATGACATATTAAAAAAATTGCTAATATATGACAGAGGTTTGTGATACAACAATTACAGTGGAGCATTAAGTAAATCCTTATTTTCCACAGAGCTAAACAAATTATCCACCCACACAGTTGAGTAGTGGACGGGCTCAAACAAAAATATAATTCGTATGTTTTTCTTGGAAAAAAATATCTTTTTGAAACGAATTTTGATTGGTATAATCTTAATTTTATAATATATTTTTTGTTGATCAGTTACCTACTAGATAAAATAGAGGAATGAATAACATTTGAGGTGAAGTGCTTCAAAACAAGTCTGCTATATACTTCAGTGCCAAAACACGAACTGGTTTGTTAAATAAAATAATAATCTAGCCTAAATAAAATTGAAGTGAAATATTCACAGTTTCAGAGAAGCCTATATGTCTCCACCCCGTGTGGGGGAGCAATATTTGTCTCATTAGTTTTAGGGCTTTTGGCAAATGTCTCAATTAAGTTTAACTGTTTTAAAGAGCTTTTACTCATTTTGAACAGACCTTGTTTTAAACAATAGCTATCTGAATTGTATTTTTTATTGTGCGGAAAGACTGCCAGCAAAACTAAAGCCAATAGATTTCTTTACCCATCTCCCAACACGCAAGTACATACACACTTTAAAACACACAAACACACACCTTTATTTATTCTCATTCTTTCTTGCTTTGTCAATATATTTTAGTGTATACTGTTTAATAATCAATTTAAATTATATAAAAATAAATAAATAAATAAAAATGTATTTTTATAATAAAAATATACCTCTCATGGTAGGTGCGTACAGCTGTACGGCTGCAGGCGCCACTGGTCTGGGGTATGGTTCACGTGAACTCTGGTCTGGTTCACTTCTGATATGAGTGCAATCATACCAAATAACGGAAGTGAACCGCCAGCTGTACAACAAACTTTAGTTTTCATAACGTTCATTCGTCTGTGTATGTCTGTGTATCACATACTGTACCTTGGTGACAAGCGGGACTGACCCAGTGCAAACACAGTAATAATGTCTGCTTGTCTCCTCCAAAAAATGACTTCTACAAACATCACGTTATGTTCTGGACGTTTTTAATATTTTTTTATATATCTACGGCAGATAGACAGAAGTGGCTCTCTGTAAGATTCAGTAAAAGCAGAACAACCGCGATGTGCATACGTCTTTCCATTTTGGCACCTTGGCTTCCGTTGCCGTCATCTAGCAACAGCTGTACACACAACAGCAGCTTGATGAGGGTTCAGAAGGAAAAAAGACTGTGTGAACACAAAACAGCCGAGAAGGTGGCAAGGGGGGACAATTGAACTTGAGTTCGAACCAGGCAATCGACCCAAGTGTGAAAGCACCCTTAATTAATTAGATACATTTACATACTATTAATCTAACAGATTTCCACTTGTAAATAATAAAAGTCACCATCTTCACAAGCCATGGCTGCGTTCAAAATTGCATGATTTTTTTCATAGTGCACTTTTGACTTTTTCAGTTTTTAGTTTTAGTCTGGTTTTAAATCTGCTGCTATGCTGATGCATAGGCATTTGTAGCTCCGCGCTCTTTTGAAAAGAGGGCTGTAAGCACAATCTCATTTGAATTTAAAGCAACAGTCACCAAAACAGCATAATTTGGATCAAAGCCTAAAAGGGGCCATTTCAGAGAGTAAAAAAAATTATGGGTTATTTTGAGTTGAAACTTTACATACACACTCTAGGGACATCAGAGACTTTTTGTACATTTTGTAAAAAGGGGCATAATAGGTCCCCTTTAAGCTTTGTAATGAAAGAAACTTACATTTGGGCCATTTTCTCTGCTCAGCTATTCCAGTAGAGGCGGTGAAGCAAAACCCCAATGTGGCCCTCCTCATCACCTGTCACGGCGGCCATATTGGCTTCCTGGAGGGTCTGTGGCCTCGGCAGAACACCTACATGGACCGCGTTTTCCGTCAGTTCACCAAGGCTGTGTTTGAGAACAGCAACGGTCTGGATGATCTCTACTGACCCTCTCTTTCCATTCCCTCAACAGCCGTGAGCAAAAAAAAGATCTGTATTCATTTCCAAAATGACAGGCACAGGTTCACTTGAAGGCCAGATTTTTTTTTGTCTAGTCATATATTTATTGAATTATTTTAGTAGTGTTTTAACTCTTTGATTTTCATTTATGGAACAGAAATTACTTTATTGACTTGCACATTCGTTCATCCGTCCATCGCTGCATTTATTTGTTTCTAAACTGCAATCATATGTGACTTGCATGTGTGTGTATGATTCTCTTAATTATGTATTTTTATATATGCTTTAACTATTAAGGGCATGGTAAACCATCCAACCAACTGAAGCACTTATTTAGGTGACATTACTCAACATTATGTGGAGAAGTGTACTAAATCAAAATTAAAGTAAATCAATTCAGCACTAAAGCAAAATAAAAAATGAGAAAATGTATCTGCATAAAGAAAATGAAGCCTAATTTAGAATAACTTTTTTTTTTTACATTATGAAAGTATATTCATTACTGTAATGCAAAATCGTCTCACTCATGTTTCATAATGCAGTACTAAAAAGCATTGTTTTTGGACATATTTATGGAATAATTCCCTCAAAATTACTTTACTCATCCTCCACTAGTTGCAAACCTATTTTAGTTTCTGCTGGTCAACACAAAAAAAGATATTTTGAGGAATGTTTGGTAATGGGTAGCCATTTACTTACTTACTTATAGTATTATGGAAGTTAATGGCTACCAGTTATCAACATTCTTCAAAACATTTTCTTCTGCATTTAACAGAAAAAGGAACCACTTGAGGGTAAATGGTTCATTTTTGGGTGAACTATCTTTTAAAATAATATAAATAAAAATAATATTAGTGAAATTATCAAACAGTATGAAAACTGTTGGTTTTTCAGGTTGGTAAATAATTTATTTAGGCCATTTGGTTTTTAAAACATGGAACTCCCAAGGAACAGAATTTATCAGAAAAGAATAAGCTTCTTTAAGTGTCATTAAATAATGAAAAAAGAAAGAAAAACAGCTCAAATCCTTGTTAAATTGATTTAGTCAAATAAATAAGGATTTTACCTAAATTAAAAAAAAAAAAAAAAGATAATGATTTGTGATGCAGTGAAGCAAGGAGGTCACATTCCAGCTCCATTTTTACCTTCTTATGTAAACATAAAAGATTAATTCATTGTTTACCATACCGTGTTTAACCTCCAGCATGTCGATGACCATTTATCCCTAGCAGTTGATATGCTGCACCAAGGCCTTATCGGTTCAGCCCGTTTTAGTGTTAAAAAGGAAGCTTTATGTATTATTCTCTTTATTAAACTGAAATTTTCACAATTGTATCTTACATGTCTGTAGTTTTGTAGCCCTCAGGACTGACCCCAATTTCTCTCTTTTGTTTGGGTTTCATGTTAGTTTGTGTTTTTAAGGCAAGAAAAGATTGTATTTACCATATCGTAGTTTTGAAGTTTCCATAAGAATGTACCACACGTACTTTGTTTCTCATTTATTACTTTAATGTTGACACTGACTAGTTCAACATTGTAAATGATAAATTAATCATTTTGACTTGGAATGTGAAATTTGTTTTTGTTGAAGAAGGCATCAAACCTGTGGAGCCCCGCAAGTGAAGTGTGTTATATTGGACTTAACAAAAGTGGCTTCAAGGATTCTGTGAATGTGAAAATGACTTGAGCTACTGTTTGTCTGAACACTGAAAAATATGTTATATGCTTTTACTATATGCTTTAAATTCACTTCAGGCTCAAAAGGCTTTTTATATTAATGCGCCAATGAATTGTTAAAGGGATAGTTCATGCAGAATTTAACATTTGCAATGTACCTCAGAATTTTTCTCTACAGTAGAACATCGATGAAGATTTTTAGCTAAAACTGTGGTCTTTGGTAATTCATAGATTGTCAGTCAGTGAATGCCAATAGGGGCTGCACGGTGGCGCAGTGGGTAGCACGTTCGCCTCACAGCAAGAAGGTCGCTGGTTTGAGCCTCAGCTGGGTCAGTTGCCGTTTCTGTGTGGAGTTTGCATGTTCTCCCCGTGTTTGCGTGGGTTTTCTCCGGGTGCTCCGGTTTCCCCCACAAGTCCAAAGACATGCGCTATAGGTGAATTGGGTAGGCTAAATTGTCCGTAGTGTATGTGTGTGAATGAGTGTGTATGGATGTTTCCCAGTGATGGGTTGCAGCTGGAAGGGCATCCGCTGCGTAAAACATATCCTGGATAAGTTGGTGGTTCATTCCGCTGTGGCGACCCCAGATTAATAAAGGGACTAAGCAGAAAAGAAAATGAATGAATGCCATCAGCAATTTAAGAGTCAAAAAATCATGCATAAGCAGGATATTTATTTTGTGACAATACATTGGGGTTTTAACATTTGAACTAATCACTCTGTGTAACATTTAGCTGTTTCCATCCATAGATGCAAATACAACAAAATCGTCACTTCCTAATAAACTAGCGCCAAATATCAAAAAGAAAACTGGAGTTTGCTGTGGTAGAAGCTACTGTGGGCCTTTTTCTTAAATAATAATTTACTTTTAATTTGCATCAGAAGACGAAATGCAATGAATGAAATCGTAATTGCTTTTTGGAGGCTCAAGACCACTCTTTAGGAGTGCAGATGCTCAAAACAGTTCTGCTAGTTAATAATACCGAACCACTTTGATGACAGACTCTGGCTAAAAAGGCATTTTAAAATGACCAAAACAACATTTCAGATATCGTGCAACATGGTCTGACCCCTGATTTGTCATTTTATTGGGTAAATGTGTTTGCATTGTAGTTTATGCACATTTTTTCTCATTGGATAAATAGTTTACCCTACTCATTTTCAAAATTTAGGAGCATCTTGACATTTACATTAAGATTTTTTTATGTGATAGCCCAAAATGCGCATAAAAATAGTTGGATGGAAGCATAGCTATTGTTAACTTAAATATTTCATACATCATTTGACGTGCTTCCATCGTAACGTGAATCAAATCTTTTCGAAGTTTGCAAAAAAAAGAAAAACCCCAAATGAAAATTAAGTGCTTTTGCATCAAGTTGTTAGATGTTTGATGCTAGAAGGGATACAGCTGCGGATAAATCAATATAGCATAATTTTTGTGACACTAAACAAGAATAATTAATATTTTTACATTACTGTGAGGAATGGGAACTTCCAGCCGCAGCTGTATCCCTTCTAGACTTTACCTTGTTAAAGTGGCTGCCTGTAGTATTGGTAACCTAGCAACAAAGCGAGCATCACGGAGTCACGTGAGTGTAATGTTCGCTATGTCAGAGTTTTTTCAGCAGATGTGTTTCCATCACACATTATTCATCCAAAACCACCTCAAGCGAGCCTAAAAACTCTTTGTGTGTGTGAATTAAGTGATTTTTATTCAAAGTTTGGTGTTTCTATTTCACATTTGTCTTCAAAATGCACATTTGGTGGAAACTCAGCTAATGTTGCCTATATGTTTTTTTGTTGTTTGTTTGTTTGTTTGTTTTTGACTCTTAAATGCTGGTAGGATTTTCTTGCATTTTATAAATCCCCTCAGATCACACTTTCAGCTAAAATATGATTTAATGTTACAAACTCACTTACTAGCCTAAATATTTTTGAGTTTTGAGTGAACTATCCCTTTAAATTAGGCTATATAAACAAAAACAAGAAAGAAAAAAAACTTTAGCAGCCGTTATTTGTGTGAGAATGACAGGAATAGTTCAAAACAAAATAAAAGATGTATGTATGCCATTGTGATTCGACGAGAAAGCTGTAAATAACTATGCCCAAATATAACTCTACATTTTCATGGAAGAATGACAAGATGTCCTGAACTAGACCTTATTGAAACGGTCATGCGTTGTATATTGACCATTGTCTGTTTTTTCTTACGGTGCTGCTTCATATTGCTGCTTCTGTGGACTTTTAAAAAAACGCTTTCCTCTCTGCTTTCCGTCCATCCCGTTTCCGAGTAGCATGTGTCACTGTTCTAAGTGTCTTGAGTAACTGTACAAACATGCATCGCATAAACCTGTAGCACAACGGACATGTTTTTTTCTCCCCATGAAGATGTCTTTCCTTTTATAGATTTATAAAAGGATTGTGTATTTAACATGTGCAGCAATAAGATTTTAATACAAGATCTATGTCTGTGTAGAATAAATATATGCACATGTACTTGTATGGATTATAAGTGCATTTGTGGTCTTAAATAAATTATGGAATTAAACCGTTTTTTTTTCCCCTTGTGTTTATCAGAGATGTGCTGATTTATTATACCCTGTTTTATTGCATATGCAACAGTTATCAAAAAAACCCAGGATTGACATGTAATTAACCAATATATTAAAGGTCCTGTGAAATTAAAATAAAGTTTTTTAGATGTTAGAATCACTATCAGTTAGTTTTAAGGATGTTTATTCACTTCCCCGGGCGCCGCAGCATGGCTGCCCACTGCTCCGGGTGTGTGTTCACGGTATGTGTGTGTTCACTAACTGTGTGTGTGCACTTGGATGGGTTAAATGCAGAGCACAAATTCCAAGTATGGGACACCATACTTGGCCACACTACACTTCACTTCACTTCACTATAAGCTAGTGTGCTCCATAACAGCGACAAAATTTGCTTTTAGAAGATATAAAACTGTTACAAACTTCCAAAGCTTGCAGTTTGTCACTTCCACCTAAATGGATCAATGTTTTTTTCAGTTTCTCATCAATTCTTGACCAATCAAATGCTCTCTAGTATCTGACATGCCCCGCCCCCTTCAAGACGCTTCTCATTTGCTTTTATATTTGATGCGCTTGAGCTCAACCACAGAACGCTATTGGTTGTTTTTGAAAAAGGGGAGGAGCTACTCTGTGTCCCACCTTCTCTTCATGGGTTGTTGCTAGGTCAGATACGGTTGCATATGTTTTTTAACGTCTACCCCTAAACCCAACCTTCACAGTACTGTAAAAATATTAATTATTGTTATACAGTGTCACAAAAATTATGCTATGTTGATGTGCGTACCTGTAGCTGTATCCTATCTAGACTTTGCCTTCTTCATGTCATTACGTCAAACATCAACTCTAAAAAAAAGCACATTTCAAAGCACTTCACGGGACCTTAAAATAAATATATTTGCTCGCATTTCTGACAATAACAGATACAGATGAATATTTGAACATGGCTAACAGTCAACAGTTTGTGTAAACTCTAAAAATGAACTTGGATTATTTATTTTTCATCCTGCCATTGTGTAGAACACTATGATCCCAAATATGGCACCTTGATAGCTGTGAACATCTGCATCCGTGCTGATCAACTCCAGATGATCGTAATACAGACATTGTTTGGAAGAACTTTGATCCATATTCCCAACCAAGCTCTTTTCTGTTTTAAATCCCACCTAGAAGGCAGACTGCTAAACCCACGAGTGGATATCACATCTGTTAAATTATAATCTTATTATAAAGTTCCAGCCATATGGAGGGGTTTAGTTACCAACAAGTGTGACATTAAAGGAGACCTATTATGCACAAATCACTTTTATAAGAGGTTTAAACACAGTTGTGTGGCAACAGTGTGTGAATATAGCCAGCCTTTAATGGTAACAATATATTAATTCCATTTTTTATAATCAATCAGACTTCATAAAAGCAGTCTGCAGAAACACTTTGATTGACATTCATTGGAGGAAAGTCCTGCACATTAGTGACGATCTCTCCCTCATTAGCATAGACAGCCCTGAGTGAGAAGCAGCCGTCCACCGTTAGAGATTTTGCTCCATACCTACCGAAGATAATGTCAGCAACTAAGAGGCATTATAAATGTTTTAGGATGCACAAATGAACATCGTCGTCTCCATAGACTACTTTCTCCTGAGCCACTTCTTTAGACATTTTCAGTTTTTCACAGAGATAATGTTAATCCTGTTTTTTTAATCTGCAACTATGCTAACGCATAGATCTTTGTAGCTCATCCCTCTTTTGAAAAGGGGTGGGAACACAAGCTCATTTGAATTTAAAGCAACAGTGACCAAACGATCAAAGTCTAAAAGGAGCAGTTTCAAAGAGTCATAAAACATTATTTGTGGGGTATTTTGAGCTGAAACTTTACATACACACTCTAGGGATATCATATTTTACATCTTGCAAAAAGGGGCATAATAGGTCCCCCATGCATATATTTGAGAAAATGTTTATTTATATTTAGATGTAAAATATATATGTATATGATACAAATTATATATAGTTTTAAATATCTATGTAACAAAATAGTTTTGTATAGTTTTATTTCTAAGAACACACACACACGCACACACGCACACACACACACACACACACACACACACACATATGCAGACACATATATATACTGCTCAAAAAAAATAAAGGGAACACTTGGAGTTACATTGTGTTGTTTAAGTTTTCCCTTTATTTTTTTTAGCAGTATATATAACACACATTTATTATGTCAAAACAAACTTTTATTTTGGATGTGATTAATTGCCCAGCACTAGAAAACTACTAACATTTTTTGACAACATTTATTCTGCAAAAAAGAATCTTTATAGAGGAAAAAAGGCTTTGGATTTGTTATATGTTATAGTTATATGTTATAGTTTTTATATGTTATAGTTCACCCAAAATGTAAGTTCTGCTGTGATTTACTTCTGTGTCTTGTTAGAAAGCAGCAGCTATTGACTTTTGTATTATGTTCTGTTCTTTTTATGAAATATCAATTGTTTCCAGAATTATTCGGAATATTTTGTTTTGTGTTCAACAGAAGAACAAAATTAATAACAATTTTTAACCACCTAAGAGTACAGTCGTGGCCAAAGGTTTTGAGAATTAGATAAATATTGGAAATTGGAAAAGTTGCTGCTTAAGTTTTTATAATAGCAATTTGCATATACTCCAAAATGTTATGAGGAGTGATCAGATGAATTGCACAGTCCTTCTTTGCCATGAAAATTAACTTAATCCTTAAAAAAACTTTCCACTGCATTTCATGGCTGTCATTAAAGGACCTGCTGAGATCATTTCAGTAATCGTCTTGTTAACTCAGGTGAGAATGTTGACGAGCACAAGGCTGGAGATCATTATGTCAGGCTGATTGGGTTAGAATGGCAGACTTGACATGTTAAAAGGAGGGTGATGCTTGAAATCACTGTTCTTCCATTGTTAACCATGGTGACCTGCAAAGAAACACGTGCAGCCATCATTGCGTTGCATAAAAATGGCTTCACAGGCAAGGATATTGTGGCTACTAAGATTGCACCTAAATCAACAATTTATAGGATCATCAAGAACTTCAAGGAAAGAGGTTCAATTCTTGTTAAGAAGGCTTCAGGGCATCCAAGAAAGTCCAGCAAGCGCCAGGATCGTCTCCTAAAGAGGATTCAGCTGCGGGATCGGAGTGCCACCAGTGCAGAGCTTGCTCAGGAATGGCAGCAGGCAGGTGTGAGCGCATCTGCATGCACAGTGAGGCGAAGACTTTTGGAAGATGGCCTGGTGTCAAGAAGGGCAGCAAAGAAGCCACTTCTCTCCAGAAACAACATCAGGGACAGATTGATCTTCTGCAAAAAGTATGGCGAATGGACTGCTGAGGACTGAGGCAAAGTCATATTCTTCGATGAAGCCCCTTTCCGATTGTTTGGGGCGTCTGGAAAAAGGCTTGTCCGGAGAAGAAAAGGTGAGCGCTACCATCAGTCCTGTGTCATGCCAACAGTAAAGCATCCTGAGACCATTCATGTGTAGGGTTGCTTCTCATCCAAGGAAGTGGGCTCACTCACAATTTTGGCCAAAAACACAGCCATGAATAAAGAATGGTACCAAAACACCCTCCAACAGCAACTTCTTCCAACAATCCAACAACAGTTTGGTGAAGAACAATGCATTTTCCAGCACAATGGAGCACTGTGCCATAAGGCAAAAGTGATATCTAAGTGGCTCGGGGACCAAAACGTTGAAATTTTGGGTCCATGGCCTGGAAACTCCCCAGATCTTAATCCCATTGAGAACTTGTGGTCAATCCTCAAGAGGTGGGTGGACAAACAAAAACCCATTAATTCTGACAAACTCCAAGAAGTGATTATGAAAGAATGGGTTATCAGTCAGGATTTGGCACAGAAGTTGATTGAGAGCATGCCCAGTCGAATTGCAGAGGTCCTGAAAAAGAAGGGCCAACACTGCAAATACTGACTCTTTGCATAAATGTCATGTAATTGTCGATAAAAACCTTTGAAACGTATGAAGTGCTTGTAATTATATTTTAGTACATCACAGAAACAACGGAAACAAAAATCTAAAAGCAGTTTAGCAGCAAACTTTGTGAAAACTAATATTTGTGTCATTCTCAAAACTTTTGGCCACGACTGTAAATGGTGGTCTTTTTTTGTGAACTATCCCTTTAAGAACTGTTCACTTAAAGGTTCTTAAATTAATATTTGAAATTGCTACAAAAACCCACTTATTCTTTTTAGAAGAGAAGAGTTCTTTTAGAAGAGAAGAGTTTAGAAAAGTTTAATTGTTTTGTTGTATTACCATTATTTCTACCTGTACTGAATTTCTTAACCAATAATCAATTATTTAGACTGATATCTGTCAATACGAAGTTTGGTAATTCTGCCCTTTATACTTTCTTTTTTGAATCAATTATTTAATTGTATTTATTGATAATTCATTCATTCATTCATTCAATTTCTTTTCGGCTTAGTCCCTTCATTAATCTGGGGTCGCCACAACAGAATGAACTGCCAACTTATCCATCATATTTACGCAGTGGATGCCCTTCCAGCTGCAACCCATCACTGGGAAACACCCATAGACTCCCATTCACACACATACACTACGGATAATTTAGCTTACCCAATTCACCTATAGCGCATGTCTTTGGACTTGTGGGGGAAACCGTAGCACCCGGAGGAAACTCACGTGAACACGGGGAGAACATGCAAACTCCACACAGAAATGCCAACTGACCCAGCCGAGGACCTTCTTGCTGTGAGGCGATCACACTACCCACTGCGCCACCGCACCACCCTTATTGATAATTATAAAATAATTTTTTTTTTCCATTTCAACAAGCAATTTTAGAGTTACTGTTCAAAAAAATACAATGTATTTCTGATTTAAAACTCAACTATGTAATTATGAAAAGTTCTTAATCTTTTGTCAAAATATTCCATGTGACAGTGGTTCAACTACAATCATACAAAGCTCCAAGAACGGGCGTCACGGTGGCGCAGTGGGCAGCATGATCGCCTCACAGCAAGAAGGTCACTGGTTCGAGCCTCGGCTGGGTCAGTTGGCATTTCTGTGTGGAGTTTGCATGTTCTCTCCGTGTTCGCATGGGTTTCCTCCGGGTGCTCTGGTTTCCCCTCACAAGTCCAAAGATATGCGCTATAGGTGAATTGGGTAAGCTAAATTGTCCGTAGTGTATGTGTGTGAATGAGTGTCTATGGATGTTTCCCAGTGATGGGTTGCAGGGTTGCAACCCCCTTTGTTTTTCTAACCCCCTAAGTAAAATAATGATAATAATAATGAAATGTTTATTTGTTTATTTTTATATGTTTATTTTTATCAGCCAACATTGATTATTGATTACACTATGTATCAATTAATCTCTAATGGTACTATGATCAAATTTCATATAAAAGTACCAGTATTACCATCTGTTACCATTTCTATCTCATATTACTGCCATTATTATATATCTTTTTTTTTGTAATGAAGAATTTATTTAGCTGTTACAAGAGAAACTGCATCTCAGATGTACCAAACTGTGAATTTGTGTGTGTTTGGGCATGTAAGTAGGCCATAGGCTCTTCAGACTTTAATAGGATGTACTAAAGCATCACAGAAAAAAAAAACCCTGAGTGCCAGATTTATTTTCGACTGAGCATTTTACACTTCAATCTAAAATCACAGAAAACACCCACAAGCTTTCACCCTTGGCATGCATTATGAGGATTTCCTGGATAACCCGAGTGGACTGATAATGTGTCAGACTGCCTTAATAGGGCTAAAGTTCAGTTTAATTCTTTGACTGAACTGTGGTCTGATTTTATACAGAGTTTTACTGAAATATATAGGACAGAGGGGACTGTATGCAAGGTTCATTACTGGTTGATGATTGATGGGTTGACTCAACAAATAAGAACAACTTAATCATTAAATCAAGAAAACTCTAATCATTACACAAAAACATTAGAGTGTGTGTGTTGAATTGCAGTTTATAAGCAATGTTCTCTATTGTGAATATACAACAGTTCTAGATGAGCATAGTGTGAATTTGAGAAACATATATTTTTGACCCTTTGAAGAGAGAAATTTCAAATGATTAAAGGCACAGTTCACTTGTTTTCATTCATTCATTCAGTAATTTTCCTTCAGCTTAGTCCCTTATTTATCAGGGGTCGCCACAGCAAAATGAACCGCCAACTATTCCAGCATATGTTTTACATGGCAGATGCCCTTCCAGCCGCAACCCAGTACTGGGAAACACCCATACACACTTTCATACACACGCACTCATACACTACGGCCAATTTAGTTCATCCAATTTACCTACACCGCATGTTTTGGGACTGTGGGGGAAACCCCCACGCCAACACGGGGAGAACATGCAAACTCCACACAGAAATGCCAACTGGCCCAGCCGGAATTCGAACCAGTGACCTTCTTGCTGTGAGGCAACAGTGCTAACCACTGAGCCACTGTGCCGCCCTCACTTGTTTTATTATTTTTTTAATTTTTCAAATATTTCCCAAGTGCTGTTTAATGGAAAGTTGAATTTCAACACATTTGTAAACATAATAGTTTTACTAACTAATTTTGAATAACCAATTTATTTTGTGTTTGCCATGATGACTACACTGTAAAAAATTTATGACAAAAAGTCAAGACAACAAATATTTTTATGTTGCTTTAACTTAATTTAATAAGTTTTAATCAGGTTTCAGCTATTTTTTTAATTATACAAAGTTTAACTTAATATTTTTGGTCAGTTTGATTGATGTAAGTTGAGATGACTAGAAAAGTCAATTTGATTCAACTTAAAAAATTAAGGCAGCAAGAATTGTTTTACAGTGTACATAATATTTTATTTAGCAAGATCCTAGTATTCAGCTTATTTAAAGGCATAACAAGGTTAAATCAACTAGCCAAGTTTGTTTTATCATTATTCTTTAAATATTTTTATTCGAGCCAAACTATAAAAAAAAAAAAATGAAATGTATTAAAAAATAATGTTTCCCTAATGGTACCCATATTGTGTTTCTCTCCTATGATGTTATTATAGCATCACTCTGGGCTCTGTTTCCCAAAAACATCATCAGCTGATTGCAATTATGATGTATTTAGAAAGCAGTATCAGCAGCGAATGCTTTCATGAATTGGCTCTTTTGGCACATTTGCATATATTCAAATGATCAGGATCATGGCCCAGTCCCAAATGTCATTGGGTTCATCAAATCGGATTAGATGATTAGTATCTTTCTTAAAAATGACCAAAGAGTTTCGATAATGTTCTGTAGTTACATTGTGCCGACATGGTGGCGCAGTGGGTAGAGTTGTCGCCTCACAGCAAAAAGGTCGCTAGTTTGAGCCCCGGCTGGGTCAGTTGGCGTTAGTGTGTGGAGTTTGCATGTTCTCCCCGTATTCGCGTGGGTTTTCTGCCAGGTGCTCTGGTTTCCCCCACAGTCCAAAGACCTGTGCTGTAGGTGAATTGAGTATGCTAAATTGTTCCTAGTGTATGTGTGTGTATGTCCTGGTCCTCCAGGTTGGGGGTTGATCGTTGGGCTAACAACCCACCTCACAAAAACTAAATGTTACGAAACACCAATATGGTGCAGCTAAATATCAACTTCGATATAAATGGCCCTGGGAGTAAGTAAGTTACATTGTGTACTAAGACATATGGAAAGTTGCTATTTTCTAGGCAAATATATATAGGAACTATAATCTCATTCTAGCGTAATAATCAAGAAACTTTGCTGCTGTACCATGGCTGCAACGGGTGTAATTATTTTATTATTATTAATCATTATTATGACAGAATAAGGGTATAGTTCTTAGCCATATCGGCCTAAAAATAGGAACTTTTCATTTTCTGTCAGTCTTAGTACGATGTAACTACAGAAAGTCAAGCTTTAAATAGAAAAATTATCGAGACAATTTTGTTGTAAGTTTTTGAGTGAGATGCTAATGGTCTAATCTGATTTAATGATCTATGCTAAGCTAAGCTAAAGTGCTCCTACCAGACCCAAAGATCGGCTGAATGGATAAAAAAATGGTAAAACTCTGTTTTGTTTTTTTCTTTGTTAAAACTGTTTTCTCTAGGAGAGTTGTAAAATGAGCCTATTGTTTAAAAAGTGGAGTGTTCCTTAAAGTGTATTAATTGAGACAGGGCCTGTATAGTTCTATAGTACACACTTTTTCAAATTAAATTTGTTGCTAAATAAAGTAATCTGTGCATAAAATCTCCTTAGTATCGATACTTTGTATTGGACGATCAATGATCTTAATGTCATCTCGTGAAATGCAACAGCTAAGCAACTAGAAATTAACCATGAAAATTAACCATGGTTATTATAAAAAAAAAAAAAAACATAGTTGCTGTACTTAAATCATCACAACCAATGTTCTATCATAAACATGGTTACTTCACATTTACGTTTATAAAACCATGGTCAATTTTTATAAGGGAGAAAATGGTTTGAGTGGTTTCTCACCACCTACTGGCATACTAATGTAACCTGGACTAATGCAACTTACAAAAAAAAATCCTCACTACTGATGACACAGACTGACCCCAGCACTGCTCTTAGCTCTCTACAAACACATCAGATTCAGGTGACAGAACTCAATGTAATTTTGAAATTCCATTTTGTCATTTAAATTGAACTGTCAACAAAAAGCATCCTCAGAAACCCTCACATGATGGCAAAAGTAAAAGCTCCACAATTGTTTTTTGTATTTCTACATTTTTTGATGTCTGAAGAATCAACTCAAACACGTTAAGGCTGTCAATAACACTTTATTACATTCATTATCTCAACAGCAAAACGAACATGTTTCTGAAATCAAATGTTTACTGAACCATAGTCGGCCAGTAGATCATGAGGTAGAAGATTTCAAATGGATTGGTGCTACATATGTTGAGAATATTCACAGCTGACAGGAACAAAATGCAAAGATTGTGAGAAGCAAATTGCATAATTTATGTGCACATCAAATTATCTACAAGTGAGACACATTCTAAAGGTGGGTATTTGGCTTTCTTCATCGTTACAATCAGTATCATTGTGGGACCTTTCATACTAAACACTCCATTTGGTTCGTGTAAACCATATATTTGTACAGCTTCTTCTTGTTTACATTCGTACATTTCTAATACATCATCTGTACATACTAGTTTCAATGGAAGTGTGCAAAGGTTTTGGCGATGATTTGAAGGACTTGACCTAGCAAAGCATTCCTGATATTTCAATGATTATCAGTCCCAAGAAGCTTGTTCAATAAATAAAACAATCCCTCAAAAAAGGGATCCATTTGTCTAATTTCTTAAATAAATCACCTCGAAACAGAAACCGATGGGTCCTAGGTAGATTCATCGTGTCATGGAAAAATAAAGGAATATCTTTGATCTGTGACACATTCAGCTCAAAGTGACTCTTCAGTAAAACTAGCCAGAATCCAAAGTGACAAAATAGTCTGTCATATATATTAATATCGCCATTTCTTAAAATGTAAACAAAGATTTTTTTCTTTTTAACATCCAAAAAGTCCTAAACACCAAAAGATAAACCAGCCTAGAACATTCATTTTATCAGACATACAATATATGCTAGCTAGCATACTAGCTAGTTAGCCACACAAAATATGCATTGTCTTTCATTTGACTGAAATTAATCGACCCTTTTGATGTGAGTTGTGTTTTTGTCGTAGTTTCTTAAGGCATTTACAGTGTGCAACTCTAAAACTTTCCCAGCTACTTCAAAATAAGCTGCAATCTGATGACTAGTAGATGCTAACTTCAGGCTAAAGTACCTTTCAATGTAATGACCTCAGCTATAATGATGCATCATCTAGTATTTACAATCATAAAAAACATCATCAGTTGTATCAGAAATAGCAGACTTTGACAGCAGTAATTGACTTTATGGTTCCTTGAAATGCTGAACTTTGATGACCGATGACTTTGTTGTGATTACGTCAGGTAATGTCTTTGGCGAGATAAAAAACTCTATAAGGTTATTAGTCATTTGAACCTTTATGACGTATGTTGGGATTACTGAAATGCAACACACCTAGTATCACCTGCCATTGTGTGAGCTTCCAGCTTGAGGAGTTCATAAGTCTTTTTTGGATGACGTGAGAAGTAAATGAAGCAGACGAGAAGAAAGAAAAGCAGTAGTAAGTAATTTTTGTCTTCAGACAAAAAACCCTGAGATAGATATATATTTATATATAGAAGTACATATCTGTCCTTCACATTGTCCTTGCGTGATAAGACACACAAATTCACCAACAAAGTTCTCAATGTCTTTCTAAAACGTATAAAAACAGAAACGCACAACATCTGTATCCAGCACAGTATCTGTCTTTTGGACACTTTCCAGAGTATCTATCCTCAAACCTCATCCAAGGTAGTATCTCAAGTCTTATTATATGCACTTCAGAGGCAGAAACTTAGGAGTTTTGTGAGTTTGAGGCAAGAAAACGTGTCCTGTGTGTTTTGGGCAAAGAGTTGAAGGTAAATGGAAATTTGGAGATTAGATATGTCGTCCTGTGAGGAAGTAGAGCGGACGGTCCTCACTGCAGTTGGCCGTTTGAAACTCATCTCGCAGACGAAATTGCCACTCATCCTCCAGCTCCAGACGTACAATAGTCTGACGCAAAGAGCTCCGGTCCTGACAGATCACACACAGCGTGGCGCCTGCAAGAAATGATCATCATTTAAAGCTTCTTATAGGATCAAAATGTCCCAAGCTGGGTGTGCTATTACTTTCCTGATGGTTCTAATGAACTTGATAATTAATATCTGAGTGGAGAGGGATTTTGGACCAACCAAATCATAATGTGTAATGTTTTTTTCTAGGTTAGATGTAATTTTTTAGTTCTAAAATATAAATATAAATAAAGACTACACTGTAAAAAATGTCTGTAATTTTAACAGTAAAAGTCTGTACAATCTACAGTGAAAAACCTGTTAAATGATTAACAGTTCATTTCTGTACAAAATACGGAAAATAACTGTAACAGATCTAACCTTTGTTTTCGGCAAAGTAATCAGAGTGTCTGAAATCTCACCATACACTCTCATTCACTAGTCCCTAAATCAGTTGATTAGTTTAGTCCACTAGACAGAGTGAATGACCACAAATGAGTAAATTCAGACACTGATGAACACCTGCTGTTAACAAGCACAATCACTGAAGGAAAGAACAAGAAATAAAACTATACAGCAACAGCCTCACACCAAACCAACTGAATTAAAACAGAGGATTAAACAACTCCACAAACAGCATTACCAGCTTCACTGATTACAGTCTGACTTCATTTCTGTAAAAATATTTAATAATTAAGAGAGGTTTATATGTTTTATTGAAAATCTTTCATTTGACCTCACCATCGTGGAGATCAGAGGCTGCTTTAGTTGGGCTCTTGATCTGTTACATGCTTATTATAAAATTTCTCTGGTTGTTATAACTGTATTTCTGAAACTCATCAGTTATGACAAGAATAGCAATGAGAAACTTTATGTACTGAACTGTTACAGATATAATTTCTAGTATTTTACAAGTAAAGTTATAAATAAATGCAAATATTTGGTTTTTTTCATGTGATGTTATTTGGGACAATACCGCAGCTTCCCATAAACTGTAAACAAACAATTATGGAGCAACTAACAAAAACTCCTAGTTAATAACTAGAATTTCATGCACAAAACAGTGAGCACTCCAGCAATATTTTTAAGACACACAGACATCAAGAGTCAGGATATGAACCTCAACCATGGTTGCTAAAAAGAAAAAAAATCTGCATAATTCATTGATGCCGCAATGCATGCTGGGTCCCAGCATAGTACAAAACTCCCAGCATGCATTGCAGCGTGAATAAATTATGCAGCTTAAAGTTCTTACTGTTTCTTTCTTTGCCTTTATTTTAAGTTGTTCTGGGGGGGGTGGGGGGGGGGGGGGGGGGGAGTAGATTGCTTTGTATTGTTCTGGGTTGATTTTTAATTTTTGATTGTCACCATTGTTGAGATTCAAAGACTAATAGTTGATGTCTGTGTGTTTTAAATTTTTGCCGTAAATCAAACATTTTCATTATGAATGGTGTATTTAGGCTTGTTACACAGTCTTTAATTGTTGAAGCTCCAGTGGTATTATGTATGTATAATAATAATTCCTCATACATGACTAATCATATGTTTAATGAGTACACAAGCAGGTGAGGGTGGTTCTGACGTCATAGTTAATCTCATCAGATTTATTCTTAGATTTTCTTTTGGCTTTAAATGCTGTACAAATAATGTGATTAACATAATTAATTACAGCAACCAAATTAAAAGTAGTGTTAAAATAAGAAGTTGAAGAGCCCAACTACAGCAGACTCTGACCTCCATCATGGTGATTTCAAATGAACAACAAAAATTTCATTAAGAGCTTTTGTTCACGTGACAGAAATAAGTGAAGCTTTTTTATTGTGTAATTTATTTTTATTAGAGTTTTATTTTCAGTTGATTTCATCTTTGGTTTTGGCTGTAATTTGTATTATTTGGTCTTGTTTTTCATTACTTTGGTGATTCTGCTTGTTAACAGTTGTTCATCAATCATTAACAATCTTCATTTAGTTAGACAATTATCTCATTAACTTCATCACTGCCTTAGTGTTCAACCCTCTGTAGTGAGGACACTAGTGAGGATTTTGCTCTGGGATTTAAGGGGTTATATGTGTTTAATGAAAAATTCACACTGTGGAATGTATTTTTAACGGGAATATTCCGTAAATTGAAATTCCGAATGTAAAATGTTAAAAACAGTAGATTACTGGCAACCACAGCTGCCGGTATTTTTTCGTAAAATCAAGAAAAAAAACTGCAAAATACTGTAAAACCTTTTTTGTGTCACCATTGTGCAGGATAGTAGCATCTGTGTTCAAGTCTAAGATGAACTAAGAGCATCTGATGTTATGCTGCATCTTCTTTTGTTTAAATGTAACTGTGTAGTTACTGATGCAGTGAAAATCTGTTCGCTGATTGCAATCGCATGAACACGTTAATGCATTTAATGACTTTACATTTTTGTGAACTGAACATTGTATCAGTTAATTAAATACGGTTATTTTCTGTAAATTTAAACAGTTCTATAAAACTTCCGTATTTTTTACAGAAAAATCCTGGCAACCACAGCTGCCGGTATTTTTCCGTAAATTTAATGGATTTTTTTTTAACAGTGTAGGGATGCTCCGAAATGAAAATTCTTTGCCGAAAGGAAATCAAAACCGAAAATTCTCAATGTGCTTGGCCAAAAACCAAAAGTGCCTAGTAGTTATTTAATATTTTATGAAATAATATAGTTTTGTGGGACTTTTTAAATTTAACACAATAATTTAGATTATATATTAAAAAAACTGAGAGACAGAGTGAGAGACATTTTACCAGTGTTGCCATGACAGCACAGTAGCACTATTGCAAGTAGCTGGAACAAGTATTTTATATAGAAATGTCCTGGCAGCATGTTATTTGAGGCTAAAGGAAGAGTGAAACCAGCGCGCTGAATACTGCGGTGCACCATAACCTTTTTTCTGCCTCATATTTTTGAACGTTTTTCTCTTTTACCCAAAAACTAAAATTCCATTTTTGGTTGATAAGTTTCACCAGCCAAAAATTCAGTGCATCCCCAATAAAGACTAAGCAACCATTTCAAGTTTTGTTTTGGGTCAGTAAGATTTGATTTGATTTAATATTTCTATATATTTTTTGTTGTTAATAAGACCTGGCCTTACCTTTGAGGAAGTTGAATTTCTTTAGGAGACTTGAAACGACAAAGGAGTCACACAAGTAAAGCAGCAGGCCACTGAAAATCACACCTTGATGATCTACATTCACCGAATGAGGTCGAGAGCTCACATAACACACCTGAACCTGTAAAAGCAAAGGAAACGCAACAAATCAAACACTTATAACAACTACTACAATATGCTAATATGAATATAACCTATCAAAGGTGTATCTCAGTGATTTCCTTACAAGTTTAGAGCAATGTTAAAGGGACAATTTACCAAAAAATGAAACTTTGGACATAATTTACTCATCTAAAAATCCAGTTTGAGTTTCTTTCTTCTGTTGCACACAAAAGAAGACATTTTGAAGAATGTTGGAACAGCCATTGACAATTGGCATCCATAGTATGAACTCAGTATAGAAGTCAATGGCTGCTGCTTTCCATCATTCTTCAAAATATCTTCTTTTGTTTTTAATTGAAGATACTCAAACAGGTTTGGAACAAGAGGAGGACAAAAGTTTCATTTCGAGAAAACCATCCCTTTAAAGAATCAAAAAGTGATGATTTTGAAGAAACTATTCCTTGAAATTGTAATTTTTTAAGCCTCTGAAAACAGAAACGAACACGTCCTACGTTGATTTATTGTGTCATGAAAAAAATAATAGAATACTTTTGATCCATGACACATACAACTGAAAGTGACTGTACAGTAAAACTAGCCAGAATCCAAAGTGACAAAATAGTCTGTATATATTAATATCGCCATTTCTTAAAATGTAAACAAAGATTTTTCTTTTAGTATCCAAAAAGTCCTAAACACCAAAAGATAAACCAGTCTAGAACATTCATTTTATCAGACATACTATATATGCTAGCTTGCATACTAGCTAGTTAGCCACACAAAATAGCCATTGTCTTTCATGTTTTGACTGAAATTAATCCACTCTTTTGAAGTGAATTGTGTTTTATCATAGTTTCTTAAGGCATTTACAGTGTGCAATTCTAAAACATTCCCAGCTACTTCAAAGCAAGTTGAAGACGAACAGATGAACAGTACATGCTAACTTTATATAAAAGTTCCTTTTAACACAATGACCTCAGATATAATGATGCTAACATGCACCAACTAATGTACCCAGATGATCAGAAATAGCTTTCTGTAAAGCAGATGTTGAAATAATAATTTAATTTTGTAACTTTGTGAATTTAGATTACTGATAACTCATACAAAGAATTATTTAGTTTAGTTTAAAAAATAGTTTTTTTTTACCTCTGGTCCAAGGTTGAGGTAGCTGTCTATGGACAACACAGGGTTAGCGCTGTTACAGAGGGCCAGAGGAAAGAGACGATGGCTACAGGACTGCAGAAACTTCTCCAGCAGGAACTGAGCGGGCGCAGACAGCAGCGTTTGTTCACTGTCCGGAGCGCACACATATTGAGACGCACACACACGCACCGGCGTCTCTATCCTCTGCAGGAAAACACAGAAAAGGTTATATTTGAACTGTATGTTTATTACAATTACACTGCGCTTTACCAAGCACTGTTTTTAGAGTGCCAGAAATGTGACAAATGATATGTGGGGGAAAAAAAATCTAAATTACTTAAAAATGAATCAAATTAAATAAAATAATAAAATAAAATAAATCCTAAATGTTTGGGTTCACTCAATTTTTATAAAGAAATACCTTTCTTTATAAATATTCCTTGCTAACCAAGGCTGAATTTATTTGACCAGAAATACAGTGAAACAATAATATTTTCTAATTACATAATTAAAACTTTTTTAAATCACTGTTTGATATTTTAATATATTTCAAAATTGTGTTAATTCATGCATAGTTTACTCATGTGTAGTCATGTTCATGCAGAAATCATTCAAATATGTTGATTTGAAATATAATTCTAAATATAAATGTCTTTATTGTCAAGCTGAATAAAAGTATTCATTTCTTTAGTTTAAAAAACGTTTAACTAATTAGTAATTATATGATAAAAAAACATATATAATTAATATAATGTAATAATAATAATTATTATTATTAATATATAAATATAAATATTCATTTATAAATTATAGTAATTTATAGTGTCGTGCATTATATAGATTTAGATTTAATAATAGCAACTGGTGTATAAATGTACAAAAGGAATGTGAATTTAAAAAAATATATATTTTGTAGAAAATTCAATCGAAATTAATGTTCAAAATGCACCAAAATTACTGTTACTGTAACGCCCACTAGTGAACATACAATGCAACTGCACTTACCACCAACAAATCAGAATCAGAATGAGCTTTATTCACCAAGTGTGCGCAAACACATAGGGAAATTTTTGTGTTTTTTCAGGAGCACAGGACAAACACGCTAATCTTAGTGTTTTGGATGTATATACAGCATTCTGAGGGGCTATTATGAAGCTCACCATGAGTTTGGGTTTGATGAGGAAGTCTTTATGTCCTCCGATGGGGATGTGTTTCTTCATGATGCTGAAGTGATTGAAGCGACAGAGCAGAAGACCACTGCTGTTTGCCCTCAGGTTGAAGTCCACCTCTTCACATGTGAACCTACAAACACAAAAACACACATCCAGACTGCTAGACTCAAAACAACAATAATAATATATAAGTACTCGAAAGGGGCTGCACGGTGGCGCAGTGGTTAGCACAATCGCCTCACAGCAAGAAGGTCGCTGGTTGTCTCGGCTGAGTCAGTTGGTGTTTCTGTGTGGAGTTTGCATGTTCTCCCCGTGTTCGCGTGGGTTTCCTCCGGGTGCTCCGGTTTCCCCCACAAGTCCAAAGACATGCGGTACAGGTGAATTGGGTAGGCTAAATTGTCCGTAGTGTATGTGTGTGAATGAGTGTGTATGGATGTTTCAGCTGGAAGTGATGGGTTTCAGCTGGAAGGGCAACCGCTGCATAAACATATGCTGGATAAGTTGGTGGTTCATTCCGCTGTGGCGACCCCAGATTAATAAAGGGACTAAGCCGAAAAGAAAATGAATGAATGAAGTATTCAAAAAAGACATGCTCTTCCAACTTAATCCTAATTGTTAAAAAAATATATGTGACCCTGGACCACAACATCTACGTTGCAAGGGTATATTTGTGGGAATAGCTAAAAATACTTTGTATGAATCAAAATTCTAGATTTTTTTTATGCCAAAAATCATTATAATATTAAGTAAGGATCATCTTCCACAATTTTTTTTCTAATGTAAATATATGAAAACTTACTGTTAGTAATATGCAGCAGTTTTGTTAGTAAATTGAGCTCAATCTGGACAAATTTAAAAGTGATTTTCTCAGTATTTAGATTTTTTTTAACCCAGAGATTCCAGATTTTCAAATAATTGGATATCAGCCAAAATATTGTCCTAACCAAATAAATTATAGGTAAGTGAAAGATTATTTATTTAGCTTGCAGACTATCTCAATTCCCAAAAATTTACACTTATGACTGGTTTGGTGATCCAGGATCACATATATTTTCAAATGTTGCATTTTAGCTACAAAAATGGCCAAAATGCTATTTACATAAAAATATATTTTAAAACATGAATTTTTAGAGCATTTTAAATGCCTAATTATTTAATAAAAACATATATAAATGTAACATTTGAAGACAATTTTTATTTGATGTGTAAAGATAGGAACTAAACAAAAAAAAAAATCCCACTGAGAAATCACTTCTTAATTGTATTTGTATATAATGGTTACTTTAGACCTCCATCCACATTCTATTGTGAGGTTAAATATGTATTTTCTTGACCCTGAAATACATATACATATACAAATACATATATTAGGTTGAAAATAAATGTATTTTCAATGAAAATAAATTTATTTAATTGAGCCTCAGGGTTATATATTGCATATATATTTTTAAAGTATTTTATATCGTTTTTACTGAACGAGAGAAAGCAAACGCTTACCGATTGAGGTCATACTGGACGTTCTGGGTGAGGTCAACGTTCAGCAAGATGAGGTCGTGGAGATGACAGCGAGAGAAAGGGCTTGAGGGAGCTTGAGAAGACAAACTACTGCTCCATTTGCGCAGGCCACACATTGCATACTGGGAGATCTTGGGAGTGGATTCCATGTGCTGCAAGACGCTCTTCAGAGACACGTTCATCACCTCACTGAGACACACACACACACACATACACACACGCACACACACACACGCACGCATACACATGCACACACACACACACACACACACACACACACATGCATGTTACAAAATCAAGACATTACAGTGAACAAAAGATGTTTGTTCGCTCAAATATTCTATAGTTACGTACGTGTTGCCGTCTGGTCCAGGCTGCTGGATGTTCCACAGGACGCAGGAGTCATCCATCATTACAATGAAGGGCCACACGTCCTGCCGTTTGACCCCCTGCTCCTCTTGTCTGTTCCTCTCCAGCTCCAGGTTGTGATAGGACAGTTCTTTGATCATGAATCGAGCTGCTCCTAAAACAGCATTTCATTTCATTTAAGTCAAGGGGCCATTTATTGATTCTAAAAATCCAGGAAACTTTACGGGAAAATATGGGAATTAATGGACATTTAAGGGAATAAACTAGGAATTTACAAAATTCCAGGTTAGCACATAACAGGGAATTTAGTTAAATTTAGTTGAAAAAACCTTGCAGGATAATCTTGGTTAAATTAACAAGATCTAATGCAGTTTTAATTCAATTTCTACCCTCACATGTACTGAGCCCATGAAAACATCTACATACTGTATGATAAGGCAAGGTAAGGCAAGGCAAGTTTATTTATATAGCACATACACTATGGTAATTCAAAGTACTTTACAGAAACAAGTATAAAAGAAACAAGTATAAAAAAACAAAGAATAAAAATTATTAAATACAGATAAAAACAGACTAAAATGTGTTAAATAGGTTTAATAAAAATGAAAAAGAAAAGAAAGACATAATAGTGCGATCTGTCGGACGTAGCACAGTGCTCATTCAGTAAAAGCACAGCTAAACAGATGTATTTTCAGTCTTGATTTGAGTGTGCATAATGTTGGAGCACATCTGATCATTTCTGAAAGCTGATTCCAGCAGCGGGGGCGTAGTAGCTGAAGGTGGATTCACTCTGCTTTGACTGAACTCTTGGAATTTCTAATTTATTTGATCCTAATGATCTGAGTGATCTGTTAGGTTTGTATTCAGTGAGCATATCTGTAATGTATTGAGGTCCTAGGCCATTTGGTGATTTATAGACAAGTAGTAATACTTTAAAATCTATTCTGAATGTAGCTGGGAGCCAGTGCAAAGACCTGAGGACAGGTGTGATGTGCTCTGTTTTTCTGGTTCTGGTCAGAATTCTGGCAGCAGCGTTTTGGATGAGCTGCAACTGTCTGACTGTCTTTTTGGGAAGGCCAGTGAGGAGTTCATTACAGTAATCCACCCTGCTGGTGATATAAGCATGAACAAGTTTCTCTAAGTTCTCACTGGCAACAAAGCATCTAATTCTTGCAAGAAGATATTTTCTTAAAGGCATAGTTCACCCCAAAATAAATATTCTTTCAGCAACAGTGAAGCCACATTTCTGTACATCCAAGTACATCCAGGTGGTTGTTATCACAGAATAAAGCCATTCAGTCTTTCACAACAGCCGATTAACCTGTCTGGCTTTATTCTGTGTACAGTTTAACCAAAATAAAAAAATAAAATGTAAATAAAAATAAAACACACTGCAGTAGACTATACTATAGTTGTTGTTGTTAAACGCTCAAACATTCAAACACTCAAGCAACATATTGAAGAAAAAACTTGTTTTGAGTCTTAAAAGTAGACATGAAATTTGTAGACTTTTTCTTCCTGATTGTGACATATATCGAAGTGAAAACAGCTTCAGCAAGAACACATGTAGGTGGTGACTTCATTTTTTTAATCAAGATGTCATTGGATGTTTGAAGGAAAATACGATTTGCTTTTGATTGATCTCAGGAGTGACCAAGTTATTGTCCAACATGTCATCAGGGAAAAGAAGAAGCTGTATGAGCATAAATCATTTATATCCAATACTGCAATATTTTATAATAAAAGACTTGTAAACTTACATTTCATGGTGACTTCAACTTTTAAAAAACACCAGCAGAGATACTTGTTGTTTAAAACAATTTATTATAGTATTAATTAATAAATAAGCTGAACTGTAGAGCTCATGAAAATATCTACATTCTGTATGATAAGATGTTTTATAAAAGGGATAGTTCATGAAAGTGTCATCTACTTATCCTCCACTTGTTTGAAACCTGTTTGAGTTTCTTCCTACAGTATTTTCTGAGTTTCTATTATTGATGTCAATGGCTGCTGGTTTCCAACTTTCTTTAAAAAATTTATTAAATTTATTTTTTTATGTTCAACAGAAGAAAAAAGGTCTAGAACCAGTGGAGAGGAGCACTAAATGATGACAGAATTTTCAGTTTTGGGTGAACTAACCCTTAATAATGAAAACACAATCCTCTTCATCATTCTCGCCAATACTCACCGACTCCAGAGTTGTTGAACATGGCGGGCAGCACCAGCAGGATGTGGTTGGGCCAGTATTTCCTGTAGAGGGGCATTTCATACTGCTTGACCACCAGGATGTGCAGGTGCTCGGCTCCCTCCATGGCATGGTAGATGTTGAGAAGGCCGTGCTCCTGGCGGCCCGTGGTGGGGGTGAATATTGGGCTTTTCATAATGCCCGACTCCTGAATCAGCAAACAAAGCGACACTTTTTATAGAAATTGTGCAACACAACCAGAAAACATACCGTAAGAACACATGAGAGATGACTCAGCATCCACAGGACTTTCTGCATTGCTCAGGTTTCCAGGTGCTCCTTACAGTAAATCAAGATGCATCTCTAAATTTATTTGCATCGCCCTTGAGTTCATTGTATTTCTAGATAACAGAGAGCTGATCCTAAGCTTTTAATTCATGCCATTTATAAACTATACTTTTACCTTCTCTGTTTATTGTTTTTTGCAATTTATGTATTCATTTTGAATAAAAGGGCACCTAGTTTACCCCTTTTTCCAGATTTAATATAAGTCTTTTGTGTCTCCAGAATGTGTCTGTAAAGTTTCAGCTCAAAACACCCATCAGATTATTTATTATACCTTTCAGAAGTTTGTAATTTTTAGCTCTGAGCATCTTGTAGCTGTTTTTGTGGACTGTGCCTTTAATGCTAGTCCTCCCCGCCCACCGTTCCAAGTGCCTGTCAGTGTGCCTCAATCTCCGCCCTCGGCTGCTTCAGATAACAGACAGACATGAAGGAAGCAGATCTCACGTAACGTTTGTGAGAAATATTACAGTAAGAACTTCCCAATGATTATTTGATGTATTTGTTGTGGAGTTGCAACGATGAGTCACACACAATGTCGTTACAAAGTTCACGCACACACACATACAGCGGACACACACACACAGAGAGCGTGCGTTTAACTTTGCACTGTTTTTGCATCGCAAATGTGACAGGATACACATTAATATCCACTGCTGTATGGATATCCGTTATGTAAAAAAAAAAAACCTGATTTAACATCTACAACCCGGGATTGAAGCGTCTTCTTTTACAATTGTACTGACACGCGGCTGTGGTGATAAAGTAAAGCTGAAGTAAATCGCTGTAATTCAAAACACACATGCACTGTTTTAAAAACGTGTTAAACTTGCAAAACTCACTCTTGATCACATTTGATGATGATTAATGATCCTAGCGAACTGAACAGATCTTTTATTCCCGGTTGCTTTGCGCACATCCTGTCTTGTTGATATGATTATACGCGTTACTATGGAGACATGTTAATATGCAGCTGTCAATCAATTCGGTGGGCGGGGAAACCGCACTCCTACGTCAAGTTGCGGTCGGCCTCAAAATGGGAGGGATTTGGATGTTATTTTAATGTCAGGAAATTTAAAAAAAAGAGACTTATTGCCTTTATGTCACCCCAATATAACTGTGGACACACTATACCTACACACACTTAAAAATGATGATTTTCATCACAGGTGCCCTAGATACAGGAATATAAATTGTCTTTCCACACCCTTTTCCACAAATTTGTAAAAGAAAAGGAAGATAATTAAATAAATAATAAATAATCAAACAACCAAATAATTAACAGTATTAACAGTGTGCTCAAAATACAGAGCAGCAAGATGTATTACATTAATCTATTTAACATAGATTTTAAAACTGTTTAATATTTCAAGAAAACAAAAAGAAAAATAATAATAAAACAAAAAAAATGCATTGCGACTTCAAAAAAATATTTTCCCTAAAGATATTAACCTCCGTCATGACTTTAATACTTCAATATTTACTCCAATTTATCTATTTTATTTAATTTTTTTCCTTGTTTTTTTTCTCTTCTTTCTTTTTTCCCCCCTCTTTTTTATGTCCTATGGGGGGCATCACGGTGGCACAGTGGGTAGCACGATCGCCTCACAGCAAGAAGGTCGCTGGTTCGAGCCTTGGCTGGGTCAGTTGGCGTTTCTGTGTGGAGTTTGCATGTTCTCCCCGTGTTCGCGTGGGTGTCCACCGGGTGCTCCGGTTTCCCCCACAAGGCCAAAGACATGCGCTATAGATGAATTGGGTAAGCTAAAATTGTCCGTAGTGTATGAGTGTGTATGGATGTTTCCCAGTGATGGGTTGCAGCTGGAAGGGCATCTGCTGTGTAAAACATATGCTGGATAAGTTGGCGGTTCATTCCGCTGTGGCGACCCCAGATTAGTAAAGGATCTAAGCCAAAAAGAAAATGAATGAATCAATGAATGAATGAATGAATATGTCCTATGGATGTTTTTGTTTTCTACATGCATTTACAGCCATCAAGGTTGCTGGAAACTGATGGACTAACATGTAAAGCACACATAAACATTCATTCATTCATTTTCCTTCGGGCTTGGTCCCTTTATTCATCAGGGGTTGCCACAGTGGAATGAACCGCCAACTTATCCAGCATATGTTTTTTACATAGCGGATGCCCTTCTAGCTGCAACCCAGTACTGGGAAACATCCATACACACTCATACATACACTACGGCAAATTTAGTTTATTCAATTCACCTATACCACGTCTTTGGACTGTGGGGGAAACCGGAGCACACAGAGGAAACCCACGCAAACACAGGGAGAACATGCAAGCTTCACACAGAAATGCCAACTGTCCCAGCCGGGACTCGAACCAGCGACATTCGTGTTGTGAGGCGACAGTGCTAACAACTGAGCCACTGTGTCGCCCCACACATAAACAAACAAACAAATAAATAAATATAAATAAAATAAAAATATATAAATAAATACAAATAAAAAAAAGGTTAATCAACTACTCTCAGCAAGTATGCAAGCAAACCTGACTAACAACTTTAAAATTAAATGTTTTTTTTCTAAAACTTTAATCTTATTAATTAGTTAGAAGGTAGGGTCTTTATATATATTCCAAAATATGTAATCAGTGGTTTCCCATTTTTGTTTAACTGTTGTGTCCATTATTTAGCTGTTGACTACCTTTTATTGTTCGTATGACCTGCCATAGACTTCCATTGTTTTTTTACTGAGTATAAGGTGACCATACGTCCTCTATATACTGTATATTGATGAGCTGTGCTTCTTTGTAATGAGTGTTACTCACCTTGTCTGAAAGCCGGGGCAGTCTCATGCTTTCTAGATGACTGCCCTGTTGGCTGAACACAAAATGAGGCTCTTTGGCTTTAGGGATGATAAAGTGCAGCTGGACTTCCTCTCCCAGCATAGATGAGCAAAAGGTGAAAGCGTGGAAGGTGCAGTCGGAGAGCTACAATCACATACACACATATAACACACCATCTTACAATAGACATACAACTTTCTACACTAGTTATTTAAGATATGTAAATACATGTGGATGCATCCAGTGGTGCTTAGAAAAGTAAGCATACTTTTAAGCATTACCTTTTAAATTACTCACCATCAGGCCACTGAAGATCTGGTTGACTTCAGTAGATCAGTAGAGCATTGAATAAGACTTTTAGATATATATATACAGTGCTCATAAATGAGCACATCCCTTTTGAAAACGAATATTTTTATAAGCAATAATGTTTTTTTTATTTTTTATTAAACAGGTACATTATTTTAAATAAAGAGTATGGTCACCTAACATCTTTAGGAATATAAAGAAAATACATTTAAATTCGAGTTACAGTAAAAATTTTCAACAAAATTGTTTTGATTTTTGTTTAACTTTATTCTTCCTATTTATTATAATTTTGCTAAATATTTTTCGCCAAGGCTGCACGGTGGCGCAGTGGGTAGCGCTGTCGCCTCACAGCAAGAAGGTCGCTGGTTCGAGCCTCGGTTGGGTCAGTTGGCATTTCTGTGTGGAGTTTGCATGTTCTCCCCGTGTTCGCGTGGGTTTCCACCGGGTGATCCGGTTCCCCCCACAAGTCCAAAGACATGCGCTATAGGTGAATTGGGTAAGCTAAAATTGTCCGTAGTGTATGTGTGTGAATGAGAGTGTATGGGTGTTTCCCAGTGATGGGTTGCAGCTGGAAGGGCATCCGCTGCGTAAAACATATGCTGGATAAGTTGGCGGTTCATTCCGCTGTGGCGACCCCAGATTAATAAAGGGACTAAGCCGAAAAGAAAATGAATTAATAAATTTTTCCCCAACATATTAATTTAGTTGTAATAAGTTTTGGACTTATACATTATTTTGTTAAATTTGTTAATCAGTTTTGGCTTTGGTACTGACGGATACTGCACAAATACAATATTGTAAAGCATCCTATAGAAAATATTAATTTAAAAGAAAGATCTGTGGGTGGTGTACTTATTTATGCTGCTGAGCACTGTGTATGTATATGTACACAATATATATCATTCATAAGCAGCACAAAAAAAATATGCCCTCCACTACACCACTGGATGCATCACATAACTGGCTACATTTTTCCTCACCTGAGCAGCAGGTGTAGGTTCACTGTAATGGTGGCACTGCTCACAGTGGTGAAATGCATTGTGGGCCGCAAACAGGCTGAGTCTAACAGACACCGTGTTTCTCTTTGGTGGGTCCACTTCTGCATCCAGTCTTTCTGTTTTAACCCCTGCGTTTCATGTGCAGACACAAAACAACACATCAGCATACTTGCACAAGTTTTGCTTTAAACTGATGTACAGCATAATAAAAAATCTGTTTAATACCATTCTGTGTTTTTGGCATCCTGTTGGCATACACTGGACTTGAATATCTGAACTTGCAGTCATGAGGGTAGAGGTCAAATCTCAGTTTGCGGACGTCTTCCACATCAGGCCACTGTTGCCCACTGGAAGGGGGAACCTTTGATTTGTCTTGCACATCTAGAGATTTCAATTCAAGATCATTAAAAACCGTTTAAGACGTGTATAATCACATATGGCTAGGTGAAAAAAAAAAAAATGAAAAGGACGCTTTCAGCTTTCTTACCCTCCTCCAGCTCTTCTTCATCATATACGTCCACCTCCAGAAGGCGAATCAGCATACGGAACAGAATTCGTAGAAACTGCAGATACGCACCTGTTTTTCCAACCTAACACAGAGTAAAAATTAAAATGATACACTGTATGCCTGGCAAAAGGGGCAATTAGCTGACACAGAGGTTACTTGAAAATGAGTATAGCCTAAATTCTTGCATTTTTGTATACTTTTACTTTTTATTAGAATTTTTTGTACTTCTTGTTCAAGAAGTCTCATTTTAAATGCATAAAATCTCCAAAACTTGAAAACTTTTTATAAATTTTAAATATTTAAACATTGCATATTTTATGTTGGATGTACTTTTGTTATTGTCTTACATTGTATGTAAATAAAATATTTTATTATATGTAAAATGGTTTCACAGATGATGTGTATTTTAATTTGTTATGTTATCTTTTTATATTTAACTTTAACACATATTTAACTTTTACACATATCCTAATATTGATTAATGCAATAATATATATACATGAAATGGGTACTAAAACAATTGTATGTATTTTAATTGATTTTGCAACATTTTAACAACTTTTATATATTACAATTTTTTATTTTAATAATTTGTGCTTTTAGTATATTTTAACTATTATGAAAAAATAACATTGTAATTATTTTTGTTCATTTTAACTTAGTATTCATTTATTTGTTTAGATTTTTTGTATACTTTACCAGTATCCTATATTTAAAAGTTTTTTTATACATTTATTTTTTTATTTAAATATTTTTTTTTTTGCATGTCTATTGTGTATTCTGTATATTAAAACAATTTTTTTTATGTGTTTTGCACATTAGTTAAACAATGTATCCTGTAAATTTTACAAATTTTATATATATATTTTTTCCATTTACTTTTATAGCTTATTTTATAACTATTATAAAACAATAATAAATAGTTTATATATCCGACCTGTATTTTGAGCCCTGTATTGTCAAAAGACACTGTGTCACCACTAATAGTGATGCTTTGCATTAACAAACATAATCCGTTAAACGGAAATAAATATATATTTTTTTATAAGCAACTCCTGACCTGTGGCGGGCCGCTCAGCAGCAGTCTTCTGGGATGGGGATGGGGCACTGGGCCTTCATAATCAGCGTGGTGTTGCCTGGCAGTGGTCCACTGGCGATAGTACAAGGACTGCTCTACTCCACCTAGACCATGAGGAACTGGCGGTCTGAGCGGACTGCTCCACGACACATCCGCATGGGGCAGCAGAGAGGCAGAACTGGGCTGACCCAGAGTTTCAGGGGCCAGCAGGGTATACGCGGCCCGGGACAGCACTGCAGTCCGGGGAAAGACCTGCGTCCTATTACATTCACGTGGAGCCTGCGTGGACTGACTTGGCCTCTGAGCTGCAGGAGAGGAGGAAGAGGAGGAGGAGGAGGAAGCAGAGGAAAATGAGGACGTGCCGGAGGATGAGGGGGCCTGAGAGTCACATTCCTGCTTGAAACGGACAGGAGAGGAACAAGAGTCCATCATAGTCCTGCTTCCGGATGGGTCACCCTGCGAGGACGGCTTGTCGAGTACACTTGAGGAACTGACGCCATTTTCTGTGGTGGAGCCTGAAAGAGAAGAGAATATATTTTAATGAATTATATTAGATCATGTGACCAGACAAGACAAGAATCTGGTTCACCAACGAGTTCGCGTCATACTGCAGCTAAATTTTTTATTGATTTATTGTGTTCTAAACAAATAGTAATTTACAGGATATTTAATAGTCGTAATCTTAGGACTGGTTTCCACATTGTAATAGCATGCATTCAAATCTGTTATGACCACTTGTGTTTGGATTTTGTCAAGAACCTTCAATTTTATTTTTAGGGTTCTTACACATCTTTCAAAGTCAAACTTAATTTTTCAGGTGCATTTTCGAACTTTTCCAGCACTTTACAGTGCATATATGCACATATAAGTTACATATATGCAAATTAGACACTTACATGCTGTACATACTTCGTCACATCATATCAGATACTAGTTGTTAAAATACTATACAATACTATACTATTGTCACGGTGCGCTCTGCACACAAAGGCACGAAACACGGGAGTTATCAAACATGAAGATTTATTCATAAACACTCACTGGAAGATGGAGACACGGGAAGACGGAGACACAGGAACATGGACAACACACTGTGGCAATACAATACTGGACAAAGGAGGAACTAAACTAAGGGGTATATATACACATGAGGGATAATGAAACACAGGTGAAAATAATCAACAGGAAACAGCGGGAAACAGAACAAAGGAGCACATGATGAAAACACAGAACAGACACCTGACATTACCCCCCCCCCCCTTTGAAGGCGCGTCCTCGCGCCTTCAACGTAACATAAAGGAGGGTGAGAGGGGAGGGGCCAGGGAGGAGTTTCAGGAGGGAGGAACCAGGAAGGGAGCTGGTGCAGGAAGACCCAGGACACAGCCAGAAGGACGGCCCAGGGTGGAGTCGAGGAAGGAAGGGACCATGGAAGGAGGAGTGGCTGCCGACTCCAGGGGGCCGACTGAGGGAGACGCCGCTGATGGCGGTGGAGCCCAAGGAGGAGACGGAGAGCCATAGGGTGAAGGTGACGCCGAGGTCCCGGAGGGCCGGGGTGGAGCAGACGGCTCACCCGAGCGAGGCGACGGCGGGGGTCCGGAAGCCCACGGCGGAGCCAGAGCGACAGAGGACCAAGGCGTAGCTGGAGGGAAGGAGGAGCTCAACGCAGCTGGCAGGACGGAGCGACGAGGCGCAGCCAGAGGAGTGGAGTCCAGAGGTGTAGGAAGGGCGACGACTGACCAAGGCGGAGCCGGAGGGACGAGGGGGCCTGGTGAAGCTGGTGGACTGACGGTCCACGGCGGAGATGAGGGAGGAGGGAGCCAATGCGGACCACAAGGGTCGAAGGGCCGAGGTGGAGTCCGTAGCTCGGAGGCTGGAGGAGCTGACGCTGGGCGACACCCTCCAGAGGGCGATGCTGGCAGGCAGCACCTCAGAGCGAGCTCCACCTCTGGAGCTTGAGGTCGAGCTGGGGGGCTGGCTGACTGCAGCAGCGCTGGAGCTGGTTGACTGGCTGCAGTCATAGGTGTGAGTAGAGGTGGAGAGGGTGGGATGGGTGGGAAGTCACTCACGACTCTGGAGCTTGGGGCATCGGGAAATTCAGGAACTAAAAAACTGTGTGGAAACAGTTGACGCGGAGATACGTCTTTGCTGTCTGGAAACAGCGGAAGGGGCTTGACTTCGCTCCAGAAGTCGGTGAGCAACTTCCCAGTGTCCAGCGGTTGCACATCTGCAGAGGGGGGGTGGACGGGACTCTTGCATGAGCCACTGAGGTCCACCAGGACCCCCCCTTCGGCGATGTTGCCGGCTCACACACCTGGTCCTACGGTCTGTTGAGCTCCTCCTGCTCGGTGTAACTCCGCTCTGTCGCTCTAGATGGCGATGGCTCGTACACCGCGGGTGGCTCTCCGTCTGCGGTGGGCTCTGGCAAACGCTCCCTGCAGGTGGGTGGTGTTTGGCTGGTCACTGGGTGGGGAGTGGTGCTGGCGAGCTCTTCCTCCTCACAGACGATGAATGTTGCTCCATTCCTCGCCAGAGTCCACTCCACATAGGCGGCGATATTGCCCCGAGGACCATCTTCGGACGACCGTCTTGTATGGTCCTCGAGGCTGCTTTCCCCCTGCTCCAGCAGGAGGGGAAGAAATAAGGGGCTGTCGATGGGGTCCATGGGAACACGGGGGAGAGGAAAAGAAAACACTGGGGCAAAAAAGACTAAAAAGAAAAACGGGGGTAAGTGTCGCCGCAAACTGTTTGTGATCCAGTATTCTGTCACGGTGCGCTCTGCACACAAAGGCACGAAACACGGGAGTTATCAAACACGAAGATTTATTCATAAACACTCACTGGAAGATGGAGACACGGGAAGACGGAGACATAGGAACATGGACAACACACTGTGGCAATACAATACTGGACAAAGGAGGAACTAAACTAAGGGGTATATATACACATGCGGGATAATGAAACACAGGTGAAAATAATCAACAGGAAACAGCGGGAAACAGAACAAAGGAGCACATGATGAAAACACAGAACAGACACCTGACAACTATACTATACTATACTATACTATACTATACTATACTATACTATACTATACTATACTATACTATACTATTCTATTCTATATGGTACTATAATACAGAGGTTCCCAAAGTGGGGGCCGGGACGCCTCGAGGGGTCGCGGGATAATGAGGGTTTCCTAAAATCAAATTCATTTGTTTAAACTATTAGAATGACCATATTTTATCCATAACCTACAGAAGATAAAAATGGTACTTAATAGTTACATTAAAAAAACATGAAAAAAATTTTTCCCAATGGATTGCGACCCCTGGGGTCATTATGTTAGATTAAAGACACAGCAATAGGGTCAGATGCAGCAGATTGATTTCATGGCACTAGGTTAAACTTTTTACACCTTTATGGCGCTCAGGTAGATTAAAAATAAATACAGGCTACAACTGAACATGGAGGATGATCTCCGAGTGGCGATCTCCAAAATTAAACGAATAATAGACTTGGGCCTATTGGTGTGTGTGCTCTATTGCGTGCAAGGTTTGTATATTTATAACCACCTCAAAGGATATTAGGGGGTCACGAGTCACTGGCATTGTTATTTTAGGGGTCACAGGCTGAAAAGTTTGGGAACCCCTGCTATAATACACTACACTATACTATACTACTGTATACTATACTATACTATACTATACTATACTATACTATACACTACATTATAGTATAAGAAAAAGTTTTGATGGCCCCATTTGCCCCAAGCCCAACACTGATCTATTGTCATTTACTCTCTTATATGTAATTTATTCACATCATAAATGTGTCATCTTTCATCTTAACAACATTCAAACGCATGTCATAGATGTGTCTCTCTTCCGAATATGTGGTGGACTAGAGCCTTGTCCAAGCTAATACATTTTCATCTGAAAATGCATCTATTTCTCTATATTTTGTCCTTGCATCCACACTGAAATGCCATTTCTGTTAAAGAAAGCCAGTAGAATATGCGTTTAGGCAAACGACTATGCATTTTTAGGAATATAATGCAATCATGTGACCCATTCGGCCCAAATCAAGATGGTGGATGATGTTGAACTACCATTGTTTTGCCTGCTCTCCACTTTAACAGTGTTGTAGAGATTAATCTCAGTTTGCACAAACGATAGATAGCATTTCTTCAATTAAGACAGAATGTTTGCTCAATTACTTGTTATCTGGGGAAGGAACATGACGAAAACATCAGTGTTACTCATAAACAATACAAGGACAAGATTAGCATTTTAGACGTTTAAATGTGGATGAGCAACTTTTGGAAAACACTTGAAAATGTTGAAAAGGAAAGAGCTTTTTTTCCCTCTGTTCACAGTGATTTCCTTAAAATTACAGAAAATTGGTCACAAATGGTGGATATCAAATATGTGATACTCAAGTGCATTGCTATGGCTACCATGGTGTCAATGAGTATGAGTTCTGTGCAGAATAACATTTTAAAGAATTCTCTCATATAATTAGATGCAGTTTGAGTCCTGTGTCACTCACCGGAGGTCCTAGTAGCAGCGCTGGCATTGCTGGGTGGTCTTTCCAGCTCCATGTGGAGATCATCATGTTCTGCTGTTTCTCCAGAGCACTTTTCACCATCTCTCGGTCTCTCTTCTCTACTCGTAGCAGTTTTGGTCTTAGGTATTACTCTACGCGTCACATATGAACAGGCCAAACCCACTTCCTGTTCCAGCGCTGTTCGTGTCAGGTAGCTGGAGTCAATCAGCCGCAAGTCACAGTACTTTAGAGACCTGTACAAATGCAAAAATTTGCATGATTAGTCTTCATTTGACTATTTAGAAGTCAAAAATACAGTAGATTTTACTTTATTCAGTAGAACCTCCTTACATGATGTTAGTCTCCAGTATGTCAAAAATGTGTCGGAATAAAACCACAGAACAGTAAATGTTATTAGATGATATAGAGGTTCTAAAACTTCCTGAAAGTCTGTCTATAAAATTTTAATCTAAACAGTAACACAGTTAACAGACATTTTTTTTTTTTGCAGTAGCTGTAACAACAGTTATAGCCAAAAGGTGGTTCTTCTTTTTTAAGAGGCAAAAAAGGAGGCAATCAAAATAGGTACCTACATGTGCTGTGCAGCATTTTTATTTATCCAGATTACTGTGATGTCACATAATAAATATATGTCTTATGTTAAAACTATCTGACTTAACCTGAAAGTAACTGCCAAGTTTTAAGCTTATCATATATATAACTTTTAAAATGTGTTATATTAAACTACATTTTTATCACTATAAATCAAAAAAGGTAAAAAGATGATGCACAAAGAGAGTATCACAAATACTAAAAAGTATTCATACTTGTAGTTATTTTCTATTAGCTTGAATTAAATGTATTTAATGGCACCTATTTACATCTATTTAATGAATACATAAAAACATCTCTTCGTGCAGTTCAATAATTTTTTTCTCTTTTTCTCAGCAAGGCTGCATTTATTTGATCACAAATGCAGTAACAATATTGTGAAATATTGTTCCAATTTAATATAACTGTCTTCTATTTTAACATATTCCAAAATTTAATTTGCTGTTGTGATGGATAGCTGAATTTTTACATGATCCTTCAGAAATCATTCTAATATGAAGATCTGCTGCTCACAAAACAATTACTTTTTATTTTGAATGTTGAAAAGAAGTTTGCTGCTTCATTTTGTGTAAACTGTAATATTTTTTTTTTATTTATAAATATGTCTACTTACAGAGTTTTAAAAAATTATTTATATACATATAAAAAACTAACATCACACAGTGGAATGAAGTACCTTGGGAAGGTTTCTCCGAGAGGATCTTTTCCGGTGAGGATGACAATGCATGGAAGTCCTTCCAGATCTTCATATGTATGTGGGACCCACTCGTCATTTTTACAGCCCCTCCAAGCCTAAAATACACAGGTTTCTTATTCCAAGTTTATTCTCATGATAAGATCAGATGCATAAGAATCGCATTCTTACCCGCAGACGGGCACAGAAGTGCACCGGCAGGCTGATCTCTGCAGCAGGGCTTCCCAGCAGCACGGCAAATCGGTACTGCAGCCCCAGCTTGTCCCGGGCCTCCTCCAGCCGCTCCTGTGCCAGTCGTGCCAGCTGCAGTGAAGGCACACGCACCAGCAGCATGTGTCCGCACCCGTGCTTGCTGCGGCCTGGCACACTCAGCAGATCCTCCACCATGGCGAGTGTCTGAGGGGTCACATGATCCCGCAGAGAAGGTGCCGCTGTGAGGGCCATCAGAGCCTCTGTGTACTGCTGGATCAATAGGTAGCTGCGGATCACCATACTGTGCAAATGCGGGTGCCTGAAATCAGCGAGAAAGGTTTCATGAGCGAGATACAGTATACTGACTGACAGAGACTTTTGATTTTCACAAAACTGACAGTTTTTATGTCATATGACTACATGAAAAAATGTACTGCTATTTATTTTTTATAGTTTCAATATGAGTTTGATTACCATCTTCTTGAAAATAAAATAAAATAACTATCAATAGCATAGCCTAATGTTATATGCATTTAGTTTAGTCAAAAATACAACTTTACTTTGATTTTATAGTAAAAAATAAATTCTTTTTACCAAAATAAATATTTAAGTCGAACCAAAGTAATTCAATTAATTCATGGTATATTAAACAAATATTTTACCTTTGAGTGAATGTATTTTTTTCCATTGGCAGAATAAATATTTTAATTAATATTAGGTTAGATTTGTCAGTTTTAACCAAGTCAAATAAACTTGATAAATTTAGCTGTAACAAATTACAGTATTTGTTTTTTTTTTAGGTTGGTTCAAATTAAAACTATAATTTGTTGTAAGGGTAAAAGATAAATCCAAAATAAAACTTTACGTTGTAAATTTGGTATGAAAAGTTTTCAAGAGCTTGTCATCTGAAATCGTATATACATTTTTTAATGTGAATAAACAAATAATTTGGAGAAAACTCTCTTTAAAGATACAGTAATAGCCAAAATAATGTCAGGCTTAAGACATTAAGATCTCTTTTTATTTACATTTACATATGTTGACTAGAGTTTTAAGCATATTGTGCATACTTGAAGTGTATGTGCTCCAGGTTTTCCAGATAAAATATGCTTGAATTATGCCAAAAATATGAAAATTTGAAAATGTCTAATTAAAAGGAAGAGTTCACCCCAAAATCTAAATTCTGTCATCATTTACTCACTCTTCACTTGTTCCAAAACAGTTTGAGTTTATTTTTTTGTTTTGTTGAGCATAAAAGAACATACATTAAAGAAACTGATAACTATTGTCATATACACTGTAGTAGGGAAGACAAATACTATGGAAGTCAGTGGTTACCGGGTTCTAACATTTTTCAACAGAACAAAAAACTCAAACTGGTTTGGAATAAGTAAACAGTGAGAAAATGGTGACAGAATTTAAATTTTTGGGTGAACTATCGCTTTAAACTTATAGGGTCTTTAAAACCAAAAATCCTTTAAATGTTCCCTCTGAACAAAACTTTACATTACAAAATAAATTACATTACTTTAAATCCACTGATGCAAACAGATAAAGGGCATAAGTAAAATGTATTGCTAATTGTCTTCAACTGAATTTCAGAACTGATCAGAGTAACAAAAACATTGTTTTTCAATTTTCTTCATGTGATTTTATTTTGAAAGTGTATTTGACTATGTGAAATGGACTGACCTCTCCAACAGGGTTTTAACCATTCGCTCAAAGGCATCATCACATCGCAGAATTGGACTCGCCACTCCCCACTGCAGAGACTTGCTGTAGTCCTTCAGCCCAAAGTAGACCAGGTCTTTAGGAGAAGCTTCACTCTGCTGTTACATGCAAACAGTAGCATCATCATTTTAAAGGGTCATGAAACCCTAAACTAAATTTTCTGAGATTTTAGCAGATTTGTATCTGTTGAACATCAATTAAGACAATGTTTGCACCTATTAGCCTTAACTGGAGGGAATGACTGACTCGTTTTCAGCTTATTTTCATTCATGATGGATCTACAACTTCTACAATCTGTACTCAATTTAAAAAATTGTGACAATAGCAGCATATCCTGCATGCATTTTGAGCACTGCTGAGTGGATTACTGAACACTGCTGATTGGCTATTGTGTCCACATGCTCAACAGATATGACTGTGATTGGCTGTAATGATCACCGTTTTACAACAGCGCTCACACGGACAATGGAGCATTTAAAACCTGCATCTATACAACATTCAGATGCTGACTAACACAACTTTCAGATGCTCAAGTGCCCCAGGACTATTTTGACCCTTCACAGATAGATATGTTTGTGTTTAAACTTTAAAATAAGCACTCTCTAAATATGAAAATCATGCATTTCTTCACGCATTGTAATATCTATGATTTTTGGTCAGAGTCAGTATGGGCCACTGACAGATGATGGCTGGTTACCCCTCCCTCTCTCTCTCTCTCTCTCTCTCTCTCTCTCTCTCCTGCTCTTCCACTCTCGCCCTCTCGCATAAATTCTGCTCACAGCTTTCATGCCCTTTTAACACTGAAACTACCAGAATTCTATAACTACTAGAAATACCATAGCGGTTCTCATATAAGATGTCATATTGTCACATCATATTACCTTCAAAGCTTCTACTGAGATATTAAAATTAAGCTTTGAATGTCTGTCATCATATTTAATTAAGTCATCAAAAAATGTAAAAATATAAAGTTAGGCTACATTAGCCCCCCCCGCGAATGTCCGCACCTTACTTCTATTTTCACTTTCACAAGCAGGGCAAAAGGTTTTTTTGTTGCACTGAATATGCTGAAACATATACTGACATATCTGAAGTAAAGTTATGTATTTACCAACAGAAAGTTATGTTTTTGTTAGCAGGAAGTTGCTAGGCAACAGAGGCACGCATATTTAAAGTCACAGGGAAAAGTAGCAGACACTGAAATGCCATGGTAGTTCTAGGTACAAATAATCAGAACTCTTTTGTGTTTTCTAATTTTAATAAAATAACAATATCCGAAGGAAATATACACATATTTAGTAAAAGTCAGGGTATAATAGATATGTGTGTTTTATTTCTGTGACACGGTGGCTCAGTGGTTAGCACTGTCACCTCACAGCAAGAAGGTCGCTGGTTCAAGTCCCGGCTGGGTCAGTTGGAATTTCTGTGTGGAGTTTACATGTTCTCCCTGTGTTCGCGTGGGTTTCCTCCAGGTGCTCCGGTTTCCCCCACAGTCCAAAGACATGCGCTATAGGTGAATTGAATAAACTAAATTTGCCATAGTGCATATGTGTAAATAAGTGTGTATGGATGTTTCCCAGTTCTGGGTTGCAGCTGGAAGGGCATCCGCTGTGTAAAACATATGCTGGATAAGTTGGCGGTTCATTCCGCAGTGGCAACCCCTGATGAATAAAGGGACTAAGCCAAAGGAAAATGAATGAATGAATGTGTTTTATTTAAACAAAGTTATCAAATTACAAAAATTCACAAAGGTCAAAATGACGGCCTCGGTTGTACTAGTGTTAAGTTGTATTTCTAAATAAATAAAAACTAAATCTGAAGTAGACTTGAACTAAAAAAAGGTTGGTTTCATGACACTTTAATGAGCTGTCACAATGTGTATGCACATAAACACATCATCTATCTGAAATCTTTTCCATCCTCCACATACTCCTTTAGATCTTCTTTGTGATCAGTAAAACTCACCTGGTTTTCAGTGTTAGGCCAGTGCACTTCATTCTGGGTACTGATTCGTGACTGCCGGCTCTGCAGGGTGAACGGGAAGCAGCTGACCTGCAGCACCAGTAGGTTTATTGCTTCCAGAACCTCTGGACAGTTCACCACACGGTCGGCCAATCCCTGGAGCTCCCCGTGACAAACCGACCCTGAAAGAGCACTGATGGCCCAAGAGAATAAAGACAAGACGTTAACACAAGACATTCCTGACAAATCCTGCTACAAACCACATAGCTGCATGTCTTACCTTGTCAGGTCCACGTGGGAGTTGTCATGAATGAGGACAAAGAGTGTATAAGGGTTCTGCTTGACCTTTCTCATGAAGGCCTCCATTTTTGTGTGGACCTCCGTGTCCAGACGCACCACATATTTGTCAGACTTCTGCATGGCTAATGACACGTCCTCTATACCTAGATCTATCAGGACGCCTAGACATGAGGACAACAACATGTCATTTTATTGTAATAAATCATAGCATTAATGATCAGGGTTCCCACTCTTAGCCAGATATCAAATTCCTGACTTTTCCATTACATTCACTGACAAAAATATTAATATTAATATTGCACAGTTTGCATGGCCCCCTCTTTCATATTTGACAGCTTGATAATAGTTTTGCAAACTTAACTTTTCATTTTTCTGTTGTCTGCTTTTAACACCCATTCTTTGAAGCCAAAGCTCCTAAAATTTATATTTTCCTGGCATGTTAGCCTTAGTTAGCAGGTACAGTCTGGTGACTGCATTTGAATTATGTGATTGCCAGTTGATGACCATAAAAGGAATAAAACGTAGCTGACATTTATATTACACTAAACTGAGCTAAACTGAACTTCAACTTTGAAAACAGGATTGAAGCAGATTCAATTCACTAGAACTACTTCCATGTTAAGCTCCTTTGACGCAATATAAATTGTAAAATCACTATAGAAATAGAAATTAATTGAAAAATAGCCTGACCATAATAACAATGGTGAAACAACACAATAAGAAAGGTATAAAAAATGACATTTTGATAAATTGAAACTAAAATGTAAAGTGGCAAACAAAAATCCCTGATATTCCTTGACTTGGACCCCAAAAATAAAATAATTCCCTGATTATTAATGTCTGGAATAGACTCTGAATTCTATGATATTCCAGAAATTCAGGAACCCTGAATGATTGATTTGTATTCAAAAGTAGGTTTGAAATCCAAGCAGAAAAATCTGCAATATTCCTTATAATTTGCATTATCCTCTTTTCTGCTGTTATGTACCTGATTGTCGTATTCGCTGAACTGTTTGGTGAACCAGGACATGGGAAGGCGGCACCAGAATCAGGAAGTCTACCTTGCAGAATCGGCCCAGATCTAAGCTCTGGCTCCCTGAGTCGGCAATAGCACAAACCTGTGACAAAAGGCTTCGTGCAACACTCAACTGAGGAGGGTGTATCTGAAAGTCATCACTCAGCAGATCTGTAACACATATCAATAGTCTATTTTAGTGTGAAGTTTTATCATGGCAATGAAGCCTTTTGATTGTAAACAACCAAATGACAGATTGTGATATACAGAGGCAGTAAAGTTTCACCTGGCCCTGATTCTGGTATCATGGCCGCAGCTTCCTGGGAGTGGATGTACTCGGTGAGATGCCCCTGAAAGGGCTGAACTACCCGGTCTTTGCGTTTACGTTGATACCTGACCAGTTGTTTTTCCATATTGTCACCTGTAGCCACACAAACCAATTGAAATTAATAAAAGGGATTCACACACAAACTATCACTGAAAAGTTTGGGAACTGTAAATAGTTAATATAGATAAATTGATCGAAAGTGACAGTAAATTTATAATGCTAAAAATTAATGGCTATTTTAAATAACTGATATTCCTTTTAGCATTCTACATTTTATCAAAACACATTCCTAAAAATAAAATGCATCCCAGGTTTTACAAAACATAAGACAACAATTTTTTTAGAATGATATTAAAAGCATGTTAAAACTAATCATGCACTAAATTCAGCTTTGAATTACAGACAGAATTTTTCTTTTTAAAGACAGTACAATGACGTATAAGTATGAAGTCTAAATTATTTTAGAATATTACTGTAACTGCATTTTTGATCAATTAAATGTAGCTTTGGAGAGCATATATTTCTTCAGAAATCTTATTGATCCCAAGCTTTGAATGGAAGTGTTCAAGTGATCCTAAGTTTAAAAGGATAGTTTACCCAAAACTGAAAAATATGTCATCATTTACTCATCCTTCACTTCTCACAAACCATAGTTTCTTTCTTCTTACTTCTTCTTGACACTCACATTGACTCCATTGTCAAAAAAGCTCAACAGAGGATGTACTTCCTTCATCAGCTGAGGAAGTTCAACCTTCCAAAGGAGCTGCTGAAACAGTTCTACACTTCCATCATTGAATCAGTCCTCTGCACTTCAATAACTGTCTGGTTTAGCTCAGCTATGAAATCCGACCTCTGAAGAATACGTCGAATAGTTCGGACTGCTGAGCGAATCACTGGTACAACCCTCCCTACTCTCCAAGAACTGTACTTATCCAGAGCAAGCAGAAGGGCTGCCAAAATCACTCTGGACCCCTCACAGCCAGCACACTGCCTCTTTGAACTTTTACCTTCTGGACGACGCTACAGAGCACTGTGCACCAGAACAGCCCGACACAGAAACAGTTTCTACCCTCAGGCAATCCATCTCATGAACACTTGATGATAGTAATTATGAAACAAACATCACTACTTGCTATACACTTTTTTTACACATAAACACTTATTTAACAACATACTTTACATGCCAATTTGCACATAACAGCTGCCATATAACGTTGTATATAGTAATATACCTGTACATACACTTGTCAATTTGTATATTTGCATTCACTATTTACTTTTATTTTTTAAATATATTTATTATTTGTTTTTTGTCCTGTTTCTGTAATTCTGTTGCACTGTAGAAGCTCTGTCACGAAAACAAATTCCTCGTATGTGTGAACATACCTGGCAATAAAGCTCTTTCTGATTCTGATTCTTTTGAACAAAAAAGAAGTTATTTTGAAAAATACTGGAACATTCTTCAAAATATAGTCTTTTGTGTTCAACAGAAAAAGGAAACTTGTAAAAGGTTTGGAACAACTTAAGGGTCAGTAAACTTTCATTTTTGGGTAAACTATCGCTTTAATGTAATTTATAGTCTTTAAACTACTTCCAAAAATAACCAGAGAGGGCACAATGACCAAACCAATCTACGCCGCCTTGCAATGTGCATGTCATTTTGTTCTCCTCAAACATCTGCTTGCATCTACATTTTTCAGTTAAATTTCTAAATAAAGAACAATGAAAAGATAATGACAACAGAGATTGTATCCACTATTTATCATGCACTGATACTCACCTAATGAGGTGCTCTGGAAGTGCGAGGCAAGCACACTAACTTTCCCTGTGATGAGCTCATAGCTGATCTCCTTAAGAAACTCGTTTGTAGTAAGCATGCTCTCTGCCAAGGCTCGAGACTGATACTTACCTAAAAAAAAAGATTTACATAAAATATTCAGCAGGACAGAAGTTTGAATATTTCAATAAAGACCCAATTTTTAAAGTCATCGGATCGCATTCATTTGTTGCTGTGTTCACACTGTGCAATAGATTGGCGACAGGATTTTACACACTTTATAAAATGAAGATTCGCTGATTCAAATATCAGCTCTGTCTTATCCACAATCTACTTTTCCTGAGAAGTGATAAGAAATAATAAGCAGTCTTTCTCAGAAACGAAGCTAAGCTTGCTAATAAAGTAGTCTATAACTCCTCCTCTACTTCCTGCTGCCTTGTATCTTGCACTTTAATTGGCTGTAGGTCATTCCCAATGTATTTTTCAGTCAGAATTCAATTCACACAACAGGACAATATCACAATTTTGTAAAAGCTGTCGTTGACGGAAAGTCAGGGCTAAACTCAGTGTGAACTCAGCATTAGATACATTTTGATATTATTTAAAGGTTCTAAATGGTCTAAGATTAAAGGAATATACATCATTCTTTTATTTTACAGCTCCCCTAGAGTTAAACAGTTGAGTTTTACCATTTTTTAATCCATTCAGCCAGATCTGTATCTGGTGGGAGCACATTTAGCTTAGCTTAGCATAGATCATTGAATCGAATTACACCATTAGCATCTTACTCAAAAATGACCAAAGAGTTTGAAAATTTCCTGTTTAATGCTTGACTCTTCTGTAGGTTCATCGTGTACTAATACAGACAGAAAATGCTAGGAACTATATTCTCATTCTGGCGTAATATTCAAGGAACTTTGCTATTGTACCATGCAGCAGGCGCAATAATATTACAGTTCCTTGATTATTACACTGGAATTGAGAGTATAGTTCCTAGACTTTTCGTCCTAGAAAATAGCAACTTTTCATTATCCGTCAGTCTTAGTACAGGATAAAGCTACAGAAGAGTCAATCTTTATACAGCAAAATTATCAATTTTTTTGAGTGTGATTCAATGACCTATGCTAAGCTAATATAAAAGTGTTCTCGTCAGACACATATATCAGCTGAACAGATTTAAAAATGTCAAAACTCAACTGTTTAACTCTAGGGGAGTTGTAAAATGAGCCTATTTTCAAAAATAGGGGAGTATTTCTTTAAACCATGAACTGAGAATTCAGCAGAACTTACCCAACACGAGCACGCAGAACTCATTGGCTCCACTTTTGGAGGTGCAGATAATGAGCACATAGTTGGGCAGGCACTGCTGCTGCTGCAGTGACGTTTCACTCAGTGAGCGCAGAGACTCAGAGATGCCCTCACCCAGGGAACCGTGGGTGACCAGCACCTGGACACTGCCCCCTGACACACTGGCCTCCATTCGAGCTAACCAGGGCAGCTGTGCAGGCGACACTGGAGGGCCAGTCGGACCACACAGCATGGCCTTTAACATGATCTGCTCAAACTCTTCCCGTAACGGTATCTGCTCTGTACCTGAAAAGACAATTGAAAAAAATATGTGATGATCAGACTATAAAGACAGTACTGCTTTTACATAATACTTAATCGGATACATTCTTGCTTCTGATCCATTAAAACCTGTTGGTACTGATGCATTAACACTCAAAAATGATTAGGTGTGTCAGTATTATGTACCCAGTCGAGCGAGGTACTGCAGTGTAAGCAGTATCATGGTCTCTGTGGTCAGTAACTGGTTTGCTGACATGCCCAGACTGGCAAGGGTCTTCTCGTTGAGCTCTCTGCCCTTGTAGCAGCTCACCAGCAGGGGGCTCACCACCAGATCACCCACATTGCCAAAGAAATATGGTAAAGTGCCTTGACCTGGAGAGGAAATTCAAACAAACGTGTTCACACAAACTTTCAAACACTTCCTAGGGGTGAAGGTGACTTATATTTGTAAAATGGACCTGATTGTGAAAATACTATTTCAGATTATGCTACTTTAATATAAAAGTGGCTTTAAAAAAAAATTTAAACGTTACAATAGTTGATGTATTAACAAAAACCAGCAATGAGCAATGCAAAAAGTATTTATTTATATATAAATTACTTGCTAACACTAAAAAATGTCTGTGATTTTAACAATAAAAGTCTGTATAATCTACAAAGAAAACCTGTTAAATGATTAACAGCTCATTTCTGTACACAATACAGAAAATAACTGTAACAGATCAAACCTTTGTTTTCGGGAAAGTAAGCAGAGTGTCTGAAATCTCAACATACACCCTCAATCACTAATCCCTAAATTAGTTGATTAGTTTAGTCCACTAGACATAGTAAATGACCACAAATGAGTGAATTCAGGCGCCACGGTGGCGCAGTGGGTAGCACGATCGCCTCACAGCAAGAAGGCCGCTGGTTCGAGCCTCGGCTGGGTCAGTTGGCATTTCTGTGTGGAGTTTGCATGTTCTCCCCGTGTTCGCGTGGGTTTCCTGCGGGTGCTCAGGTTTCTCCCACAAGTCCAAAGACATGCGGTACAGGTGAATTGGGTAAGCTAAATTGGCCATAGAGTATGAGAGTGAATGAGTGTGTATGGATGTTTCCCAGTGATGGGTTGCAGCTGGAAGGGCATCCGCTGCGTAAAACATATGCTGGATAAGTTGGCGGTTTATTACGCTGTGGCGACCCCAGATTAATAAAGGGACTAAGCCGAAAAGAAAATGAATGAACGAATGAGTGAATTCAGACATTGATGAACACCTGCTGTTAACAAGCACAATCACTAAAGGAAAGAACAAGAAAAAAAACTATACAGCAACAGCCTCACACCAAACCAACTGAATTAAATCAGAGGTTTAAACAACTCCACAAACAGCATTACCAGCTTCACTGATTACAGTTTGACTTAATTTCTGTCATATCTGCAAAAATATTTGATAATTAAAAGAGGTTTATATTTTTTATTGAAACGCATTTGACCTCACCATCGTAGAGATCAGAGGCTGCTTTAGTTGGGTTCTTGAACCGTTATTTTTTTTAATTTTAATGTATCTCTGGCTGATATAACTGTGTTTCTGAAACGCATTAGTTATGATAAGAATGGCAATGAGAAGCTATATGTACTTAACTTATAAAATTCTAGAAATTATATCTGTAACAGTTGAGCTATAAAAAAATGCTAATTATTTTATCTGTTTTCTGTGATGTTATTTGGGACAATATTACGGCTTTCCATAAAGGGTAAACAAAAAATTTATAAAAATTCCTAGTTAAAAATTAAAATTTCATGCACAAAACCTTGAAAGCTACAGCAATACATATAAGATACACAGACATCAAGAATCAGGATATGAACCTCAACCATGGTTGCTAAAAAGAAAAAAGCTGCATAATTCATTGACGCTCCAGTGGCTTCATTTATGCATATTATCAATTTATCAAACATAATTAACTATATATATTTAATGAGTACACAAGCAGGTGAGGGTGGCTCTGATGTCATTGTCAAGTGTCTGTTCTGTGTTGTGATCATGTGCTCCTTTGTTCTGTTTCCCGCCGTTTCCTAATGTTCATCAGTTTCACCTGTGTTCCTCTCCTGTGTGTCATTAGCCCGTGTGTATTTATACCCCTTAGTTTGTTTCCTTCATTGTCCGGTAGTGTACGTCATGTCATGTTGTCTTCATCCCATGATCGTCATCCCTGTGAGTCGTCTTCCTGAGTGTCCCAGTTGAGTGTTCTGTTTGTAAATAAATCTACACGTTTTGATAACTCCCGTGTTTCGTGCCTTTGTGGAAAGCAGTCGTGACAGTCATAGTTAATTTCATCAGGCTTATTCTTATACTTTCTTTTGGCGTTTCATGCTATACAAATAGTGTGATTAACACAATTAATTACAACAACCAAAATAAAAACTAGTGTTAAATAAAAAAAGTTGAAGAACCCAACTAAAGCAGACTCTGACCTCCATCATGGTGATTTCAAATGAACAACAAAAATTTCATTAAGAGCTTTTGTTCACATGACAGAAATAAAGTCAAAGGTCAGTAATAAGTGAAGCTTCTGATGTTTGTGGAGTTGTTTAATGATCCTCTGCTAAGATCTTGAGAAATAAAGTTTTTATTGTGTAATTTATTTTTATTTAGAGTTTTATTTTCAGCTGATTTCATCTTTTTGGCTGTAATTTGTATTATTTGGTCTTGTTTTTCTTTACTTTGGTGATTCTGCTTGTTAGCAGCTTAACATAGAAGATTATAGTCAATTGAAACTGTGTCAGTCCAGTTTTCAGAGTTTAAGTTCAGTTTAGTTCAGTTCAGTGTGGTTTCATTTTCACTGCTGAGAGTCTAAACACTGAAAAGCAAATCGATCGATGTGCAGCTCCACAAGTCCCGAACCATGCAAGCCAGTGGCGACAGCGGCGAGGAGCACTGCCTTAGTGTTCAACCCTCTGTAGTGAGAACACTAGTGAGGATTTTGCTCTGGGATTTAAGGGGTTAAATGTGTTCAATAAAAAATACACACAGTGGAATTTATTTTTAACGGGAATATACTGTCAATTGAATTTACGAAAATAAAATGTTAAAAACAGTAGATTACTGGCAACCACAGCTGCCGGTATTTTTCCGTAAAATCAAAAAAAGAAATACTGCAAAATACTGTAAAACCTTTTTTGTGTCACCATTGTGCAGGATAGTAGCATCTGTGTTTAAGTCCAGGATGAACTAAAAATGCTGCATTTTTTTTATTTAAAGGTAACTGTGTAGTTATTAATGAAGTGAAAAGCTGATTGCAATCGCACATGAACACATTAATGCTTTTAATGACTTTACATTTTTGTGAACTGAACATTGTATCAGTTAATGAAATACGGTTGTTTTCCATAAATTTAAACAGTTCTATAAAACTTCTTTTTTTTTTTACAGAAAAATTTTGGCAACCACAGCGGCCGGTATTTTTCTGTAAATTTAACAGATTTTTTTTAGCAGTGTAACAATTCACACCGTTTACTACTGGCGTATTATCTGCCTATTATTAAGATATTAACTGTTTATTAGCACTTATAAAGTATGGCTTTATTTTACATCCCTAATCCTACCCAATACCTAAACCCAACTACTACTTTACTAACTATTGATAAGCAGCTATTTAGTAGTAATTTATTGTGCTAAATGTCTTAGTTAATGGTTTGTTAATAGTGTGAATTGTACATTAAAATAAAGCATGGCCAAATATGTATTTATCATCACTAACTTTAGTGAGAAAAACTTTTCATTATTAGTTAATGCTAGGTCAAGTCCATTAAATAATAATACTGTTCAAATTAACATTAAGGTTAAAAATGAAGTAGAAGTGCTGTTAATGTTAACTAATGTAGTTAATTGATATTAGCAAATGAATAATAATAATAATAATAATAATAATAATTCCTTACATTTATATAAAGCTTTTCTTGACACTCAAAGCACTTTACACATTGGGGGGAATCTCCTCATCTGCCAACAATGTGCAGCATCCACCTGGATGACGTGACGGCAGTCATATTGCGCCAGACCGCACACCACACACCAGCTGATTGGTGGAGAGGAGACAGAGTGATGAAACCAATTATGATATGGGGATGGTTAGGAGGCCATGATGGACAGAGGCCAGTGGGCAAATTTGGCCAGGATGCCGGGGTTAAAACCCTACTCTTTTTCAAAGGAGATTTTTAATGACCACAGAGAGTCAGGACCTTGGTTTAACATCTCATCCAAAAGACAGCACTCACTGAGCAGTATAGAGTCCCCATCAATATACTGGGGTGTTTGGACCCACACAGACCGCAGGTTGAGTGCCCCCTGCTGGCCTCACTAACACCACTTCCAGCAGCAACCTAGCTTTCCCATGTGGTCTCCCATACAGGTACTGACCAGCCACAGCCCTGCTTAGCTTCAGTGGGTGACCATGTGAGAGTTGCAGAGAGCTAGCTGCCGGCTTTATTAACAATAAAGCTTTCTTTGAAAGCTCATTTTGCTATGTAAATTTAGTTATAAATTATAAAAATAGATTAATTCTAAATCAGATTAGATATTATGTGCTACTGTTGATATCTGTCATTTTATCTGACATATAGTGGATCAGAATAACATAGGTGAACTTGAACTTGAAAATCTATAAAAAGGTGCTCGTACAGGACATCAGGGACCGACCGACTGGGGAAAATACAAAATTCAAGCCTACTTTTTTTTATTGAACATTTTAGATTTAGAACTGTTTACAACAAAGCCAGAGATCCACTCAACAGAAATGTAAATTATAATAAAAACAGTAATAGTAAGGGTACAAAATCAAGGTCAAATTCAAGCCTACTCTTGTCAGCAACATCCATTTCAGAAAGAAATTCGTGAAAACAACACAAACTGACAATGGGAGCGCCATAATTGGTAGCAAAAGTCTGTTGGACATTTTTACTGTATTACAACAACAACAAAAAAACTAAAACATTTATTTAGAAATTAAAACTTTTTGTAATTAAGAGAACTGACCAATGAGAAGGACCGGCCGGACCCCAGAGGAGTTCAGAAGGTTGTCAGGAATGATGACCGTTTCTCCTGCTGTGATTGGCTGGGGTTGTATGACCCCTGACACCGATGCAGGCTGTTGATTGGACAGAGACAATAAAGGACCTGGAATGAAAGAGCAATACATTAAATGCATGTACTGGAACATATAGGTGTGTGTGGTCAAGCCATTGCTGAATGCTAATAATACTTTGGATGGATCTCTTCACAGTTCACACCCTCAAGCTTTGTTAATGTGACACTCCAATCAATGGTGACGACAAGGTAACTAAGCTACAGGCTCACAGTGGATGAATCTCCAAGCTCCGCTCCCTCAGCTAAATCTTTCAAGCTGCTGTGAAACAGTTCGGGACCTACTTTAGCATGACCTTTTACTCCTGTATCTACAGATACATTGAACAAATCATCCCTCTGGATAGAAAATGTGATATCCCTTGGTACATGTTAAAAAGTAAAGCAGAGATAATCAAATTCATGTCTGCTTAGGAACATGCATAAACAGCCTGGATGAACTGACCAATTGCAACACAAAAATTATAATTAACAAACAACAGGGTAAATGGGATTGAGTTTTAATTTACCTGAGGTGCACGTCAGCGGTCTGATGGCTGGTACAGGGACAGCTGTGGCTGGGATGGGCACTAAAGTGGTGGGATGCCAACTACGGTGGCGCTTCTTTGGTGGACCTGTCGACATAGCAGTGGATGCTGCGAGAAAGAGCATGCAATAGAAAATGTGTTACTATCAAGATGCCATTTCATATTTTGATCATTTTCAAATTGGATAGTGGAAATATTTGATGAGTTAAAATAGACACTGCATAAGCAAGATGATTTGATTATTAATGACATGCATAAGGCAGCGCTATGATTGGCCAGTTTAATGATTACCTGGACTGTCTCCTGGTTCTGTGGTCCTATAGCCATGACTAGGGGTGGATAGTGGGTTTGTACGAGGTGGGCTGAGTAGACTGGACCGTCCATCCACACTGAGACCATTAGTTAGACCATTTACTCGGAGAGCAGTGGGAACTGAGCAATACAAATATTTTGGGAATTAAGTGCAGAGAAATACTACCGTTTAAAAGTGTGGGGTTGGAATACGTTTCTTGAAAAAAGTCACAAAGTCTATCTATGTGATAAAAAAAAAAAACATTTTAATAAAAAATAAAAAAAAATAAAAAAAAAAATAAA
>CAIGQV010018257.1:4098826-4146488 GCA_903798115.1 Danio jaintianensis | reverse complement strand
CACACACACACACACACACACACACACACACACACACACACACACACGCACACGCACACACACACACACGCACGTGATCAGTTCAGTTTTGTGTCTTGTCTAAATAGGTTAGAAGGGATGAATCAAGAGTTTCATTTCAAGATGAGACGGAAGCAAAATTAATGAAATGTTTTCGATGGACTGCATAGATGAGGTTTTCATTCCAGTCTGAACAAGGCTATTTTTAATCTATCGTAGAACAGCCCTTGAACCTACCGTATTAAGACCCCGATTTACTCACAGAGAAGTCACTTTTTCAGAAAGTTTGCTTTGGCAAGCTGTGGTTCAAATGACCTTCATTTTGGTCTGAAGTAACATCACACTAGTTTGTTCTTAAATTTCATTTTTAATTAAATCTGGGCCTTTACTAACACAAATAATTCTGACATGAAACAGAGACATCAGGATTTATACTTCATCAGAAGTCTTACGAGGCTTGATTTCAAACAGCAGGACCTCCAAATCAGACTGAAAGGGAGGTCTGACCATCTATAACGCAAAAATATATATATATTTTCCTCCTTGGTATTCTTTGGTAAATTTGTATTGTGCTCTATGAACAATGGTCAAGAAAGAGATAATGTGCAGTCAAGTGGTTATTACCACAAAATGAACTTAATATCATGATCAATGGCCTAATGTCAATACCAAGAGTCTCCTTTCCCCTTTTATTTATTTATTTCACAATGAAGGGACACTGTACGTTAATCAACATTCCTTAATAATGTAAATTTACTTAAATTAGCCCAAAGGAAAGTTTTCATTGGTAGTCACCTCATTGCCAGATCTTACAGATCAAAAAAACAACAAAAATACAAATTCCACAATAATAACAATAAATAAAACAAATATAACAATAATCCAAAACGTATCAAACATATTCTCAGAATTCTCCAGAACAGCACAGCTGACAAATAACAATTTGGTTATGTAATAATATTTAACTACACATGCATAGATAAAATAAAATTAAAAAAGTACTTATATTGAAAAGAAACAATACCCATTTATTATAAACATAGCCCCTGGTAACCTGTCATGGAATACAGCTGTTAGCACGTAACAAGCCACTACACACGTCAGGTATATCCTTCTCATCTGTCAGACCATCTGCTCCAAATTGACACTTTAATTTGCACTTCTAGTTAAATTTTCTTCGTTTTTTACATTTACATATAAGCTCAGTATTAGTTTCTGTTTGTGGTATGTGTGGCAATCAGGACAGCAAATGATGACAAATGAGTTTGTCACTATCAAAGATATAGCAAGGCTCAAGGATTCACAGAAAACAGATATATTTGTTAACTCCTATTCTCTGAAATAAAAAACAAATTGTCACTAGGGAGGTACCTTTTATATAATACACTTTTTAATAATACACATTAGGTAATATGATTCTCAGCACTGGATTGCGGCTGGAAGGGCATCCGCTGCGTAAAACATATGCTGGAATAGTTGGCGGATCATTCCGCTTAGGCAACCCCTAATAAATAAGGGACTAAGGTGAAGGAAAATTAATGAACTACGGTACTAATATGTAAATTCATGATATCAATAAGGACTTTTTAGGTACAAACATGCACCTTTTGCACTGCTCTATTGATAGCTTTTGCACCTTTATTTTGAAAAGTGTACACACTAATAGGGCTGCCAAAAAACATACAAAACATCAATGCAGAAAATGTCTGCTACAACCAAGTAGCAGGAAGCCACTATACCTTTGATTATATTTCTTCAGCTGCAGAAGGACAGGATCACCTCTTCTCCATGGTATATCAAAGTGTAACTGTAGTACTCCTGCACCTACAGACATGAGGCAGATGGTCAAATCACTGTTCTATTTAAAGTATAAATACTACATAAATTAACATATGGTACATCTTGCTGCAAAAAAACAAAAAACATGACTAATATAAATCTTATCAAGTTGCTTGAACTGTGAATTTAAATTCAACTATTGCAATATTACAGATTAGCAATGGGCATAGTTTGATTTTAATTGCACTAAATGGAGTAATATGCTGTGAGTATTAATCTACGTTATCTTAGATCAGACAGTTGTTTGCAAAGTTGAACAGACTGCAGTGATCTTCAACATATGTAGCTGTTAACTGATAACACTGAAGGATGAGTTACACTGTGACCTCAAGGGAATGTTTGTAGAACGCATAGGGAAAAGGAACTCAATGTCTCCTGCTTCCAGGCTTACACAAAGACTGATGGGACAGGTTTTGTTCTTTTGGCCTGTTTAAAACAAGAGTGAAATGTAGTAAAGCTATCAATCAACCAGTTAATACTTCTGTCGCGAGTATCCAAAGATTGCAAGGAGCATGTGACTGGAACACTTTTGAAAACGGTGGGCTGTTTTTCAATGCACGTTTTTAAAGATTAGGTTTTGAGATGGATTTGATTAGTTTTGTGTTCACCCCCAAATTTTATCCCCTCATCATTTATTCTCCTTCTTGTGGTTTTAACCTTTGTGAATTTCTTTCTTCTATTGAACACCAATGAAGATATTTTGAAGAATGCAGGTTGCTGGGACTCATCGACTTATATACTTTAATATATAATAAAATAGATACTTAATAGATACTTATACACTTGTTTTGAACAAGTGAAGGGTGAGTAAATGATGACAGAATTGATATTTTTGGATGAACTATCATTTTATGTAAATGTACCTCTACCAGGAAAGTACCACCAAGGTAAGGTTCAAGATAAATACAACAGTTACAATTAATGAACAAAGTATTTTATATCCAATTTTTGGAAAATTGTGCACTTTGTGAATGATTACTAACAAAATGAGATCTAATTGAGATTGCAGTCAAAGAGATGTGTGTTACCATAAGATACTATAAATAGATAGATACTGTTTTCAGATAAAATAATTAACATGGCAAATTTTCCGTGTGACAATGCATGGGTCAAATACACTGATACCACCACTGAATATCTCAACAACTAGCAGCACGCCCTGTTTTACAAAGAGCTCACCGGAGGCCTGTTGGGCCAAGTTTCATCTAATCACTTATCTTGGTACTATGGTAAGCAGAGGAAAAGCGAGGTAGCAGCAACTGAACACAGTTCTGTCCTGCCTTCAGGGCTTTCAGAGTCCAGTTTGACTGCTAATGACATTTAAGGGGTGTTAAATGCTAATGTGGACATGCCTGCAGAGAGCCCTGCCTTTAGGCTGTTTCTGCTCCAGTCACCTCTTACCGCTTTCACGCAGGCTTTCAGTTTGCTTTCTAAATCTGTCTTATTATGCCTGCACTGAAACACAGAAATCAGTCAATATGACATTGAAAACATGAAGGCAATGATCAACACAAAGGCTACAAAAAGCAAGTATACTTACAACCAAGGACTCTGTGTGTTGCAAGGTTGTCTAATCCCAATTAATGAAATCAAAAGCACTAAAAGTATAAACAATGCAATCCTGAAACAACCAATAAAGGAAAAAACACCTTAGGTAGCCAAAACAAACCAAGCCATAGACATAATTATGTAAACTTCAAACATTTGCTTGCATTGCTGGTAACATTTGTTATGTCTCAGATGAACAATTTTGCAACAATGTGCTCCAACAGACCCAACATTACCCACTATTTGGGTGCCACATGATGCATTAGTTTCTTAAACAAACTTTGTAAAGTAGACGTGTCCATAAAACAGGTTGTTGTATTAATAACAACAGCACAGAAATAAGTACCTAAATAGGCCACTGCAATTGTTGGCCACTTTTAGAATGCAGCTCTTTTGTCTTATTTTTGCAAGAGTTCTTTGGCATCAGCACCTGAACTTGATTGTAGAATGTTGCTGAACATTTATACAATACATAGAAGTAAAAAAACATTTTGTTTAAATATGCCAAAAATGTGATTACAGCTAAACTGTTGCACAAAATGCATTTCTCTCTTTCACTCAAACCACTCCATATTTAGTTTCCTTCCTTATCAGCATAATTACATTAAACTACTAACAATGGGAGAGCAGAGCTAGCTTCAATACATTTGTTTGCCTCCTGAAAATAAAGAAAACAGAAAATACAAATATTCTGACTTAAAGCCCAAAGCAACACTGTTGCCTGAATTCAATAGTGCCTGCCTTTCCATATACACATAAAAATTAACACTGTACTTCTTAAATGTTAACCTTCACCCTTATCACTGACCAGTTCACACTTAGTATTTAAATTTACATTCAAAGACATTCACTTAAAGACAGAAAGATTAAAAAACTCTAAGCAAGGGGGATGGGACAGAGCTTAGTCAATGCAAAAATGCAAATATGTTTAAGTAAATGGGGTGTTAAGAGCCATGGCCGTTGACACCATGTTAGCAGGAGCCGGCGAGTGTCAAAGAATCTAACATGATGCTTCTGTACCTTTCATAAGCATCCAGGGTGTGGAGTGTGCCTCGACGAGTTCCAATTTAGACCTTAAGGCAAATCACTGAAAAAAGAGACTCCATTTCCATAGTAAATGTCCTTCAGATATCCAAAACCAACATCACGGCTGAGTGTGTTGTGATGATATTCCTTGTCCTTGTTGCAACCTAGCAGCTCCCTGGTCATGATAGTCCTAAGTTGGGGCAGCAAAGCATGATTCCAGGAACTCCAGTGAAGCCACCCTTTCTGTCCTGTACTCTGTGGATCTGGATACACAAACCCTCTAACACTCACATACACAAACAGCAGGCCCTCCCCCAGTTCCCTTTGCCCCCTCCCTCTTCTTGGCCATTTGCTCTGTGGGGCGAGTGGGGCATTCTCTCAGGACTCATTCATCTTGGCCCTTGCTGACCCCCTAAGGTGACAGATGCTGTTGTGGAGAGGGCCATACTGCCAAGCACGGTACAATAGAGGCGAGGCACCTCCATGCACCACACGCGTGCTGCAGTCACTACGCTCGATGTGCAGATGCCCCGCTCTTGACATGACACCGGAGTATGCAAAGTGCTGCACTCGCATATGGGGCAAAAGTGTAAGACGAAGGATCGTTTTCTTTCCCTTCTGCCACTCCCTGTTTTATTGGGGCCATTTTACTGATAGGGCACACCAACGGCAAACTAGGGACACTTGCTAAAGAATGTGGGGTCAGTCCGCAGTTTGTCAGCATCGGCCTTACTTGCATGGACTCCCCCCTCACTGGAGGTTGACGATTAACTGAGAATTTAGGCCCATTGTAAACAGCCGAGTGGCAAGGACTCATCTGGTCAAAATAGCTTGATAGAAGATTGATGTTTTGCACTTTACGGGATTGATCATTTCCTACCGCGTGCCACAGAGAAGTGGCTCAGAGGAAGTGGAGAACACAGTGATTTGAACGTAAATACAGGAGGATCGGGTTCGCCTGGTGCTTCAGGCTCTCTCTAACAATGACTCCATTTCTCATCTTATCTTGCAAGATAATGGCAAAATATTGTGACTCTGTAGACCCTCCTTTTCGGAACCTTGGAAAACAGGAATAATAATTGAATGATTAAAAAAAAAAAAACAGGACTCCTCCATTTGAACTGACACAATATGACTCATGGATCCAACATGCACCTCAAACACTAATCTTGCCCTATTCTGGTAAAAAGCATCACCACGTGTTTCCTTAGCATGACCCTATTATATGAGGTTAAATATACACAGTAGATTTAATCAACACACCCAAGATCCTGTTTTATCTGCAGTGAGTAGAGAGATTTGTTAATAATTGATAATAGCCTTGTCCATGAAACAAAAAGGTTACTTGACGCAACAGTTCAAAGAGTGTGCTAAGAACCTGACCAGTGAAATGCATTTGTCAAAGTTAAAGACACAAAGAATTTGTCAGGCAAACAACAAAACAGCCATGTCAACAAACCAAAGTATCAGATGTATTAGAGGCAAGCACTTGATGTAATATACCAAAGGAATTTGAAAATTTTAAAATAATTTTGCAGTGTGAATTCAAAAATTTGAAGTGCAAGGAATTAATTTTTGATCAAGCTGTACAGTATTTAAGCTATTTATTCTGCTTTAACACATCTTTCGTTGCACCACAAAAACAACAGTTGGTCAAAATCAAGCCATATACTTCTTCTCACCCCAATAAGAATTAGTAGATAGGAGCTAAAGCAGTATGGGAGTCAGCTTTAAACAATGACCTCCCGCCCTCAGTGGGCTTTATTAGCCCCTCAGAGTCATTAATGCTGTCATTCCAGCTAATCTAGAGGCTTTGTCTAAACATTGTTTATTTTAATTGCATGGCATCTCCTTAAGATACCATTTGGACCACACAATGTCCATTAATGTGTAAATAGGACTAGATATTGGCAAATGCAAGTTATTTTATCTGAAACATAATTTTGTTTGTTGTGAAAGACTCTTTTTCGAGACTGAAAGAGAAAAGATGTAGCTGCAACTTGTGCTGCAATACTATATATACATATATATGTATATATAGTATTGCAGCACAAGTTCATTCTTCTGTGTAACCTGAAGTGCCGATTCAAGTCTCTGGCTTTAACACTATCAGACCTTAATGGGTCAGTGGAAAAGGAGAAAGAGAGCAAAGCAGAGGTTTCCTTTGCTCAATTGAGCTTGTGGGTAAAACAAAAGATTCAGTGAGTGAGCTGGCCCTCCTCTCACCCATCCTTCAGCACTGCTTTGAGTCTCCAGCCTTGGGCACTGACAATGGGAAGTATCTTTTCCACTGCCACCTGAGAATAGATAAGTCATGTGGTGGCAGCTCTTTCAACATCTTCTGGAGTTCTGCTTTGTCTTGTTCTCTACTTCCTTTTGAAAAGTGCTCCATTCTTGAGGTACAGCAAAACTGGCTCATTCCAGACAGACAGCATCATTGTTTAGGTCCAGTGAGACAAACACTAATGGGTAAATCTTTGAACCAACAAAAGCCCAGTTTGTGGTGAGCCACAGCGGGATTATTGAGTACAGAATTTAAGTTTTTATACTATAATTCATTCTTGGTTTCTTTATGGAGAAATAGTCAATTCAGTTCCAATGGGAAAACATGATCCAAGCTTAAGTGGTCACCCTTGAATTAATAAAAACAAACCAGAGCAAAAGTTCATAATGTAAGTACTAAAAAGTGTTCCTGTCCTTCATCCATAAGAATTGCTCGATAAAATGGGACAAGCGTAATTCTATAATGGGTATTTAAAACTGGACTATCAAACATAAAACCAAAGCAAAACTAATAAATGCAGAATCCAAGATTTGAAAAACAGAACTCTTGTTCTAGATACTTTTCTGAGAAAAACCAAGGCCCATAAATTAACCAAATGGATCTTAAAGAAATAGTTCACTCAATAACAATAATAAAAATAATAATAATGGCTGCACGGAGGCACAGTGGGTAGCACGTTCGCCTCACAGCAAGAAGGTCGCTGGTTTGAGCCTCGGCTGGGTCAGTTGGCGTTTCTGTGTGGAGTTTGCTTGTTCTCCCTGTGTTTGCGTGGGTTTCCTCCGGGTGCTCCGGTTTCCCCCACAAGTCCAAAGACATGCGGTACAGGTGAATTGGGTAGGCTAAATTGTCCGTAGTGTATGTGTGTGAATGAGTGTGTATGGATGTTTCCCAGTGATGGGTTGCAGCCGGAAGGGCATCCGCTGTGTAAAACATATGCTGGATAAGTTGGCGGTTCATTCCGCTGTGGTGACCCCAGATTAATAAAGGGACTAAGCCGAAAAGAAAATGAATGAATGAATAATAATAATAATAATAATAATAATAATAGTAATAACAACAACAAATACTTATCATTAGATGCTCTCCAGTTGTTCCAAGCATGTCTGATTTTATTCATTTTGATGAACGTAGAATTACATATTTTAAAGTATGCTGGAAACAGACAGTTACCAGTGACTTATATAGTAGGAATAAATACCATGGAAGGCATGGGTTCCCATAAACTTTGATTGCCAACATTCAAAAAAAATTTTTGGTGTACAACAGAACAAAGAAACTCATACAGGCTTGAAACAAGTGGAAGGTGAGTAAATGATTAAATGTTTATTTCTGAGTGAACAATGCCTTTAATTGAAATTTGGACATACTGGTATGTATAAACATAACAGGATATGTTAGATTTAGAACATACCAGTATGTAGTAACTAAGATTGGAGTAAACCAAAACATAATCACTGACCTTTCAGAATATCTCCCAAATTTTCTTTCACAATTTTAACCGTGTACTTTCCTAAACGTGATCTCCATTTCCTCAATTCATCTGCAATCTATGGGTGACAAGGCTCCAAAACTCTGGAACTCACTCTCCTATAATATGAGACATGAATAATCTTTTAAGGTGTTTAAATCATCCTTGAAAATGCACTTCTTTATACCGCTTATCTGTGAGGTGTGCCTTTTTAGTGTGTTTTAGTATTTTAAATGTTCCGACTGGTTATACTGTTTTACTGTTACACAATATTCTTTTATCTCTGTATTTTTTATACGCAAAGAGCTTTGAGAATTAATTTTTAAAAGAACTATATGAAAATCTATTTATTATTATTATCTGGTTAGCTTTGTTCAGAGTGGAAATGGGTAAAAAGAACAATGAAAAAAGTGGTTTTGCCCCTTTTATGGGAAGCCTTTTGAGTGCAGGATTTCAGAAGTGTGATGAAATTCTAATCCTAGCATGGTTGTAAAAACAACTGAGAATCACATCGATGAGGTGATAGCGGAACGTGATTTTAACGCAGTGACAAATGAGCATCAGCTGGGTAGGAGGGAGAGATGGACGTGGCAAGTGCCACAGCTCATTGTGCTCTTCAGGAGCTATCTACTCAGTGTCAGAAAAAACAAATCCACCATAACACAGGCCAATTACAACAGCCTGACAATGTCGACGTCACGTGAAAGCCAATGCTACCTTGGCACGTTCTGCCTCTCTGACCACATAAGGTCTATTCCGGGCATGAGGCGTGGGGTCTCACGCCGCTTGTCACACCGCTGGCAGGTTGTTGTTCCCTAAGCCCTGCACTCATTTGCCTATTAAAGCCTTCTCACGGACTTCCTGCTGAGGTCCTGAAGTGCAAATCGGGGCTTTTCCAGCGAGGCCAATATGAGCCAGGGTTTTGGAGATAACCTCCTCCACTTGGCCACACAAACCAAGGGGGGAAGGGAGGCATGGGGGAGGCAACACAACAAGCTGAAAGCCAAAGCTGAAATCGGCAAAGGAGAGAAAACCCTGACTGGTCAGCGAGGGATTGGCTGGAGGGGGGTGGAGGTGACAGCCTGGGGAGAGGATTAGTCCAGCAGTGGACGGGGGTGGTGGTGGGCCAAGGTTAGCCAGGGTTTAAGGGGGTGGAGGCCCGGGAGGATCAACAAAAGGAGTATTTGGGCAGATGAAGAAGTCATCATCATTAAGCCACTGGAAGTTTACTGTCCAGTTATAAAAGTGACTGGAAAATGAGAGGGACAAGAGGGCAACCCCGAAATACTGTCAGCAGACTGCAGTGGGATGGGATCGTGGGAGTTCTGGGCTCATTTATTAGAGTCAGAAACGGGTCTTTGTGTGACCGAAGCACTGATTAGAGTGTTGACCTTGCCATACATTCATCCAGAGTGAATTGCTTTAATTTAACCTTCAACCAACTCCTGCACTAAGACAAATGCTTTATGTCAGTAATTAACAAAGACCCAGTGGAAAACCTCATATTAGTGCAATTTAAGAGTGCAGGCAAAATGATTCACAGAATGAGCCAATATTAGATGTTTTTTAATTCATTGGTTTTGATTAAAATGAATGATTTTATTGTGCATGTCATTTTGTTTCAGTTTTAACATTTAGATTGCCTTTTGTCATCATCTAACACTTATTTAAAGTACATCTTTAAAATCAAAAATTTCTTACACTGTTAAATGTAATCTTTAATAAATCCAAATTGTTTGTGTATTTTGTGGAACTTGTAGCACTTAAACTGACTGATCTTTGATTTTTAACATGATTTGACACATTGTTACTCAAAATGGGAGTCACATTGAATAATTAGATAAAGCTTGACAAAATCACAAAAGGTATGAGGTATACCTTCTGTGAGGAAGCATTCCAAATGATCTGCACAAGTATTCATCTGGTATACAGGAAAAGGTCAACTACAATTTTACAAAAAGTCTTACGAAACTGCTATTCCATGTGCCCAAACAACAAATGATGACACCAATATTGGAAGTTATGTGCATCAACATGACTAATTTTTCGGTGAGTGCATTCTCAACAATAAAACAGTGAGACCTAAGGTTTAGCTCAAAATCTATGGTGTCCATGGGAAAATCAAGTGCCATGATACCATGACAACAAACAAAGAGCTCAATATGGGTAAAAACCAGCAAGGCTACTCTGGCCAATAAACCAGAGACCTGCCGATGAACCCAGCCCTGCATTTTACAACAGACCACAGCTGTTATTCACTAGGGACAATAATAGTTCAACTAACAGGTTAAATGCATTTCTTTTTGCTGTGTGATTTTTTTTTTTTTTTTTTTTTGCAGTTATGTGCTGATGACCGAATCCCATTTGGCAGAATCCCATTTGGGATTTGACAAATAGAAGTATTTATATTTTAATATAAGTTTTTCTTTAACATTTGGTAAACTCTCACATTTACCTCATGGTCCCTAACGGTTTGTTTGTTTGTCCTGCTCTTGTTCTCTGGATAAAATGGGCTTAATTGTCATAGATGTTTTATTTTTACAGTGTAAAATAGGGTCTTGTTTAATGGCCCTGTGTCACATGAAGCACATATTATCAAAACAGACAAGCCTTATCAGGTGACAAGGGCCAAAGAGAGGTCAGATGTGCTTCCTGACACAATTCCTCCTGCTTTGACGCTTCATCCATCATTATTCGGGCGAGGAATGGCACTGCTGGTCAAGAACCGACAGTTCACGTTGTCGTTCAACCAGATGCAAGTGAAAACAAATGCTATCGCAAACATTTTGTGACAACACAAAAGTTAATCCATCTGTTTTAGTATGAATTTCAAAACGTTAAACATGGGGAAACCGTTTCTCAGCACTGTTTGATTGAATCTTTGCTTTGCTGATCTTGCACATCTGGTTAACTGATAAAGGTCAACCATGATTTTACACCTTTCTCTCAAAGACAAAGTGTTGAAACCACATGTTAATGTTGAATTCTTTCCTTGTTGGTATAACCACAATCGTGTTTATTTTTCAGTGGAGATCCCCGAAAATTAAAATTAGGAACAGTTGCTTTCACGATATGGCTAATAATTGACAAATGGCTGATATTGATATCTTGATGTTTTGTCTAAACATCTTTAAAAGTTTTAAAATGTAGGAATCACAGGACTAAAGTACAATATGAAAATAGATGTTCATTATGAGATTTGCTAAATATTACAGTAAACAGTGTTAATAAATTGTTTAATTGTTAGTGTAACCTAATCGGGGATGCAAGCAAACATACAAGTAACAAACCTATATTTATTTAGAATAAACAGAAGAACATTTTCTGAGTGTAGGGTTGTGTTCATTTGTAACACCATCTCTAGTTTCCAAGCATTATAAACTGTCAAATTTAATTGTCCTAAATTTTACTTTAATGTTGTATCTTTTGACTCTTTCAAATTCTTCAGATTATACATTTTATGAGTTCTCTCTCACTAAAGCGCTTTGATGACAACCAAAGACCCAATTAACACTTGGTATTAAGATGTGTTTTGGTCAATAAGATCACAAGTTGATGGAGACACACTTCTAGTGTTTTAACCACTTTTGGCCACTTTTTTGATTTCTTTGAAGATAGAGTCTGAGGTCCTGTATTAGGTTTCTTTTTAATACAGAGAAAATAAGCTTGGATAATTAATATTTACATTTATGGATTTGGCATCAGACACCTTTATTAAAAAAAACTTACATTGCATTAAATGAACACATTGTTATCGTATTCCCTGGGAACTGAATCCACAACCTTGGCTTTGCTACACTGTAATTTGCTACACTGCGATTAGATGACATTAAATTAAAAAGTGAGTAAACCCATTGCTTTTAAAGAGATTAGTTGACCTATTAAAGTAAATTAATGATGTGCAGAAAAAAAAAGTCAACTTAACAGTTCCAAGTTAAAATGGGGTTATTCAACTTTTTTTTAAAGTAAAACCAACTTGTCAGTTTTAAGGCTAAGAGTTTACTTTGTAAGAAAACTAACTAATCAATTTTACAGTGTAGTGCCATGCTCTACTATTTCAGCTACAGCTTCTTCTTTTTTTTACATTTGAACATGTAATGCAAAATGATACAGAGATAAGCAGCTTTAGTTTATGTTGAACACTGTGGGTTTGTTTTAGAACTGAAGCTGGTAAAACAACTTCAACAACACCTTTCGTAATGTTTAAGAATGAGGGTGAAGAGTAGCTGGTCATTTGTGGCTGTTTGAATGCGTTCAATCACATGAGTGTCTACACTAGGGCTGGGCAGCATGGCTATATATATATATATATATATATATATATATATATATATATATATATATATATATATAAACAATACCGCAAAATAATTTGTCAACCAAGATAGTTTTTTTTTAAATTCTATGTATACAGTTGCGGCTGGAAGGGCAAAACATATGCTGGATAAGTTGGCGGTTCATCCCGCTGTGGCGACCCCAGATTAATAAAGGGACTAAGCCGAAAAGAAAATGAATGAATGAATGTATACAGTGACATTTAAATAAGTGGGCGTGGCTAACTCACATGCAGCGAGCCTGAGCAAGATGATCGTCTTGTGTCTGAGGGAAGCGCTGACTGGAGTGCTCGAATTAAGATCAGGTCAGCAATCTGAAGTTAACTTTTACCTGTGATTTAGGTTAACTGTTTTGGATCACTGACTTGAAACTGAAAATAGGAGTACAGAACACTGTGTACAACGTCCCTCAATAAGTAAACCTGTAACATTATAGCCCCTGTTGATTTATTCATACAAATGAAAGAAAACAAAGTTCTATTTAGAAACAAAGCATCAATTGGGGTCAGAAAATCACAAGTCTGTTTTTAATTTAATGTGAAAAGCTAACACTTATGGGAAATAAAACTTGCAAACAAAAAAGTGAAGTCCTTTTAATTTCCTAAGTATTTAAGTTTATTTATTATAAATCTGTCCGTCACGGTGGCGCAGTGAGTAGCATGATCGCCTCACAGCAAGAAGGTCGCTGGTTCGAGCCTCAGCTGGGTCAGTTGGCATTTCTGTGTGGAGTTTGCATGTTCTCCCCGTGTTCGTGTCGGTTTCCTCCGGGTGCTCTGGTTTCCCCCACAGTCCAAAGACATGCGGTATAGGTGAATTGGGTAGGCTAAATTGTCCGTAGTGTATGTGTGTGTATGAGTGTGAATGGATGTTTCCCAGTGATGGGTTGCAGCTGGAAGGGCATCCGCTGTGTAAAAAACATATGGTGGATAAGTTGGCGGTTTATTCCCTTGATTAATAGAGGGACTAAGCCAAAAAGAAAATGAATGAATATTATAAATCTTTTTGTTGATTTTCTGAAATAACTACCTATTTAAATGTCATTACATATATTGTTACTGTGAAATCTACACTATGAAAGCAATCCATTCAAATGTGTTTGACTACCACTATAGTGGTCAAAATTGGGCCAGCTTAAAACATTTCAGAGCTCATTTACACCCATACATAGTATCGTCCGTTTGTGATCAAAACTTTAAATATGCATCTTAAGACCAGGTGTAAACTGGGCCAAAATTACATTAGCCTAAATGGTACACTTCTGTTGCTGTACCATTTTGTTATTAGTTTTGTAATACACTGTAATTATAATAACCTCAATGCTGAAAGTTAAAGCCACTGACATGACTAGTCACTACCTCATATGAAATTCCCAAAAGAGTAAAATAAAAATCCTGCCAAAAAGAACCAAGCGACTGTACGATTTGGCAAATCAATCATGTAATCAATTTAAATAAAAGTGTTTGTAACTCAGAGCAAAGAAACAGAGCTTTCCCCTTCTCAGAGTTACAATGCCACCTTGAATGAGTAAGTGACAAACGAACAATGAGGGTCTTTAATGTTCTAAGGAAAGACCCCTGTCTTCGCCCCCTCCCCACTTCCTCGTGGAGCGCTCAACTGTATCCATCATGCTCCTCTTCCTGACCCCAGGCAGCCTCTGCCGCATCAGGACTGCTGAGTGTGTGTGTGTCGGGTAACAGTAGTGTCATGCTGATAAAGCCGAGTGAGTTGCCCACGGTGATAGGGCAGACAATTTAAATCCTCTTACTTCTTTTTTTGTTGTTGTTGTTGTGATGTAACAAAGGCAGGTTCAATCTATTGTCCGATGCTGACAGACACAAACCCCTTCCCTTACAAATCAACTGTGAAGAGTCAGACTGTTCTCAGCTCTCGTCCATCAGACCTGAAACGATTGCTCTATAAATGTTTTGTGATGCATTTCAAGTTAGTGTAATCGATCATAAAGACACATTACGTTAGCCAAAGTGTTCATGTTTCAGCCATAACATACATTTTAACAAGTAATGACCACTTTAAACCATAATGTTTTAATAGCAACATGTAATCAGAGTTTAGAACAGCATCAAGAATTGATATCTTTCATTTTAACACCTTTTAATCGCACATGCTGCTGTTGACCATATTTGATGTGCCCTAGGCATGTGGTTGGTTTTTATATGGGAAAAAAGTATCAGGATTACGTTTACGTTACCAACAATGAAGTACTTTTCTTTGCATTTTTGAGCCTCTTGTGTACAGCTGTATTAGCAAATGATGCTCATTCAAATATAATATCTAGAAAGGTTATATTATTCATGAAAGGTTGGTAGCTGCCATTGTGTAAAGAAACACAACTTGTCTGTTGCACATTATTGTACGCCATTGTTGTTTTGGTTTTAAGCTCTCCTTTAAAATTACCACGTAATACACATACGAATAGCATCACTGTTTTAACAAAACATGTTTTTGTAGTTTACACATACAATGGCAAAACACCACAACTACCTTTTGAGCGGTTGAACATTTTTGAAAACTGATTTTACACACCAAGTTTTGTTATCGCTATTGTCTCCATGTAAACTAAACTACCTGACAAAAGTATTGTCGCCTATCCAAGTTTTAGAAACAACAAATAATAACTTGACTTCTAGTTGATCATTTGGTATCAGAAGTGGCTAATATGAAAGGCAAAGGCCTTTAGAGGGCTCCTAAAGGCCTCCTAAAGCCCAAAATAAAATATGATCATGCCTTGATTTTTAATTATTAATTAGGACAGTAAGGTCTGACTTTGCTTAGACAAAAGTCTTGTCACTTAACAGAAATAATGTACAGTATAGAATATAAAGTCATGGTGCAGTGGAAAAAGAATTAATATTGTGTATGACTCCCATGAGCTTGGACGACTGCATCCATACGTTTTAAGTTATTTTTGTAGATCCGTGTGAACTTTTTGCCAATGAAATCCTTTTGAAACAATGAAAACCTACTTTTAGATACCGAAAAAACAAATCATTTCAACTCGCATACTGTATCATATGAAATGAGTCTTCCAGTGTGGCATAAAGAGAGTTTATTTACAGAGAGAACTGGCCATCAAGACCGTAGCGTATGTTCCTCATGGGTAAATATTTGCCCTCTGTCTTATCATGAGCAGCAGGGCCACGAGTCTGGATGCTTTCTGAGGACATATGAGCTCCAGCCAAAACACAGCAGCTCCAAGAGTCCATTGGATTTGTATTCACTGTATTCAACTCCGAGAGATAAAACATCATGAAGATAGCGATATCTGTAAAATCATTTAAATGTTAAAGGGATAGTTCACCCAAAATGTAAACTGTCATAAATGTAAAATCATTTATTTAATTATCTTCAGGTTGACCCAAATGCGTATCAAATGTGTTCTTTATTTTGTGGAACATAGCAAAATTTAAATTTTACAGGTTTGGAACATGAGAATGCATAAAACTATCACTTTAATTTATTGCAATAAATTGAAAAAAATAAAATCGTATACATTTGGCAATAAAGGTGAGGTGTTGCCTTTTAATTATTAGAATTAACAAAACAACCAGGGTGTTGGTTGGAATGTTACTCTTGTGTTCTGGCTAATTACTAGGGTATCCTAGGTTGTTGCATAAATGGGCAGTTCAATCAATTTTGGATCCTCTAAATTTTGGTTACCTAGGCCTTCAGTGGAAGCACCGTTTCATAAAACAATGTGTTTTATGGGTTTGGAAAACTAAATGATGAGTAAATGATGAGATAATTATAATTTTTTTGACATTGTAGATGAACATGTTAAACAACTTTATGTTATTATGCTAAAAATATATATTTATGCTATTTAAAAAAATGCTATTTATGTTAACAAAAACTAAATGTTATTACTTTTCAACATTTTGAAAACAACATTAACCAACAGAATCTCCAAAAAAATGTTTTCAATTGTAATGTTTAATTATGCAGGAGGTATAATTTGAATTAAATGTTGCATATCATCAGGCAAAATATGTATAACCACATCCCTTTGTAAAAATCCTCAAAAATATTGTAGATATGAATTAAACTGTAAAGTATGGTGTATGTAATACACCATTGTATTGTAATTGAAATCTACATACATAAATTGATAAAGCGTGACAAAAAAACACTTAAACGTGCAATTTATATATTTTCTTTTCATTAGTTGGAAAAAAAAAACATAACGAAAAGCAAAAAATCACAAAATTAAGAGGTGCATAAAAAAATCATTCATTGGATTTACAAAATTTTTTAAGGTTAGTGGTTGTAAACAATTTATATGGGCTGAATTTAAACAAAAAAAATTTATTAAAACTTGATTTGTTTCTTTAAATTCATTCATTCATTCATTTTCTTTTCGGCTTAGTCCCTTTATTAATCTGGGGTCGCCACAGCGGGATGAACCGCCAACTTATCCAGCATATGTTTTACGCAGCGGATGCCCTTCCAGCTGCAACCCATCTCTGGGAAACATCCATACACACCCATTCACACACATACACTACGGACAATTTTAGCTTACCCAATTCACCTATACCGCATGTCTTTGGACTTGTGGGGGAAACCGGAGCACCCGGAGGAAACCCACGCGAACACGGGGAGAACATGCAAACTCCACACAGAAATGCCAACTGACCCAGCCGAGGCTCGAACCAGCGACCTTCTTGCTGTGAGGCGAACGTGCTACCCACTGCGCCACCGCGTCGGTGTTTCTTTAAATTGATCTTATATAAATTGTTTGCAACTGTTTGCAATTGTTTTTTTCAGTGTAAATTCGAAGGATTAATTGTGTTTATGAGGAGCACTGTAATATAATATTTTCATGCTTCATTTTCATAAATAACATTTTTTTCCCGCATATTTTCCTTTACTCTGCAGCACTGTTTCCATTCTTCTAAGAACAGGCTGACTTCCTGGATCTATGGAGCCCAACATGCCCAACATGTTCTGATTTGCAAGTCGCCTAGTCAACATTGAAGGAAACGTCAAGCCTGGGGGCAGGGTTTATGTAAATATTAGGGTCTGTGATGTCACATTTTTGTGTAGTCCCAACCAGCTGTTTGCTGTAGGCCTTAAACTGCAAGTTCCTTAAGCTAAAATATTGAAACTATAATCAAGGACTCATTTAAAGGCCCTGTTATACTTCAAGCAAAACCGAAGAAAGAACTGCTGTGACTTCATTTGAAACTGTATCAGGCCAAAACAAAGATTCATTTGGAATTTGTTTCAGGCATTTGAAACAGCTTTGGCAAACCTAATTTTACAGAAAGTTTGCCATGACTATTTATTGATGGAGATGATGTAATAGTTAAGTGTGGCTCTGAGGCTCCACCTTCTTTGACATGGAGGAGGATCTACGGAAATTTTGTCCATCAAGGTCACATTCACAAGCAAAAACATGAACACTGAAGAACTATAGTGGTAAATTAAGTGTAATTCTAACTAAAAGCAACACAGACACAGTGTTTCAGATTTAATACATTAAAGTTATTATTTTTTTTCTTTCATAGTATTTGTTTTATGGAAGTCAATGGTTACAGGTTTCCAGCTTTCTTCAAAAAGTCTTCTTTTGTGTTCCACAGAAGAAAGAAACTCATAAAGGTTTGGAACAAGTTAAGGGTGAGTAAATGATGACTGAATGATGAATGTATTTTAAATTTTTCCCTTTAAAAAATTTAGCTGAAACCTTATTTACTTATTAAAATAAGTTAAGTAACATAAAACATTTGACTTTTTGCCATATAATTGTTTTTTGTTTTACAATGTGCAGGGCCTTCTAATTCCGATTCTTGTCTCTCGATATGCTTCTGCTGTTCTGCTCTTTTTTTATTCATTTGCCAGATGAAAACTAAGGAATAAAAGATAAAATCTGACAAATAAATCCAATAAATAACATCATAATAAGAAGTATAAGGAAAGTTGTGGGACTACACTTATGGATAAAATATCCAATTACTCATCTAGAGCAGTATTCCTCTGAGATCAGGCGAGAATTCAGAGCCAACGGTCTCTTTTCTCTCTCTCTTTCTTTCTCTCTCTCTCACCCTCTCTCTCTCTGTTCTTTCTCTCTACCAGCTAGAATGTGTAGTCCAACAGTGGGTCGTGGTCACCGTGACTTTGGCCAGCCCGCCCTGTTAGCTTTCACTCCCCACCCCTCACCCCATCTCCCCTGAGCCGCTATTGGTGACCTTGGGCTGAGCCGAGTGTGTAAAAGGGTTCGTGCAAAGCAATGAAGTGGTCTGAGAATGCTAAAACATTTGGACGGAGCTCTAGGTGAAAACAAAACAGAATGTCCAAAGAGAAACAGTTACAGCGCGTGATTTTATCTCCTTAAAGTGAAAGAATCTCCTGAATCTTTTCCAAGAGAAAATGCCATGTTTGTCAGGATCATGCTGTACCTCCAAAGAATGCTTTGGAGTACATAAATGCAGAGAGCATATACAGTTCTTATGATTATAGAACTTTTTTCCATGTTAATAATAAGTTGAAGAATGGATTTAGTGATTGGAGTTAGTAATCACAACATCTGTATGAACTAAAAATCATTAAATCATGTTAGCAGCAAGTTTCCAAAAGAGCTCATTTCATGAAAAACATACTCTGCCTTCTGTTAAAGCAAGTAAATCAAATTACTCTTGCCTGCAATTTTTCAATTTAACTGAACAGCACATACTTCAGAGGACAAGCCAAGATACAGGGCAAGTGAGGTTATAGCAACAGAGAAAGAGAAGAATTACATACTGCTAGAAACCAGACAACCTCAAATTATACAAAACCCTTAAAGGCTATTAATAAGATATTGAATAATAAACAAAAAGTGACAAGAAGTTAGGTGCTAAGTGTGTACTTAACTGATCAAGACAAAAAAGTCCACCCTCAAAGGTCTAAAACATCCTGGCTATTAAATATGCTTCAAATGCTTGCTTCAATGTCGTGCCTCAATTTACTTCAGTAGTGATGGTGGTGACTGGTGTGATGTCATTTTGAACTAAATCAGACCAAATCTACACTCAAAAGATGATTTGTGCTGCTTGTTCAAACTACTTGATTAAAATGAGCTGAATCAACACAATTCTTAAGTTTTTTTTGTTTTATGTTCAATCCACTTCAATTTGTAAAAACAATTAACTTAACTTGATCGATTTGTTTTCCCAGTGATGGGTTGCAGCTGGAAGGGCATCCGCTGCGTAAAACATATGCTGGATAAGTTGGCGGTTCATCCCGCTGTGGCGACCCCAGATTAATAAAGGGACTAAGCCGAAAAGAAAATTAATGAATGAATGAATGATCGATTTGTGTTGGCACAACATGAAAGAATTGTGTTAAACCCAGTATTTTTTATAGTGTATATCTGTTTCAGAGTGCCAAAACAAGCTTTTTTAATACTAGTTTGCTTTAACTGGTAAACACCTTTGATCCATGGACATGATATAATAGCCGTCTTTATGTATATACATAATCATAAACAAATGTTTGCTGCGTATTAATTCTATTATTAATTTCTATTATTAATTCTATTATTATATAATAGTATATAATTCTATTGAGAGGAAAACACACAGAAATCCCTTTTACCCTAAAAAAAAAATTAATGAAAGAAATTTAATTAAAATAAAATAAAATCCAGTTTTAACATCAAAATGAAAAAATATAAAATCAAGACTGAAGTTTCCAAACAGTTATTTGATATATTTTTTGTGAAGTTTATTCAGTCTTTCTGCAATTATGAATGACACACAAATGCCATTACAAAGTTTGTTGCACACACACACTGTTTAACTTTGCATGTCTACTTGCGACAATACAGTATGGCCACCAAACAGGTAAATATAAGGTGCTGGAGATCCATCTGAATCGTGGGATTTGGATATTGAATTAACATAAAATATTTGTATTAATATTAACATATTTAAAAAAAAAAAAAGACTCTAATATGGCTGTGTACACACTATATTACACACAGGGGTGGACTGGCCATAGGCAGCACCGGGACATTTCCTGGTGGCCTGATAGTCAATCTGGCCTGCCACCGTGAATTTGGCCTTGAATGAATGACAATACTTTGAAAGAATGATAATACTTTCTACCAAGTGCCTGTTTTACGATTAACCTTAGTCTCTGTTTCCACCTAATAACATACATTTTCAGTGATCTGATCAAAAGAGGTCAGCTGATACACATTATCTCTGGTGATCACTTGTGAAACACTTCCATCGTATGTTTGTCATGATTATTACTGAAAGGTGTGATTATTGCTGTCATATGAGCATGCAATTGTTTCTCATTGGGAAAATTTGCACAGAAATCATTGATGCTCATATGGTCATCACATACGAACCTCTGACCAGAAGAATTCGCACTGTGTATGCCCACCTTTACATGACTGGAAGTAAGTGAATGAAAATTATGTGGATTACAAATACAATTTTAATCTTATTACATGTGTTTTGTTGTGCTTCCTCATAACACATTACTAAGTCTGTACAGCAGTATGTAGGTGGTTTTTAGTAATGGTTTAAATGCATTCAACAGATGAGCGTTTACACTACAAAAGCAATATCTCAATTGTGTTTTTACTTCTGGAAGTGATTGAAAAAGTAAACCAGCTCAAAACATCTCAGACCCTGTTTTTTAGACACTTTTAGACAGCATAATTCACATGTTTGGACTGATGAAAACATCTTAACACCAGGTGCAGATGAAGCCTGACAGTTTCTTACTCAAATGCTGAGATCAGTTGTTGAAAAGTGCAGTTATGTTGGACAGCACTCAAACACAACCTCCTCATCCTTCATCATGTCTTCCTTCAAGCTGAACTGCTGGCAACCTTTTTAGATTTGTATCCAGACATGTTTCCTAACAAATAATGGGAGGCCGAAGCAGATAAGCCACGTGCGCTGAAGATATTAGCCTTTTGAAGTAGAAGAGGAGGAGGTCCAGGACCCATCTGCTCCAGATAAGGGCCATCCTGCCCATCAGCACCCAGGATAACCATGACAGGACGAGGAGATGCTCATCCATCTGTGCCTCATCCCAGAACAATAACACATCCACACAATCCTCTTTTTAAACTGTATAAACAGTGCTGTAAGGCTACATCCACGCAAACCAGAGATTTTCTTATCTGATCTCTTTTTTGCTGTCTCAAAAAATGTCTGCGTATACATGAAACCACAGAAACCGACAACAAAATGATGTAGTATACACGTCAGACCAATATGTGGTGCTGTAATTCGGAGATACAGAGATACACAAAAAATAAAGAAGACTTAAACGTACAAGTACACTGCATTCCATTTGAAAGGGCTCATCTCTATGCCCTAATCCATTTGAAGGGTTTATCCACCGGACTGACATGCTTCGAAGTGATTAGGGCATATGGATGAGCTTTTTCAAATGGTACACAATATGCAACACCAAACAATAGATCATGGGGCCCTGAAGTGTCTATCAGTCGTACCCTTCAAAATCCTTCTTTCTTAAGGGCCCTTCGAAGTGGCCAGTTTTGAGCACTTCAGTTTTGTAACGACACTTCAATATGGCGGCCATGATTATTTTCCCTCCGGAATGTCCTACAGAGGGTGACATATCACATTTGGAACGCACAGTTATGCAGAGTTTGAATGCGTTTTGATGCACTTCCTCATAACACAATGCTAATGATCATATCCGTAATCAGGACCATACAGCAGTCATAGGTGATCTTTAGTAGTGCTTTAAATGCATTCACCAGATGAGCGTTCACACTACAAAAGCAGTTATTTCAATTGTTTTTACTTCTGATATATCATATTCAGAACGCACGGTTATGCAGAGTTCATACTGCATGATTTTCAAAGTAGTCAGATCACTGCTGTTTTCACACTCCATGGCTTACCGGTGTAGTATTTAGTTGCTGCTTTGTTCACACATATCAGCACGATGGATCAGTGACACGAGGATACACACTGCATGACTACACTAGAAACAATAGGGAAGGTCAGTAAATTATTTTGTCTATGTGCTGCAGCCGTAGCTGGCCAAGCAAATGTTTCTTCTTTGTTTCTGTTTAATGCCATTGTAAAGCTTGTTTATTATATTGTGGTCTATAACTCCTCCCTGAACTTTCTGCTGTCTTGTATCTTGCTTTCTGATTGGATGTAGGTCAATGTCGAAGTGTTTTTCAGTCAGAACACATTTCACACAGCATGACTTTGAATCACAGACAGAATCAGATATTTAGCTTGCCAATTATTTCACAGGTGATTCTGAGATTCTCTCTGATTGTGTGTTTGATAATTCACACTGTGTGACTGTCAATCCTGTGAAACAAGCACCCATTTTCCTCTGATTTCAGACATTCGTCAGTGAATTAAAAAATCTTTTGCACTGTGAACTCGGCATTAGACGAGATGTCGGCTGATGACATTATCATTTCACAAAATAGACGGATTTGCTGTACGGACAAAAAGACAAGGTAATCGTTTTCAGATTTATCCACTTTGGGACTCAGTTTGTAAAATTCACAGTTTTACACTAGATCCATCTGGATAAACACACAATACAAAATTGTTGCGTGTGCATACAGTATACTGTGTATGAGGTCTAAAAATACTTTTATTAATAAATTTATAAAATTCATGCATTTACAGCTTGTTTCTCAACATCACAGAGGGACATTACCACTATAGACAGTGAAGCACACACATCCCATCCAAAATGATGTGTTTAAGCCTCCTGTTGATGGGTAAAAATGACCCGTGACCATTTTAACAGCAGAAAAAACTACATTTTGTTGTATTTTATCTTGATGACATTTTTTTTAAATTACCCCAACATATTAAAAACCTAACCATTTTATATTTTTCACATTTAGGATACAACAGTTAATTCAACATTGACCAGCTATAAAACTATATTTTTACACCACAGCTATATTTTTACACCCCATAAAGTACAGGCACACACTGGTACACATGCATACTCTATGCAACACACACCCCCACTGAGTGGTGCCTACTGATTAAACATTGACGAAATACTGCACACTGACGAGGGAAAACATTCACAGGTTTTGCGATGAATGATGAGGTTGTTTCTTTGTGCAAAATAGATTTGAGAATTGTAATTCAAATTTGCTGCTTCATTTTTTTTTACCTCGTAGGACAAATGGAATATGCAGAATTCTAAGACAACACAAGGCATAAACAATTATATAGAGAGCAGTGGCCAGAAATACATTTTATAATTGTTGGTTTAAATTACCCATATAGATGAAAACATCATTATCTTATGAAAATATTCTCTCTTGTATTTAATAGCTTTTTTTATTCTCTTTGTATCCAATGGCAACTAAATATCATGAACATGTTTAAATGAATGGCAAAGATATCCTTTTACTAGCCCTCAATTAAATTAAATTCTGAAAATGTCTTCTTGACGTAAACCATTATTAAAATAATAATAATAATAATAATAATAATAATAGTAGTAATAATAATAATAATAATAATTCAACAGGACACACTCTAGTTTACAGTACTCAGCATAAATGAGTACAGCCCCTTTTGAAAATGAATATTTTTATCAATTTCTCACTGAAATTAGCCAATATTAGCCAATATAGAAATTAACTTCTTTTTTTTTACAATTATTAATTTGCTTATGGATATGTGGGATGAAGTTTTAAATCACTGTCTAAAAAGTTGTAACATGAGTTTGTTACATTAAATCTTGGTGTAGTTGAATATATTTTAGTTCATTAACTAATGTTCAGCAACCTTAATCTAAAACATAAAGCACATTTTTATCAAATAAACCCTGTCATACCTGAAGACCATAGGGTGATTACAAAAGGAAAAAAAGAAGAAGAAGAAGAAAAAAAGAATATATATATTATATATATATATATATATATATTTAATTAAATATCTTTGTAAATTTTAAAATAAAATCTCATTTAAAAGAAAGGTCATGGCCATATCTCCACTATACCAACAACTTCATTGTTCTTTTTTTTGGGGACATTTTTATAATTAAAGTATACAAATGAATAAATTAGTTAAAGGGTTAGGGTTAAAAGCAAAAGCACCACAACATTTATGTTGCTGAAGGTTCTGCTTTATTTTGTACAGTAGAATGTGGCATGTGGAAACAAACCCGGTTGACAAAATGTAAGAAAACGGCTTTCAGGTCCAAACAAAGATATATTAGCTGATGTGAAGGGCTTTGGAGGGGAGCAGGCCACCTCCCGAGAAGCGATCAATGCACATGAAAGCAGAGGTCACCAACCTTTGACATCTCCATTCAGACGGGGGAGGGGACATGATCTTTTGTAAAATTAGCTACATTGATCCAATTGTGTGATATTGTCGAATTGAACCCCAGACTGTGTGGCAGACACTTCTTTGAAATCGGCCCTTACTGAACTGTCGCTACTAAATAATGTCACCACAAACACTTGGAAAATACCATGTCAAGTCAAATATTCAAACGTGATTTAGCATACAAGGGGAGGATATTAAATACAAGTAAAATGTCAGTTTTAATGTTTCAAATAACTTTAGTGAAAATAACATTTCATAATATGAATGAAATAAATTGTAACATATTTATTTAAATATATATATATTATTTTATATAAATATTATAAAACAATATTTTACGTTCTCAAAAAAAATAAATAAAAAAATAAAAAAATAATTATATATATAAATATTTACATATTTTAAATGATTAAAAATATCTCACTGACAAATGGGTAAATTTAAGTGGTTTAAAGGACTTAAAATGACCATTATTGATTATTTTGGGGCTGGTGTGGTCCTTAAAAAGAGTATTTTAATATGTTGTTACATTAATTTAATATGATGTTAAATTATTCTTGTTCTAAATATGCTTGCCAAGTTTCATAAACTACTGCTATAATTTTTGTAAAGTGTGTGTATCCTGTATACATGGTAAAAGTACATGATTATTATCACAATTTTTGTTCAGAAAAAAATACATAAACAGGACACATTTTAATGGATTAAAAATATATATAAAGCTATTTAAAATGTTTAGATTTTGATACTTGAATACCCATTTTCATATTGACCTATGCATACACAAATAAGTTAAATTATATATGGAAAAAATCTGAATTAAAAGTTGAATGAAATACAAAATAAAGTACAAAATATTCAAATTAATCAAATGAAAAATTGCGTATATTGTCGCATCATGTGAAAATTGTACAATAAATGAAAATAACTAATCTTTAAACAAATCATTCATTTATCTCTGCTATCAGTGTGCCATTAATGACAGTAATAAAGATCATTATGACAATACGGCTCTTATTAAATCAATCAACATCCCGACTCTAATTCTCTCTGTCATTTTTACGCACGGGAGGGAAAGACAATGCAAAGAAGAGTTCCTCGCATTCTTGTCCTGTCGTTAAGCTAGGGGACAGGTTAAAAGTTTACAAGCGGTCAGGCAGAAGACAGCCAGTTCTCCGCTGCAACAGGACAGGGGTCAGTGTTGATTCCCACAGCTGTCAGGTGGGAGAAAGACCACTGAGCGCTCAGGAAAATCTCAAACTTCAAGGCGGAGGCAAAGTTAACTTTAATCGAGCATGCGCTTCTGAGCAGAGGATGCTTTACGAGCTCAGATCGACATCGAGTTTATGACGGACAAAACAAAAAGTCTGTGAAAAAAGTCACAGAGAGTTTGAGTGTCATGGACAGATGGTCAAAGAACATTTTATGACGGATATTAAAGGTCAAGGAAGGGTCAGTTTGTACAGTGTCATTACCACCCTGGATTGTTTCATGTTATATTGTGTTACAAAAAATATATATTTTCTTTTTTTTTTTAGAAAAGTGTTGTGATTTATTGTCACATTAAGTCAATTAAGATCTTAACTTCTTGTAAATTTAATCTAAACTTAGGCTCTTAATGTCTTATTTCAATATCTTATATAATAAAGTTACATTGAATATGATTAATGTTGACTAATGAACTTTAATGAACTGCAATCTTGTCATTGAGCAGTGGGAAACCATTCAAAGTGGTTTGCTGTTCTTAGAAAACAATATATGTCACTTTTACACTCTGCATAAAGCAGTGGTTCTCAATTCCGGTCCTCGAGCCATGTCATGTTTAACAGAGAAAGGAAATTTTCAGTTTTTCCTTTAATATTTTTTCTCCTGGAGAAAGTCTTGATTGTTTTACTTTGGTTGGAATGAAGGCAGTTTTCAAATCTTTTTTAAAAGTCAATATTATTAGCCCCCTTAAGAAATTATTCTTTGATTGGCTACAGAACAAACCACTGTTATCCAATAACAATTACAATAACTTGCGTAGTTAATCTATCCATTAAAATGCACTTTAAACTGAATACTAGTATCTTGCATAATATCTAGTAAAATATTATTTACTGTCATCATGGCAAAGATAAAAGAAATGAGTAATTAAAAAGTAGTTATTAAAACTATTATGATAAAAACTCTCACTGCTCCCAGTATGTTGTTATTATTCCAGTATGTTGTTATTACTCTTATTATTCTATGTATATATATATATATATATATATATATATATATATATATATATATATATATATTATTATTATTATTATATATATTTTTTTATTCCTATGGCATATTTGAAATGTGCACTTTTTGTCTTGGCAAGTGGTGGTTTGTGCGTGAGGAGAGTACTTTTTAAAGTGACTGAATAAGCAGGAGTTGATCAGAGTGAACAGTGTGTCCTGAAAGGTTTATATAAATACTCACTCACTCACAATCACTCAAATGGAAACATGCTGCTTGCCAAGAAACACCATTTTCCACTCACTTTTCATCAGAAATCTCTATTATAATTGTATAAAAGTGCTGCAGCAGCTTAAAGAATGATAATGCTAAAATTCACCCCTAAAATGAAAATGTAATTATAATTTTTTTACTCTTAGTGGTTTCTAACTCTAACTAACTCTATTGAACACAAAAGAAGATATTTTTTAAAGAAAGTCTTTCTTTTGTCTTTTTTCTGTCTTCATTCTTAAAAGTTTGAAACAAGTAAAGGGTAAGTAAATGATGACAGAAATTTCAGTTTTGGGTGAACTATCCCTTTAATACAGCAATTCACCGAACCAATGAAGTATTTCAAATAACTTGTGTAAACTAACATTCATTTATTCATTCATTTTCCTCTGGCTTAGTCTCTATTTCAGAGGTCGCCACTGCGGAATGAACCGCCAACTATTTTGGCATATGTTTTATGCAGCGGATGCCCTTCCAGCCGCAACCCAGTACTGGGAAACACTCATTCACACACACACACACAGACACAAAAACACACACACACTCATAAACTAAGGCCAATTTACTTTATTCAATTCACCTATAGCACATGTCTTTGGACTGTGGGGGAAATCGGAGCACCCGGAGGAAACCCATGCGAACACAGGGAGAACATGCAAACTCCACACAGACATGCCAACTGGCCCAGCCAGGACTCGAACCAGCAACCTTCTTGCTGTAAGGCAACAGTGCTAACCACTGAGCCACTGTGCTGCCCTGTGAACTAACAACATAACCAAACCGAAAGAAAAAATAAAATAGATACAATTTTCATTGACTGCACATTCCACCAGTAGGAGCAGAGTGTGAAGGTTTAATTAGCAAAGTAAAGCCATGGTCACACGAGAGTTTGAGCTTGCGAAATTCTGTCGTACGGCACTGCGAAAAGGGACGGGATAAAACAATATGATTAGACATTGATAAAAGCGAGTGATTGCTCCATATTTTAAATTTCTGTATAGAGAGGTCACGTTTTGATCTTCTATTGGTCTAATGCAATCACATGATGCCATTTCACAGGTCAGATTTCACCAAGCTTAAACCTTCGAATGCAGCGAAATGCGAAACTTGTCACAGGAAGTCCATATAGCATAGTCTTTCTTAAAATATTGCAATGCACACAACATTATGGGTGACATCAGAGTTCAAAAGAGGACAAATTGTTGGTGTGGGTCTCGCTGGCGCATCTGTGACCAAGAGAGCAAGCGTTTGTGATTTATCAAGAGCCACGGTATCCAGGGTAATGTCAGCATACCACCAAGAAGGATGAACCACATCTAACAGGAGTACCTGTGGATGCAAGAGGAAGCTGTCTGAAAGGGATGTGCAGGTGCTAACCCGGATTGTATCCAAAAAACAAAACCACAGCTGCCCAACTCACTGCAGAAGTAAATGTGCACCACAACTCTCCTGCTTCCACCAAAACCACATCTGTAAGAGTTACGTTGTGGAGAAGTCCCAAAGAAGAGTACCACCCAGACTGTTGCATGCCCAGAGTGAAGCATGGGTGTAGATCAGTGACGGTTTGGGCTGCAATATCATGGCATTCCCTATGCTCAATACTTGTGCTAGACGGGTGTGTCACTGCCAAGGTCTACCGAACCATTCTGGAGGATTATTGAGCCACATTGGGGTGTTTTGGAGGAGTCACCAGCATCACGTAGTAACCTGGCCACTATTCTGCAAGAAGAATGGCTTGAAATCCCTCTGGCCACTGTGCAGGACATGTATCTGTCATTCCCAAGACGAATTGATGCTGTATTGACAGCAAAAGGAGGCCCTACACCATACTAATGAATTACTGTGGTGTAAAACCAGGCGATTTAGTTTCATAATGCCAGAGTATAAAATTAATAAAGTTATTTAATTAAACTATTCCAATTATTAAAGCCAGCATGAACTGGAAGGTGCTGAGACTTTTATTTAAGTATGTTGATGTATTTCCAATTGAAACTGAATATTAAGCAGGGGGAAGAGCTTTCTTGTGCGCATCATTCCCTCATTGCAAACTAACAGTAAAAGAGGGTATTATTATGCAGTTGCTATGGGAGCCCTGAGGTAGACGTCAAAGGAAGGACCACCACTCCAAATGTGGCAGAAAATGGTCAGATTTTCTTTAAAGTTTACCAAAACAAGCACCTTTTTTTCAGTGGATTAACTTGCATGGGGAGGGCGGCACAGTGGCTTACTGGTTAGCACTGTTGCCTCACAGCAAGAAGGTCGCTGGTTCGAGAGTTTGCGTTTCCTCCCCATTTTCATGTGGGTTTCCTCCAGGTGTTCTGGTTTCCCCCAAAGTTCAAAGACTTGTAAATGAGACAATTTTAGTAAAAGTAAAAAACTTGGAGGCTTGAATGTTTTATTAAAGGTCTGTTATGTACATTTGAAAAACAGCGACAGGTAAAATTTACCCTGTGGCGGTTAGTGTTAATACTGCTGGAGCCAAACCACAAACAAACCTCCTCATACAACAAACAGAATCGAGCCAAACCATGGTTTCAATGCCATGAACCAAACCGAACCATAGTACTAATGTATCGTTACACCCGTAAACATAACTGTATTGATCGAATGCCTTCTGTAAACAGACAGCTGAATCCTGAATCTCCTCCTGTGACCTTCACCCTGTAACCATGGCCACAAGAAGAGGAGGCAATGTGTATTTGTTCACCTTGACACGGCAATCTCTGCAATCTCTAGGCAACACTCCACATATTTCACATTTTTTATCTGTTTTTTCAATCTAGCCATTAGCGCTATATATGGCACACTGTGGCTATAATCATATTGACTGATGCACTGTGTGAAATCCACTACACGAGTGCTTAAGAAAGGCCAATATGTTTGCCTAAAAAAGAAGCACCTGCTTTCTTCAAGAGCTGCAAACAATAGGAAGGATTTTAGCAGCTAGTTGGGCATCTTTTTATCTTGCCATCTGCACATGCCACTAGTAGTTAATGGCCAAAAGAGCCTTCTGCTTTTCTTAGAGTTTTTGTCTCGTTTCTAGTCCAAATATCTAAAAATTCTTAAATAAAGAAGCATTTTCTAGACAAGCAAAAAATATTGTCTTCTTTTCAGAAATATTAGGCCAAAATTAAGTTTTTCTTTGAAACAAACAAAATAATCTGCAATTGGAGTAAACTAAATAATCTTGTGTTTGCTTTGAAATGAGATTATTTCAACTCTTAATTATTTTAGCTTGGCTGGAATAAAAATTAAATATGTAAAAAATGTACAGACTGCTAAGGTCAATATTATTCATTCATTCATTTTCTTTTCGGCTTAGTCCCTTTATTAATCTGGGGTCGCCACTGCGGAATGAACCGGCAATTTATCCAGCATATGTTTTACGCAGTGGATGCCCTTCCAGCTGCAACCCATCACTGGGAAACATCCATACACACTCATTCACACACATACACTACGGACAATTTAGCCTACCCAATTCACCTATACCACATGTTTTTGGACTTGTGGGGGAAACCGGAGCACCCGGAGGAAACCCACGCCAACACGGGGAGAACATGCAAACTCCACACAGAAACGCCAACTGACCCAGCCGAGGCTCGAACCAGCGACCTTCTTGCTGTGAGGCGAACGTGCTACCCACTGTGCCACCGTGCAGCCAAGGTCAATATTATTAGCACCCTATTAGCATTTTTTAATGACCACAGAACAAGAACACTGTTGTCTAAAGACTTGCCTAATTAATCTAAATAATACTAATATAACTAGTAAAATATTATGTACTTCTTATAACTTTTTATTAAGTTATTAAAAATTAGTTATTAAAACTATTATGTTTTAAAATGTGACAATTATAAATGCTTTATAATATAGTTGAGAAAAATTGAGCTTAATTGTCATGAAAATGACAATATGTTACACTGCTAAAATAAAACTTTGCTAAAGTACAATAATGCTTTTCATTTTATTCAAGTGAAACATTGTTTCTTTTTTTATCTTTATTTAGATTTTTTTGTAAAATACAACCTATTTTATTACAGCATTTATCTACAAAAAGGCATTTGGAATTAGCAGATTTACTAATAAGCGACACTATAAATCAACAGCAGAAATAAATAAAAGAAACAGCATCTATCTGTTTTAATTGTAATTTAAGCAACTTAATTGTCTGCTGATTTTGGTCTTCTTTGTTCGGTGATTGATCATCGTGTTACACAGATCAATACTGGATATTGAAAGCTGGCCCCTCTTGACTTTATTGATATCCAATACAGTTTATATTAGATTTTCTTCCAGCCCCCTTCTGTTATGACAGAAAAAGCTCAGCACACACATTCCCATGTCACAACACATTAGAATAATAAAACATCCAAGAAAGAAAGAATCTGAGATTCAAGGAGAAGGCCTTGTGAAGCTGTTACCACGGCAACGGGAAAACTAAAAATAAGAAATCAATCAACAATGAAGGGCCTAAGTCACATTCAGCTGTGTTATCTGTAGAGGAGATGTCAAGCAGCTTTCAGCAGAAGCTTTGTGTCCTCCCTGCAGGTTCCTGGCCCACGGAGACAAAGGGTTTCATGTATAACTGTGGACGAGAGCTTTATAATGAAGGAGTGTAACCAACAAACAGCAAACTCTCTTTCAATTACACTGTTGGAGCCGAATGTTGAATTTAAACTCAGCCTCAAAGGGATTCAGGAAGAGGAGCTGACAGGCTAAAATGCGACCAAGAATGCAAGAATTTACTTTGATATGGATGTGAAATGAAGATTGGAAAGTACATATACACCTTATATTACACAACTAGGTAACACTGTTCAGCATTCAACTGCCAAATGCTTGGAAAGGAGTTGAAATGTTGCTTATTTGTGTTATTTTACAAGCTCTTTCAAAGAAACAGTGAAAATAGTTGGTAGTATATTGACAATGACAATGGGCTGATTGCAGCATTGTTAATATCTCAGTTTTAATACATACTTTAATTTAAACCATTTGTGAGTTTCATTAATAAGAATATGCTTTGACCTCGTAATTTGATAATAAAAGTAATAACTCGATCTTCCTGTGAAACAATAATCTTCATTCTCTTGACGTGTGACCCTGACCCCTGAGAAGAATAAGAAATGACCCATAGCTACTATTTTATTGTGACGTTACATAATTTGAATTTATTTGTATATTCTGCTTCCTCTGTAACAAAACACCTTTTAAAGTTATTTCAGGGGTCATAATTTAAAAGGGTAGTTTGATCTTATTTTGCATTAAATTTACATTAAATAAGACTTTTAAGTTATTCAGAAAATGGCTACTGGCACTTTGATAGTCCCTGACAAATAGGCAAAATAAAGTTAATTCTGTGGCTCCTAATGATCATATCTTAGGTATTATGTAGCAAAATGATTGGTATATGCAATAAACTAAACAATATTACTAATATTACTACTGTAATAATCAAATCAACTGTCACCACTGGCTTGCTTGGTTTTGGTACTTGTGGAGCTGTGCATCGATGGATTTGCTCTTCAGTGTTTGAACTTTCAGCAGTGAAAATTAAACCAAACTGAACTAAACTAAAATTAAATTCATCTCTGAAAACTGGACTGACACAATTAAATTTTACTAGAACTTCTATGTTAAGCTGCTTTGTCACAATCTACATTGTAAAAGCGCTATAGAAATAAAGATGAATTAAACAGCTTTGGCAAACTATTCCAAAAATGATCTTGACAATCTGGAGCACTCTTAAAAAATGTAAGTCCCCAAAAAGGGCTTTCACAGAGATGCCATAGTAGGATTTTTTAATTCCCCAAAGACCTTTTCAGTCAATGGTTCTTAAACAAACATTTTTTTTCTTCAGATTGAAGAACATTCTAATGATCCAATTAATCAATTTTCTTTAAATAACCTTTTGTGGAATGAAATGATTCATTGATGTTAAAGGTTCTTCATGGAGCTACTGATGCAAAAACAGACCTTAATTTTTTACCCCAATTCTTTTTTTTTTTCTAAAAGTGAGCACAAACCTCTTGCCACACAATGACTTATATGTGGGATGCAATGCATTTGTCAGCTGATGCTGTTTGTTTAAGCTCATATGTCATTATGTAACAGGAAGCTCATGCTGTGAACATGCTCAGGACTGTTTGCAGAGTCTGTATTCTGTATTAATTTTAAATTTCTTGTACAAACCGGTTTCACTTTGTATGACCTCAATGTATTGTCAGAAGCCATTGGTATTCTTTTTTTTTCTTGACTCTCAAAGTGCCTGTATCGATGAAGAACACAATTTCAGCTAAAAACCATCGTTAATGTTCTACTGAAGAAAAAGGTCATCTACATCGTAATTTAATTAATTAACATTTAATTTAGGTAAGGTTTGTTGATTAAATATCCTAAGTAAAACTATAATTGTATTCAACCCATTCAAATGGCAGCACCAGAAATGACCCTTAAATAAATAGTTCACCCAAAACTGAAAATGTACTCACTAGTGTTTTCAAACATTTATGAGTTTCTTTCTACTGTTGAACACAAAAGAAGAAATTTTGGTGAACACCTGTAACCACTGACTTCCATAGTGGAAAAAACATACTATGGAAGTGAATGGTTACAGGTTTGAAACAAGTAAAGGGTGAGTAAATGACGAGAGCATATTCATTTTTGGCTGAACTGTCCTTTTAACTCCTATATAGTATCACATTTTGTAACCCCCCTTCACCCCTCCAAAAAAAGGGAAGCCAGTCAGTCAAAACCTCTTTCAAGAAAGAGAAAGAGATGTCTCCTTACACACTACGCCAAGGCAATGTAACAGAGGCTATTCTTATCTCCTTCAGATTAACTTCCAATTGTTTTGGGCAAACAAAGGCAGCATCTTAGGAAACCACCCCCTAAAGGTCCAGATGGTCACCGTCCAAGACCCCTGACCTAAAGGCTCCGCCAGGGGACACAACTGCACATGCCTCCAGCACCGAAAGGCCACCCAGCAAACCTTGGCTTTTCAGCCAATCAAACATGGACTCACACTTTCATAAGCTCTAAGCTCGTGACGATAAAGTGGCAGCTTAGCCAGTTGGTCTGGCTTACTAATCACCCTAGAGTGGTAAATTAGAAGCAGGAGAAACCATATTGAATTACCACTAAAGGCTGATTGCATAGAGAGTGTATAACATAATACCTCACCAATGCCATCTTGATTAAAACCTGACCTTACTTGAGCCTTGGTGGTTTCCTTCCCATTTCTCCATCAACCTAAAGTTTCAAGTATACATTTTTCCCTTCATTTTTAATGTATACATTAACATATGCAGTCAAAAGCACAGCCTTTCAAAGTGAACTCAATTTAACAAAATCTAGCAATACAAAAATGTTAGGATCAGTTTTTTTAGTAAACTTAAAAATTTCAAAACACTTTTAAATGCAAGTTGAAAAGATTTCAACTTTTATGTCAAAAAGCTCTACATTAAGCACTTTTTTCACAGCTGACCAATGGCAAGTAAGTAGCGAGACTTGTCATTTCAAACAATAAAAATAAAAATAAATAAGGTGCAGGTAGTTAAACGTATCATACTAGATTCGAAGCAAGAGGAGCTCTATGATATGAGCACAAAACTCTATTATTATATACATCATAAAGAGGCTGTGTATTAGTCTATTAGGCACAGATTAAATGAATCTTTGGTTGTTCAGGTAAGTGCATCATATATTACTTGTCATTTTAGTACTAGATCAACATCAACTGTCAACAAGGGCTGTTAACATAGCTGAAAACCTAAATTCTAATTTCTTTCCTAAATATAAACAAAATTCTACTTATATTCATATTTTAAAGGCAACACTTATAGTGGAACAGTTCCCCTAAAAATGAAAATTTACTCAGTATTTATTTACCCTCAAGTGGTTTGAATGTTTGAATGTTTTTATTCTGTTGGGCACAAAGAAGATATTTGAAAGAAAGCTGAAAACCTTTAACCATTGACATCCATAGTAGGAAAAACAAATACTATTGAAGTCAATAGTTACATGTTTCTAGATTTCTTCAAAATATTGTATTTTGTGTTAAACAAAGAAAAATAAACTCAAACAGGTTTGGAACAAGTAAAGGGTGATGGATCTTTGGGTCAACTATCCCTTTAATGTTACAGGAAAAAGTACTTTATTGTCTGGTATGCCCAAAAGAGGGTGCAAGCGAGCACAATAAACCAATAAAAAAACAAAAAACAGATCAAACATCACATATTTTATTTAAATGAAATGACACTCACATTTAAAATGCATAACCTAAGGGAAATTTAAAAAACAAGTAAAAAAATCAGTGCATCAAAAACCTGAAAAAAAAAGACAGCATGATGTTTATACCACCATTTGAATGCACAATAGCACACTGCCATTCAGAATCAAGCTACTCAGTGCCAACACATCAACATATTGTACGTCTAAAACTGATCTACTTTATGTGAAACATATAAACAAACTTTGTATGTTTAAAGCAGAAGATGAGTAGGAACACTATAACTAATAAGTTATTTCTGAGATTATATATTTATGGTGCTATATGTTTAATGCCTATTGTTTTTTTGTCAGCTGTATTCAAAGGGCAGCTAGCATTTATAATCCATTGACACATGGCAAGCTGTTGATTATCCCACTTATTCTGTGGTCATTTGTTATTGCCAAGTTAAAACTTGGTTACAACATGATAGTTCCCCACTTTGAATCAGTTACAGGCAGACAGACAGAAAGGGAGAGAGAGAGAGAGAGAGAGAGAGAGAGAGAGATTGTGTGTGTGCATGTAAATGACATAATCAAATCTAAAAGCTCATAGTAATGTGTTAGCTACCACTCTGCAAATCTTTGTTAGGACATTGGCTTGTTGGTAAATCTCCACTGGCTCCCTGATGAAGCAAACGTCTGTGTCCTCGAGATTACATAGAGGAATGAAGGCTCCTGGCAACTGTCACTTAATACTATGGTTATTACTAATGTTTGAGGGAAGAGCATTTATTTTGAATTGTGATCAAAACAGCGCTAAACAATTTTATTGCACACCTTCCAGCCAATCGGAATCAAGAATTTCAACAACTGTGGAATAAATGTAAATAAAAATTAGCTACTTTCCATTCACCTATTTTTATGCGCATTTTGGATATGCGCATAAAAAATCGGTTGATGGAAACGCTAAGATGCGCATAAATTTTGAAAATGCGCATAAAAAAATGTATGCACATAACTGAGTAGGATAAACTTTTTATTCGATAAGAAAAGATGCGCATAAACTAAGATGGAAACACTTTTACGGAAAAAATTCCAGAATGCGCATTAAAAAAAGGTCATGTGATTTAGTTATAAGAGATCATGTGATGATAAAAATGTTTGTAAATGGACAAACCAGCAGGCAGACCACATTGTAAAACATTTGAAATGTTGTTTTGGTCATTTTAAAATGCCTTAACCATTTCAGTATTAGTGTTATTATATTTGTTATTATATTATTAATGACCTCCAGAATTGTTAAGAGCGTCTGTGCTCCGCGTCTCACGCCTTCAAACGCCACCACGCGTTCACTGCGTATCAGCATTACCTTCTGAGGCGCAAGTCATTTATTAAATGAAGAAAAGATTCACGCAGCTTCTCCTACCTCAGCAAATTCCGTTTTTACTGTTGATATTTAGTGCCATTTAATCAGGAAGTGACGATTTTGTTCTCTTTGACTCATTGCATGGAAACGCTGCTTTATTTGCACATCTTTTATGCAATATTCCAGTTTTGCGCATGAAGTTAATTCGCATTTGTGGATGGAAACATAGCTAATGTCTCTCTCTATGTTGCTCTGTGCACACTCCAATATCCCCCTTTATTTGTCAGTAAAAGTTCAATGAAAATGTATCATAATGTATTAATGTTTCAACAAATACATAAAGCAACAAACTATTTTCAATGTTTCTAATATAGCAGAATATTTAGCAGCACAAAATTTCACAATATTACGAATTTTATAGTGCCTTTTTAATCAAATAAGTGTAGCCTAAGAGAGAAGTTTTTTCCCCACAAAAGACAGCTAAAATTATGTTTTTATGTATAAATAAATATACAAAGAAATGTATCATCTTTAATAATAAATGTGCCATAATGATATCAGTAAATATGCATTTAGAAAAAAAAAGGTCAATATTGCTTTCATGCTGCAGACAGATTTCTGGTCAGATTTTGGAAAACAAAACTATAAATTAATTCCTTGGCATTAATACCCTAACTCAAGTCTTTTCTGATTGAGAAAAAAAATTATCATTTTATATGATATTCATATACTTTTGCTATGCTTCAGAATATCCCATGATGAGAAAAGATCATTAAATGTGAATAAAATATTTTTCTTCACCTTGACTTCACGATGAAGACCAAAGTCAAATGTATGATAGCAAAAACAGTCAACCATTTGCCTTCTATTCTAAGGCGTATTTTCAGTTTCATTACCAAATCCACGTTTAGGAGTCCAGCTTTCTCATAGCTGGCTTTTGACTTAGGCTCCGAAGTGTCTGTGACCTCTAAGGCCACTGAGCAGAAATGTTCAGGGGGTGGGAAAGAATGAGGCTGTGAGGACACAGGAATGTGACCAAAACATTGCCTTTAAACCTTCAGGTCATGAGACCTTGAAGGACATCAGATGAATGTCCAGTTTAGATAGGAATGTGGTCAAGATAAACTGGTTTACAGGCACTGAACCAATACTGCAACTTACTGTAGGATTCCTTGTTTATTGGTGACAGAATAGGTGACTTTAACATTTTAAAACACATTTGGCATAATTATCACTTTGTTGATCAGTTTTATGGCCTAGTTAATTAGGCAAATATATTAGGTATTTGCCACTTTCTAAAAATAAGCAAACTTTGTGTTTGACCAGTTGGCCAGTTACAACATTCAAAACAACACTCCTAAAAAATAAACCAATCAGAGCACAACTGTTAATATATATATTAAACAATGTATAGACACATGTGTGGGGAAAAAAAAATGTCAAGGATGTTGTAGATTCTTCACAGAATCACAGATGCCAAATAATAACCCTTATTTTAAGAGGTTTATACAGCTTTCCTTCTGCATTCATATTGGCATTAGAAAAGTTTCAATCTTCTACTCAAATCTTCAGTTTAATGACTTTCAACGGTCTTGGAAAAAGTTATTAGAGACCATCAAAAATATTTTCTTTTAACCCAGAATATTTTATTATTATTATCACTAGTATTCACCCATATAAGTGACATCAGCGAACCAAAACAAAGCCTCTGTATACATACACATACACAAAGCTATCAGTTTTGACAACATTCTTATCACTCGAATCAAATGAGGGTGTATTCTTTTGGTTATAAATGTATGGCCCCTATAGTGTGATTTAAATTTGATGCATGACCCCTAAAGACATTAATGTCACACTAACATCAAGCTGAGTTATTTAACTCATCGTGAATATTAATGATGGCATTAAGACCATTTAATTAAGAATGCAACACAGAGAAAAGTTTGCGTTGTATTACTTTTTATCTTTTCACATTTTCAGTCCTGTAAACATCTTTATGTTTTCTGACATGGTGCTGATAAAGTTAAAGATCCATGATACGCTATCAAGCATTGCTTTCCAGCAGATATTGCGTAATTCTAGAAAACCAAGCACAGAAAGTAGAGTCACGCTTTTTCATGTGCATCTTTTGACCAAACTTAAGTAGTTTGCCATCAGTCTTGACTCAACATTGAACCTAATAGGTAACGTTATCACGCAATGGAAAATAAAATGAAATAGCGCAGTTCAGAATAGCCGGTATATAACAACTTACCGAATTAGGTGAGCAGGTTATCGGTTTCGTCTAGATGTGTGAGCTAATCTTTCTCTTGCTTCTCTTCAGCTGATTTCACTTCATTTTGGCTCTCTCGCGCACTGACTGACTGCTTGGGAAGCTCGATATGACGTCGGCTGGACTGACTGTACGTTCTGTCACGTCACGTACCGTTTGTTTTCAGTGTGTTTATCTGCCCAAAACATCCAGCTCCGTGAAATGAAACAGGGACGAACTAAGGTTTTATTACTGTTAGTAATTTCAGGATGTTCAAACGGTATACTTGATAATGCATTTTCTAATATAAATATCATAATTTTAACAAAATTTAAATAAAGCACATTATTGTAACAAATTATATTTATTAATTGTGAAATATAGTGGGAAAAATACAATGGTGCAAAGTTGCTTTTTGTTATTTGCCAGTGAAATGTCTTGTTGACGCAACTTCTCAATCAATGAATAAAATAAACGTATAAAAAATAGCCAAGCCACTGTAAAAACAGCATTCACAGGTATTCTGAAATAAACTAAACACTTTATAACATGAGGATCTTTGTCTTCATATCTGTGTTACCTTCACAGAAAATCATAATAGGCTCAAAACCCAGTAAGGACAATATTTTAAAGGTAAAATTAGGAGGGACGGGACTGCAGCGCCCACTTCTGGACAACTAAGTGAAGGTTCAGGATTTTTTTATTTTTTTTTAGTGACCTCAAACTCAGAGCCTCACAAAATTAAGCACACTGTGATTTCAGATGCTGCGAAAACCTTCTTATAACATCATTTGTAGAGAGTAAATGGCACCAAAATTCACTCATAATGCATTTAAAATCATTGTTAATCACCTATATCATTTCCCTCAGGCATTTGGGAATAATTTATGTAGAGTTTAGGACTAGAGATTAGTTTTGGTTTAATTTTCAGATAGGAATGATGTTGGTTCCTTCTGTATGAATGAACCATCATCATCAGAGAAATTAAGTCTAGATTGTTTTCAGTAAGAAAGATACAATATTCTGTGCAGGAGGGCTCCTTTCTCTGCATGGCTCCCAGGTGCTGCCTGCTTAGATCATGCAAAGACCTCTATGAAAGCCCAAATTCAGAGTCCTTGACCCTCTTGTTTTAACATTGTGAGGGGCTCATCAAGAACATAGTTGTTCTACTACTTCTGAACATTACCTCTACCTACTACAGACAGAAGCAACTCCACAGTCTTAACTGCTGCATCTGCAGGGAGTGGGGACTGTAATATAGTCTGCACTGTAGTATAAAAGAGTGAAGGAGCTCTTACTCTGGAGAATCCTTGTTGTCTGGTTGATTCTGTCTGATAAGGATGCAGGATTTCACTGAGGTGCAGAGTATTTTGAAAAAATAAACAAGTCTATTGCAAGTTAAAACAGCATTACTCACACACTCACTTTCCTTTGGCTTATTCCTTTTATCAGGGGTCGCCACAATGGAATGAACCCCCAATTACTCTGGCATATGTTTTACTGGCAGATGCCTTTCCAGCAACAACCAATCACTTAGAGCACAACCCTCAGTGCTTGGAAACTGGGTTGCTGGGAAAACCCTCACACTCTCCCATTCACACATGGCCAATTTACTTTGCAGTTCACCTCTGCCACATGTTTGGACTGTGGGGGAAACCGGAGCACCCAGAGGAAACCCATGAGAGAATATTTCTGCCTTGTGCCTTGAATTTTACAATTGAATATTTCCTGAAACATTTTGGAATCCATTTTTCAAATCTAAAAGGAAACACCTGGAAGAATAGAAATTCAACTGACACGGCATGGTCATATCCCCAATTTATAGCTCCATTGATAACTGATTAATTGAATAATTAATACTTTTTGAGTTTATATGTCTGCATTGGCGGTTTAGGATAAGTTGTATATGCAATATTAACTACATTAACTCTGACATTAGAAAAAACTAAGAATTAAAGCAATAATTATTAAAACCACAGAACATTAATGAGAGTGTAAGATAAACTATTATGCTGACATGTAGCAGTGCCAATATTTTTGTCCCTTTTTGCTTTCCAAAAATTCAGTTGTGTTTGGGTGCTTCTACGTATTCCAGGAATTCCAGAAGGGAGCATAATCACCTGCCACACCTCATCTGGAGGAGCAGTGTTGGGTTTACCTGCCTCTGGAGGAGGCTATAAAGGAGCCATACATGCACAAACACACACAAAATTCCCATTACAGGCAGTGCAGATGCAGTATTCCTTAAGGATCTGGCCTCCAGGAACTGGCTTTGACACCTTTGCAATACATGAAACAAAATAAATCCAAAACATGAAACAAAGCAAACATGATCTAAATGAACTCGAGCTGACATATATTGCTGTTCAAAACAACAGACATGGGGAAACACACATTTGTGGCAAGGCAGTTGCATGACAAACAGGAAGTAAGATTATGCAAATTTCAAAATAAGACAAATGCATTGATGAATCCAAAATATGATGTACTTTAATGAGTGGTTAAGTTCTTCATGAGTTATACTATTAGGTAGAGAGTGAGGACTACTAATACAGAGTGTATAAAGGGCTTTATTTAATATACTATATATTATATAGTATATAAAGTATATATATTATAATATTTTATAATATAATCTACACTGTAAAAACGCTATATAAATAAAGATGAATTGAATTAAACTGCACTGACACAGTTTCAATTTACTATAATCTTCTATATTAAGCTGCTTTGACACAATCTACATTGTAAAAGCGCTATAGAAATAAAAATTAATTGAATAGAAAATGGCATTAAAACCACACTTTATGGAAAACAAGACTGTAGGCAGGAAACAATAGGGAACTAGCATAGGACTGGAAACCCAAGAACAAATAAGCAGGTAATATAGGAGAAAATGAATCAGTAACCATGTAATGAGAAAAGAGGGTTAAACTAACAAAAACATTTAAAAAGGTCAGGAGACCGGGTATAAGCCATGTGCTTACATATAGACACAAGAACATCCATCTGTTGAATATGAAATAGCCAGTGTTCTTAATAAATTGTTTTTTATACCCTTTGAAATCTAGGCAATGCTAAAATTCAAATCATAGTAGATTCAAGTGATACTAAATTAGAAAAAAAAAATATATATATTTTAGGTGTCTGTGTCACCAAATCAAATGTGCAGATAATTCTTCACAGCTTGTACTCCTAATATAAAACACAACTTTCCTGTGAATCTCTCATTTGTATAATATATGACAAAGTCTCACAAATGATCCCCGACTAAAGATAAACCCAGGATGGAGAGGCTGAGTGAATGTGGTCTGGACTTTATGGATGAGGGTCATTAATTTGTGCCAGAGATGCTGAGGAGTTTCTGCACTGTGATCCACATACACTCCTATTCTAGAGGATGTGGAGGGCACAGGGATTTTGGTCTTTATCTTATTGTGTCTGAATAAGCAACGGTTGGGAGAACAGTACAATCCCCAAGACTGATTATTAAATCCAAACAGACACTCATTATTGCTTCCCTTTCTGCTGATGCTCTTATATATTACGCTGATATACACACACCATCACACCATTAAACCTCCCAATAACAGCGTCCACACACACTCTCTCTACACAACACCTGTGCACACCCATTAAATTTGTCTGGATGCTCAGAATAATTCTGGGGCGTCTTAGTGCAAGAAGCATCTTTGTTTCCATCAGACAGACAGAGGAAACAGAGAATCCAGAGAGAGCTGACAGGAATCTAATAATAAACAAAATCAGTTAAACTTTTACATTTGTAAATCCTTGCATAATTTCATGTTCTTTAAAGAAAAAAGAAATCACAGCATCACTCTTTTGTTTTTCAGTATGATTATAACATCTTATAACAAAAGACAGCCTAATTTTAGCAGTTTCAGCGAAACTGTATTATTCTTTTACAATTATTGAGGTACTCATTGGAAAAAACCCATAACTGGGGATTATTACAAGACTTTTGAACTTTTATGGCAAGAAATATATATATATATACACACACACTCAATAAAGGGTTAACACTACAAATCAGCATCCAAATTTATTTTATTGAGAAAAAAATAAACACTAATAAAAAACTTAAAAATTAGAATTTTATGTTATGTTTTTGATAGAAACCTAAATTAAAAAAATCCTTATGTAGAGTCCCATAAACCACACATGCAAGCACTTCATAGCGTCTTACACTTTAGGAGCTCTTTCCTGGTCTTGAGTTCACTGGATGGAGTTGTTTCAACACATGTATCTATAGAAAGATGAACAATTTTCATGCAAAATATCAATATGATTTGTGATTTTGCGATGCCAGACTACAGTAATTTAAAAAAAGTAAATGAAAAATGCGTACTTTACCTCTATCAGAGATCCTTTCTAACTCTTCTTTACAGAAACCCTCTATTTCTTTCTTCATTTGAGAGATTGCCTTTGTTACATCATGAAAAGAGAGGAGAGAACTGTCAGTAATTCTGTGTGTGTCTGTAGATTCGAGATTTTCAGAGATATACTGGAACATCTAAAGAAAAAATAATGTATATGAAAATACAGAAACCTGTCAGTACTCCTGACCACATCCTTGCCAACAGTCCTGTATTTCAGGGTTTTGTTACCTGGAGGAAATGAATGTGAGTCTCTCCTCTTTAGATCATCAATCTCCTTCTCCAGTTGCTCCAAGAGTTCTTCAGCTCGACTCACTGTAGCCTTTTCCTGATCTCTGATCAGTTGTGTCACCTCAGAGCGGCTTCTCTCTTCTCTCTTTGTATTTTCTTCCATTACAGATGTCACACTCCACATCTCCAGGTCCAGCGTAAGCATAAGCAGGACAATCAGTTTGTAAGTTTGTCTTCTTCAGTTTCTGCACTATTTCAGCAAACATGACATTCTTACATAAAGCAGGTCTTGGAGTGAAGGTGTTTCTGCACTGAGGGAAGCTGACGCTGTTCTGATCCCAGCAGTGTGTAATACAGCTCATACAGTAACTGTGTCCACAGGGAATGGTCACTGGATCCTTGAATAGATCCAGACACACTGAGCAGCTGAACTGGTCCTGAGAAAAACTGGCTTCAGCCATTTCACTGACAATACACACAATACAACAGCTTGACAGCACTTAAGTTTCAGTTTCCTCATCTAGCAAATTAAATATTTCCTGGTTCTGTGTTTCAGTTACGTGTGTAGAACAGGTGTGTCTGTGATGTTTGACACACCTTTTGGTATGCATTTTAACACTGTAGCCCTTACATAACTGCAAAATGTGTACTGTTATGGAGTGAAAAGGGGTCATCTTATAACAGAACAGTAAATTTTAAAATAATTATATAAATAAATGTATACACATACTAGTGTAAATGTTATTACACACACATATTGTGCCTTAAGAAAGTATATCCATCTATCATTATTTATTTACATTTTGTCACAGCCTTCTGACACCTAGACTGCAGCTCTGCACAGGACGCCTGGCCAGAGGAGAAATGGTCATGCCCAACTGAGCCTGGTTTCTCTCAAGGTTTTTTCCCTTCACTTTCGTCAATTGGTGAAGTTTGTTCCTCGCCACTGCCTTGCATGGTTTGGGACTTGTGGAGCTGCACATCGATATGTTTGCTCTTCAGTGTTTGGACTTTCAGCAGTGAAAATTTAAAAGAAAACTGAACTCAACTAAACTGAACTTCAACTATGAAAACTGGACTGACACAGTTTCAATTGACTAGAACTTCTGTATTATGCTGCTTTGACACAATCTACATTGTAAAAGCGCTATAGAAATAAAGATGAATTGAATTATGTTATAGAAAAACAAAAAGTCCTTTCACTCATGATAATGGAGATCACATGTTGCTTCTGTCAAACTTAAGTCAAACAGAACTGTTTTTGTCATCATCCCCAGAGTGGTGTCTCATCTTGTTTTTGCAAGTTGCTTTGAAATGTATTTCAGTTATTAGACCTTACATAGGCAGGTACAGTATATGGAATTTCAAATCATTTTCAGGCAATGATGTGGGGAAAGGTTGCAACACAAAATGTGAAAAACAAATTTATGTATATTTTCTTAAGGCACTATTCCAGTCAATTCTGTGAAAGGGTTCCCTCTACACACATCCAGTACACATTAATTTTCTTGGTAGGAATAGGCCTCAAGAGGGGAAAAGGCCAAAACAACAAATAAAAGGCCCCTTTAGTTAAGGGGTAAAACTATCTAAACTGACAAAAATTTCATTAACAACAGCAAATGCACAATAACTACCCCTAACTAAACATAAACAAGAAAAAATGTTTTCACAAATACGATGACACCCAAATCCCAACAGAATCCAACTCAAAGAGAAGTATCTCAAAATTAAAAAGCTTTAAAGGCAAAGAGGGGCGGCTCAGTGGGTAGCACTGTTGCCTCACTCGCTGGTTCGAGTCCCGGCTGGACCAGGAGGCATTTCTGTGTGGAGTTAGCATGTTCTCCCCATGTTCGCGTTTCCTCCAAGTACTCTGGTTTCCCCAACAGTCCAAACACATGCTGTATAAGTGAATTAAATAAACTAAATTGGCCTGTGTATGAGTGTCTGATTGTGCTGGAATAGTTGGCGATTTATTCCGCTGTGGTGATCTCTGAAATAGAGACTAAGCCAAAGGAAAATGAATAAATGAATAAATTAATAAAAGCAAAGGGCAAAGCAATAAGTTACACACAGTAGCAAACTCTTGTGGTGGTGGTGTAAGAACACTACAAGGCAAGAGAGAAAATCTATGTGGTAGTCAAGTTGAAAAAGAAAAAGAGCGAGAAGACAAATCAATCACACAATATCCAACAACACATTCAAACCAACATGGAATGTAACAGATTAATGCTAAAGAATATCAGGTTCAGACACAGGAATCAGGTGAGAAGAAAAACAAGTAGACAGTGACAAACAGAGAAGTGTATGCTCATGTACTGGTACTGATGAGTGTGCTGATTAGTATTTTGGAGATTGTGATCAAAATGAAGGAATGATGGTGGAGGGACATTTGCCACAATAATGAAAACACACTTAATATTTACTCTAGTTTTAAACATGTATGAGTTTCTTTTTTCTGTTGATAATAAAAATATTTTGAAGAGTGAAAACTGCCTTTTTCCTATGGCAGTCAGCGGGGACTGGGGATCAGCATAATTTGAAATATCTTCGTCTTGGATGCCAGTTCATCTGGTACAGTGCAATACTGATGGTAACGTTGAAGAAATAAACCATTCATTAACTCATAATGTAAAGTGGTACCATTAAAAGTAAGATGCTTTCACCAGATTGCTCTTTAATAAAAAAACAAAACAAAAAACAAGGCTGCATGGTGGCGCAGTGGGTAGCACGTTCGCCTCACAGCAAGAAGATCGCTGGTTCGAGCCTCGGCTGGGTCAGTTGGCGTTTCTGTGTGGACTTTGCATGTTCTCCCCGTGTTCACGTGGGTTTCCTCCGGGTGCTCCGGTTTCCCCCACAAGTCCAAAGACATGCGGTATAGGTGAATGAGTGTGTATGGATGTTTCCCAGTGATGGGTTGCAGCTGGAAGGGCATCCGCTGCTTAAAACATATGCTGGATAAATTGGCGGTTCATTCTGCTGTGGCGACCCCAGATTAATAAAGGGATTAAGCCGAAAAGAAATGAATGAACAAAAAAAACAATACAGACATGAAAATGATTAAATTCTTCTTTTAAAAGGACTGCTTATTGTCATTTTTGCAGAAGGGATAAAACAATGTTGTATTCTTTTTTATATATTGATGAATGTCACGTTAGGCGGTATCGCAGACAGGACAAGGGGTAGGATCCATGTGTATTTAATGGTGAGACATCTAACAAAAACAGGACAAAGTGCAAAAACAAAGTAACAAAACATTAAACTATCATTAAACATTAAACTATCATGGTGATCATGACAGTACCCCCCTCCTAAGGAGCGGATTCCAGACGCGACAGAAACTTTCCGGAGGGAGGTGAAGCGGAGGTGGAACAGGGGGAGGGAATGGAGGATCCAAAACAAACACTAAACACCAGACTGGAACATAACAGTGACTAGACAGGAACAGGAAATACAAAAACTGTGGGACAAGGAACTGTGGCAGACCTGGAGCGTAGAACTCCGGCGGATCAGGAGCATGAAGCTGCGGAGGACCTGGAGCATGGAATTCAGGCGGATCAGGAGCGTGAAGCTGCGGAGGACCTGGAGCATGAAATTCAGGCGGATCAGGAGCGTGAAGCTGCGGAGGACCTGGAGCATGAAATTCAAGCGGATCAGGAGCGTGAAGCTGCGGAGGACCTGGAGCATGAAATTCAAGCGGATCTGGAGCATGAAGGTGAAGTATGTCTGGGGGTTTAGGTTCAGCAGGCAGATATGGGTTAAACGCCCTCCGTGGGTCTGGAGGTTTTGGTTCAGGATGTACTGGTGGTCAGGAAACTTTGATTCAGGAAACACTGGTTGTTCATCGAGCTCCAGCGAGTCGAGAGACTTTGACTCAGGAAT
>CAIGQV010018257.1:4016897-4045523 GCA_903798115.1 Danio jaintianensis | reverse complement strand
CACCCTGCACCCGTCTAGTCTTTGCTCAGTCGTTTGTTATTCTCAGTTGTTGTTGTTTTTGTATGGTATTGTATAGTTTGTTATTTGCTCATGTTTTGTCTTAGTTCAAGTTTTGTTATTTTGTTACTTTGTTTGCACGATGTCCTGTTTTTGTATGACAACTCACCAATAAATGCACATTTATCCTACTCATCTTGTCCTGTCTGCAATACCTCCCAGTAACGTGACAGGCTGCCTGTTAAGTTCCGTATTGATTATAAAATATTGCTTCTTACCTATAAAGCTTTAAATAATCTAGATTCTGTTTATCTAACGGAGCTTCTGTCTCGCTACAATCCAACCTGCTCCTTAAGGTCCCAAAACTCAGGGCTTTTGGTAGTACCCAGAATACAAAAGTCCACTAAAGGAAGTCAGGCCTTCTCATGCCTGCTTCTCCATGCAGGTGAGTGGACTTGACAGCCACCTGTAGGATACACTCCTCCTGTCTTAATGCACCAGGCATTTTGTTAGAAATACTTATATGCTTTATATGTTTGTTTATATAACCATTTTAATTTATAGCACTTCATTTTCACATTGACATTTAATATCTCTTGTTTAAATATATTATGAACAGCAGCTACGCAAATTATTTCATTTGTTCTCTATTTCCACTTGGGGATGGCCATCCCGAGGCCTCTAGAGATTGTGCAGCGTCATTGATGGGATCCAAGACCTGTGAAGAGACGATGCCAACCAACGAGGACTTCCAAGACAACACATACAAAGAGATGATACCAACCATCGAGGACAACAAATATGATGAAATGATGCCAACCATCACGGACTTCGAGAACAACACATACACTTCATTAAACATGTACACCTAGACATCACCTATATACACTATAAAATTGCAGGTTAACTATGTCTGTATATAATAACTTATATTTGATTGTAATGCAATGTGCACCTTTTGTAAAGCTGCTTTGAAACAATAATTATTGTAAAAAGCGCTATACAAATAAACTAGAATTGAATCCCAGTTTAATTAAATAGAAATGCCACTTGATAATTAAATGATACATTGACAAACCTCACAAAGTTTGTTTTCATATTTGTGATAGCAGAACAATAAAAATCATGAATAACTTCTAACACACATTTCATCTAACATACAAGATATTATAAGATAATAAATTTTAGATACAATTCCGTGTTGTTGTCATGGTCACACACACAAAGGATAGAAGGCAGTGATTACTTCGTGAGTATTTATTGTGGAGCAAGTATAAACAGTGGGTAAACAGGTGAGCGGAGCAACTGGTTGAAGGTTCTCTCACACGCTCGTCCAAGTGATAATTCAAGTTCAATGCAATCACCAATGTAACAAGTCACTTCCCTTAATCTGTCGTTTGCATCCACAGATACAGATACAGAAAGCAAGCCTCAAGGAGCACAGGAGAGATCGGAGCAACAGGGAGAAGATCCAGGAAGCGGTGACCATCCAACTTCGATTCCAGCCGGTAAGTAACTGAATGAGGTGAGTATATATAGGGAGTGGGTGATTGCAGGTGCAGGTGTGGGTGATTAGAACTCTGATGATTGTTCACGGGTTTGGTGTGTGGTGGATGGTGACTGGGACTGAGGGAACGTGCAGAGGGTGTGACAGTTGTTTAACACAGTTTCACTTTTGAGCCAATATTCAAGCCAAACCCAGGATAGAGAGGCTGAGTGAATGTAGTCTGGTCTTTATGGATGAGGGTCATATTGTCAGAGATGCTGTAGAAGCACAGAATTCCTGCACTGTGATCCACATACACTCCTATTCTAGAGGATCTGGAGGATACTGGGATTTCATTTTTTATCCTATTGTGCGTGAATACGTAACTGGATGGAAGACAGTACAAACCCCATGACTGATTATTAAATCCAAATAGACAATCACTGAACAATCCCTTTCTGCTGGTGGTCTTATATGACACTGAAATACACACACCTTTATTTCCACTCCACTTAAACTCCAAATAAGAGCGTCCACACACACTCTCGCTACAGAGCACCTGCACACAACCATCAAATCTGTCTGGATGAAGAGGATACTGCTGGGGTGTTTCAGTGAAAGCAGCTGCTCTGTTTCCCTCAGACAGACGGAGGAAACGGCTCGCAGTGTTTGAATCCAAAGAGAGCTGACATGAATCTAGGAGAGGTAAAACATAATCAGTTATTACAATGATAGTCTATAAATGTCTACATATAAGTATTTCTAAGTGTGTGAGCTTCTTTGACAGACATAATAAATAATAATAATTTATATATTATATACAGTGGGTAGGGAAGGTATTCAGACCCCCTTAAATTTTTCACTCTGTTATATTGCAGCTATTTGCTAAAATCATTTAAGTTCATTTTTTTCCTCATTAATGTACACACAGCACCCAATATTGACAGAAAAACACAGAATTGTTGACATTTTTGCAGATTTATTAAAAAAGAAAAACTGAAATATCACATGGTCCTAAGTATTCAGACCCTTTGCTCAGTATTTAGTAGAAGTGCCCTTTTGATCTAATCAAAAGTGTCTATACGTCTTTTTGGGAAAGATGCAAGTTTTTCACACCTGGATTTGGGGATCCTCTGCCATTCCTCCTTGCAGATCATCTCCAGTTCTGTCAGGTTGAATGGTAAACATTGGTGGACAGCAATTTTTAGGTCTCTCCAGAGATGCTCAATTGGGTTAAAGTCTGAGGTCCTGAGCACTCTGGAGAAGGTTTTCATCCTGGATATCCCTGTACTTGGCTGCATTCATCTTTCCCTCAATTGCAACCAGTCGTCCTGTCCCTGCAGCTGAAAAACACCCCCACAGTATGATGCTGCCACCACCACCATGCTTCACTGTTGGGACTGTATTGGACAGGTGATGAATACCTGGTTTTCTCCACACATACCGCTTAGAATTAAGGCCAAAATGTTCTCATCAGACCAGAGAATCTTATTTCTTACCATTTTAGCAAACTCTATGCAGGCTTTTAAGTGTCTTGCACTGAGGAGAGGCTTCCGTCGGGACACTCTGACATAAAGCCCAGACTGGTGGAGGGCTGCAGTGATGGATGATACAACTTTCTCCCATCTCCAAACTGCATCTCTGGATCTCAGCCACAGTGATCTTTGGGTTCTTCTTTATCTCTCTTATCAAGGCTCTTCTCCCCCGATAGGTCAGTTTGGCCGGACGGCCAGCTCTAGGAAGGGTTCTGGTCGTCCCAAACATCTTCCATTTAAGGATTATGGATGGCACTGTGCTCTTAGGAACCTTAAGATCTGTGCTTTGCCACAATTTTGTCTCTGAGCTCTACAGGCAGTTCCTTTGACCTCATGATTCTCATTTTCTCTGACATGCATTGTGAGCTGTAAGGTCTTATAGAGGCAGGTGTGTGGCTTTCCTAATCAAGTCCAATCAATATAATCAAACACAGCTGGACTCAAATGAAGGTGTAGAACCATCAGTGGTGGAAAGAGTACTGAAAAATCATACTCGAGTAAAAGTACCATTACTTGCCCAAAAATGTAGTGTGGGAAGAGTAAAAGTATCTGTTGTAAATATTACTCAAAGTATGAGTAAAAAGTAGCCCTTTAAAAAGTACTCAGTGAGTAGTGAGTATTACACTGTGAAAAGCTGATGCATTTACATGCAACGTGTGCATGCGTGTGTGTGTGTAAACATAACAATCTGTAGTGCATTTAGTTATTGGTTAAGATTTTTTGTCTATTTCAGTCATTATACAGTAAACATCCATCATCTTCTCATCAGTGACAGGCATATAAACATTCATAGTCATTCATTCATTCATTTTTTTTTTTCGGCTTAGTCCCTTTATTATTCTGGGGTCGCCACAGCAAAATGAACTGCCAACTTTTCCAGCATATGTTTCACGCAGCGGATGCCCTTCCAGCTGCAACCCATCACTGGGAAACATCCATACAATCCCATTCATACACATACACTACGGACAATTTAGCTTACCCAAATCATCTATAGCGCATGTCTTTGGACTTATAGGGGAAAACCGGAGCACCCAGAGGAAACCCACACGAACACGGGGAGAACAGGCAAACTCCACACAGAAATGCCAACTGACCCAGCTGAGGCTCGAACCGGCGACCTTCTTGCTGTGAGGCGACAGCGCTACCCACTGCGCCGGCCCCATATAAACAGTCATTGCGTGTAAAGATTTTGGAAATCTTTTTGGACACTTTTAATGCTTTCATATGGTTTTCTGCATTTATAAAGCGCCCATGTCTTAGGTAGTCTTAGGTAGGTAGTTCAATATGATGCGATTTACTTTCTATGTGCGATTTGATGGGACAAGAATCACAGGACTGATTTTTCTACTTTAGCCAATCCCCATAGACAAGTAAAAAATAAAGTAGTGACTGCAGCTTGAAGGAAAGTAGTGGAGTAAAAGTATCGATACGGCACTAAAAATGTACTCAAGGGAACATAAAAGTACACATTTTTAAAACTACTTAGTAAATTACAATTCCTGAGAAAAACCACTCAATTTCAGTCATTTGAGTATTTATAATTTGTTACTTTACACCACTGAGAACCATCTCAAGGATGATTAGAAGAAATGGACAGTTAAATATATGAGTGTCACAGCAAAGGGTCTGAATTTTATTATTTGATTTATCACAACTTCTTTTTTCTTAAAATGGTGACCATATATAGAAACTTTTATTCAGTTTTCATATTTACAGCAAAATTTGTATTGAAAGGCTGTTTATATGATTTGCTTAATTATAGTTATTCTTTAATATATACATTTTCCAAAGTTCAAACTTGAGGGAAGGGGGTCAATAGAACTCTGGTGCAAGCTAGGCAATTGAGCCAAATGTGAAAGCTCCAGCTGATCACACAGTCCCACAAATATAAATCTATAAAATATAAAAATATTTAAAATAAATTTAATAAAATTATATAAAATATATGTAAAATATGTACATATATACAACATATATTTTAAAATTTATATATGACTATGATAAAATTTATATATGACAAGATGGCTATAAAAAAATATGTTATAATTAAACATTACCATCCATCATTCATAAATCACTGTTCCTGGGAAACAGCCTGTGTGTTCTGAATAGCTCTGTTTGTATCACATAGAAGACAGCAATGTCCGTTTTTACTCTCAAAAGTACCAAAAAAAATTTAACTCATGTCTTTTGTCTGCTTGTTCTGTTGTGTCTTGTTCTGTTTTTCAGGAGTTGCACATGGACCTGTCAAACATGCCCGGCGAGTATCTTGACCTGAAGAGAGTGTTCAGAAAGTCCCGAGCTGCTTCACTTTCTCCTCATCATCCCTAAGATTGTGCCATAGATTTATTGTTCGGGTACAGGTACATCTCTGCCTAATTATTATGGCATCTCGGCAATTTATGCTCACTCTCTGCTACAGAGAGGGAAGCCATGGAGAAATATATTCTGATTCTCTGGCAGACAAGTTTCTGAATGTTATCAAGCTGAAGAATAGCTATCCTTTGCCATTGATGCCACTGGATTTTGAGCATCTGCAGGCTTTCGCAAAATTAGACCTCCTCAAAGCATTAGAGAGGGCGATGCATGGAAGACTGCTTTTAATAAACCCAGGGGGCACTTTGAATATTGCATTCCTCCATTTGGGCTGTCCAACACCCCCGCAGTTTTTCAAGTACTTGTGAATGACGTGTTGAGAGATATGATAGATCAGTTCATTTATGTCTACCTGGAATGACATACTGATATTTTCCTATTCTCTCCAGGAACATGTTCAACATGTTAGGTGATTGCTTTAAAGCATAGGTCTCAAACTCGATTCCTGGAGGGCCGAGCTCTGCACAGTTTTGCTCCAACCCTAATCAAACACAGTTGATCCAACTAATCAAGGTATTCAAGACTACTGGCTGAAGCTAAAGTGTGCAGAACCGTGGCCCTCCAGAAACTGAGTTTGAGACCATTGCTTTAGAGGCCACTAGAGGATGAGCTTTATGTCAAGGCGGAGAAATGTATTTTTCAGACACAATCAGTACCATTTCTGGGGCACACCATGTCCAGAGAAGATTCAGGCTGTGGTAAACAGGCCAACCCTAGAATCCCACAAGGCCCTGCAGAGGGTTCTGGGCTTTGGCAATTTTGACTGGTGTTTTAATCGCAATTTCAGCCAGTTAGCTATGCCCCTGACAGCTTTAATCTCCAACAAAACAGCGTTCAGGTGGTCTAGTGCAGCACAAGCTGCATTTACCAAACTGAAAGTCTGCTTCATTTCGGCCCTAATTCTGATTGCTCCTGATCCATCCCAGCAGTTGTGGCAGAGGTTGACGTGTCAAAGGAGGGGGTGGTTGTATCCTATCCCAGCATTCCTCCTCAGACAACAAGATACACCCTTGCATGTATTTTTTTCAGAGTTTATCCACCACCGAACGCAATTATGACATTGAGTTGGAGGAGTGGCAATTGGTTAGATGGGTCGGGGGTCACTTTTATCATCTGAATTGACCACAAGAACCTTGAATACATCAAGTCCGCTAAAAGGTTAAGCTCTAAGCAGGCACAGTGGGATTAAATTTACAGACGTTTTGATTTTACCATCTTTCATTGACAGGGTTCCAAGAGCACTAAACGCAATGTTTTATTCTGGCTTTTTGATTTTTTCAAGTGTGCATTGTCCTTTTAATCCATTGTTCCGCAGAAAATTTTTATTTCTGCAGTAACATGGCAGATCGAGTTGAAGGTTCGTGAAGCCACGGAAGGGGTAATGCCTCTACCTAGATGCCCATCAGGTCAGTTGTTTCTGCCAGAGGGGTTTCAGTCTGACATCATCATCACTTTTCCAAATTGGATTGTCATCCAGGGGTGAGTCGTACTTTATTTCTAGTTAAACAATGGTTCTGGTGGCCAGGTATGACTCATGATATACAGTATGTGGTTTGTTTTGGCTTGTTCTGCTGTGCCATTTCTAAGACTTCTAAACGCCCCCCTTGCTGGACTCCTTCAGCCACTGTCAGTGTCTTTGAGACCCTGGTCTCACATCTTGCTAGATTTCGTCACAGGTCTCCAGCCCACTTGTGGCTATATGGCTATTTTGACCATAGTGGACAGGTTCTAAAAGGCTACTCAATTTATCTCTCTGCCCAAATTACCTTAAGCCAGAGAGACAGCAGTTGCTGTTGCTAATCAAGTTTTTCGCATTCATGGCCTTCCGACGGACGTGGGTTCCAACAGGGGGCCCCAGTTTGTCTCTAAATTTAGGAGAGAGTTTTAGCATTTCTGGGGGACACTGTTAGTCTTTCATCAGAGCTCAAATGTATGTTCTGATGTTTGATTTCTCACAATCCGTCCTTCTGGAGCCTGTCTCCATTTGAGTGAAAGTTAAAGTTATGATTTTTGGCCAAGTATGGTGACCCATACCCGGAATTTATTTAACCCATGATATTCCAACTCCAACTTCCAAGTCCAAATCTCTTAACCATTAGGCCCCGGCTGCCCAAGGGTGTAGCGTAGGCTACCAGCCACCTGTTTTTCCCAGTCTGGAATGTGAAGTTGCAGTTTCCTTCACCCACACTTTTGTCCAGAGGTGCTGATGCACTAGGAGCAGGGCCAGAGGACTAAAGTATCTGATGGACTGTGAAGGTTACAGTTTGGAGGAGAGGAATTGGGTTCCTGCAAGGGACATACTGGATCACTCTCTTATCGATAATTACAATTGCCAGGTAAGCTCTTCTTGGGGTTGCTCCTAGGAGAGGTGGTATTGTCATGATTTATGGGACTGTGTGCTCTTTCTGTGTGTGTGTTGCATGCATACTTGCTCTGTGTGTAACTTTTGGTTGTCCTGTATACGCGTCTGTGTTTGTATCATGTGGTTTCTGTTTTTTCTGCTCAACTGCTTTATCAGAGCGCTCAAGGTGTTTGTTGGCCGAAGGTTTAGCATTGCTTTGTCAGTTTTTTGTTTTCTTACATTATCTGATCTCATGTTTTGCCAGGACTCTGCTGAATCTTCTCTGCTGGAGATTTTGTTACGTTTTGGAAATATCTTTGATCACCTGTTTTCACTGGATATCCCCTGCACTAAACTTTACCAACGGCATTGCTATGCTGTGTTCTATGGATTATTTGGGATTCTTGTTTGACTCTGTTTACAACATTTGCTGTTTATTTAATATAAATCCATTTTCACTTACATTTGGACTCCTTTTTCCTGTGTGACAGAATATATATAATAATATAAGGTGACTCATACTGAACCGAACCATACTTTACTGAACTGAACTGTACCACTCAGTGAAAATTAGGCATTAGCCGCCATCTCCACCTTGGCCCTCTGGATCCCTGGCATCACCCTGGCTCTGTAGCTTTTAATCTCCTTTTTGTGCTATGTTGGTCAGCCCCCTGGAGTCAACGGCCACTCGTCCAAGGTTTCTCCCTTCCTTGACTACACCGTGGGCCACCCTCTTGGCTAAATCCTGGGTCTCCTCCATCCTTCTGCTCCAAACTCCCTACTGGCTCCTCCCTTTGTCTACTCCTCTCTGGTCCTCTATCTTGCCCATCCTGCTCCATTCTCCTTCCTGGCTTCTCCCACTGCCTTTGCTACCCTAGTCCAAGTTGAGGAAAGTTGGAGTTAAACTCCACAGGACACATTGCCATCCAGAACCAAGTTTGGGCACCCATGCCCTAGTCAGTATTGCTGTATCCATGACAATTTGTAGCATCAGTAAATTATAACATAATGCCTTCTCTATAAATAAAACTTAGGGAAAACAATGATGAATATTTTTCTTTTGTTCTAGCTTGTCAAAATAAACCTATGTATAAAGCATACCTAACTAAGGTTTCTTTGTAGATTATGTTTAATAGATATAAGTTAATTAGCTTCGCATAAAAAAGCATCTGTGTGTGCTTTATAGTATCTTACACTTGAGAAGCTCTTTCCTTGTCTTGAGTTCACTGGATGGTGCCCTTTCAATGCATGTCACTATTGAAATAAACATTCTTATTAGTATAATAATAGATTTTCATTTCTGAGAGTAAATGAATGTTTACTAGAGGAATTTTACCTCTATCATAGATTTTTTCTAGCTCTTCCTTACAGAATCCCTCCAGTTTTACCTTCAGCTGTGAGACTGATTTTGATACATCATGAAAAGAGGGGAGAGAACTGACAGTGATGCTACCTTTGTCTGTAGATTCTGGATGTTCAGTGATGTACTGGAACATCTAAAGAAAAACAACAAATATAAAGATACATAACACTGTCAGAACTCCTCACAATCTGCCAACAATCCTGTATTTCAGGGTTTTGTTACCTGCAGGAAATGAATGTGATTATCTGTGTGTGAAAGCTGCTCCAGCTTAGATTCTCTCCTCTTTAGATCATCAATCCCCTTCTCCAATTGCTCCAAGAGTTCTTCATCTCGACTCACTGCAGCCTTTTCCTGATTTATGATCAGTTGTATCACTTCAGAGCAGCTTATCTCGATGGTACGGATGAGTTCAGTAAAGATCATCTCACTGTCCTCCACTGCTGTCTGTGCAGAGCGCTGTCAGGACACACAACACAACACACGTCACATCACATCACTTAGACCCACAGTGAGCTTCAGTGGGACTTAAGTGTCTTCAGACTGTAAAAAACTAACCTTATGAGACTTCACAGTATTTCTCATCTTCTGAAGCTGCTTCTGTCTCTCTCGGATTCTTTGCTGGAATTTTGTTTGGGTTCTACTTAAAAGTCGCTGTTGGAAAAGTAATAGCTGTAAAATCTTAGAAAACAAAATAATTGTGTCAAAATGGTTTAATAGCTATCATCAATCTAAACAATGATAGTATATGCTATTTAGTATTTCTATTAGCATTAGTCTAAATCTTGTTCATACCTGTTTCTCTGTCCTCTCAGCTTCAGCTGTTACAGTGTCATGGTTTTTATGTTCGTCCATCAAACATCTGTAACAAATGCACTGCAGGTCCGTACGACAGTAGATTTCCAGCTCTTTACAGTGTTTTGGGCAGATCATCTCATGAAATTGTCTAGTGGGATCCATCAGATTGTGTGTCCTGGTTTTAAACAGATTTTCATGTTGTTCAAGATGACGTTGGCAGTAAGAGTTCAGACACTCCACACAGGACTTGACAGCTTTGTATTTTCTTCCAGGACAGACGCCACATTCCACATCTCCAGGTCCAGCAAAAGCATGAGCAGAACAAGCATTTTGTAAGTTTGTCTTCTTTAGTTTCTCCACTATTTCAGCAAACATGACATTCTTACATAAAGCAGGTCTTGGAGTGAAGGTGTTTCTGCACTTAGGGCAGCTGTAGACTCTCTTCTGATCCTCATGATTCCAGAAAATGGTAATACATTTCATACAATAACTGTGTCCACAGGGAATGGTCACTGGATCCTTAAATATATCCAGACACAATGAGCAGCTAAATTGGTCCTGAAAGAAAGTAGCTGTTGCCATTGCACAGTCCATACACACAAATGGAGATAACAGCCTGACAGCACTTAAGTTTCAGTTTCCTTGGACAGCTAGTTAATAAGTGATAGTTCCTGGTTCTGTGTGTGTGTGGTGTGTGCAAAATGTATCTGTTTGTGTGATGTTACATAATTACTTAAAGGGATAGATTTTGTCATCATTTACTCACACTCTTCACTGTAAAACTTTGCTGTACAAAAACAGCAACATTCTACAGTAAAATTCTGTATTTTCACTAAAACAGTGATATTCTGTAAAAACAGTGCATTCTGGGTAATCTTGTTGTTTCTGAGAAAGTAGTAAACTGTAAATTTACAGAGCTCAAAGTCGACACTCAGAGTCTGTGTTTGAAATCACACTTTGTGCCCTCGTTCACTATTATGTACACTAGTTTACTAATATAGTTCAATAGACAGAGTTATTAAGACATATTCAGACACTGATGAACACCTGCTGTTAATAATCACAATCACTAAAGGAAAGAGAAACAATAAACACAAACAGTGACTTCAGTTACAACATTAAATAAAATCAACTAAAATAAAACACTTTCAGTCTCAGCAGAGGATCATTAAACAACTCCACAAAGCTTCAGCAGATACACTTATTACTGACTGCTTTCACTTGCATACAGTTCTTAGGTTTAGGTGTTTTATTTAGTTTGGTGTCACCATAATGGAGGTCAGTGACTGCTTTAGTTGGGCTCTTCACCTTTGACTTATTAACTTTAGTTTTTCTTTGGGTGCTGTAACTTAGAGTTTATAAAACATCTTTGTTATAATGATATTCAGTCTTGCTCTGATTGGGCTCGGTTTATTAAAATCATAGGAGTGGTTATTTTTATATCTGTAACGTTATTGTATTGTTGTATTGTGTTTTCATGAGACTTATAGAAATAGTATAAACTAGCTTTTAGCACCCACAGTATCTTACCCCTCTAGTTAGGGACCGAGCACCGAAACGGTGTGTAGGCCCTATTGGAATTGCTCCATTTATTATTATTATTATTAGGGACCGAGCACCGGAACGGTGCGTATAGGCCCTATTGGAATTGCTCAGTTTATTATTATTATTATTATTATTATTAACACATTTACATGCCAATATCCAAATACAGTTATAGCAGTTGCCAAATACCTGCTGGCAACAGGAAGTGACATGTTTTACGGTGTAACAAACTCATCCTACAAATTTCATCACATCGAATCCATGTTCCATTAGTTTAGTCCAAAGGCCTTTGTGATGTTAAATTGGGAAGATCTAGAGTTTTCGCTGAAGGGCGTGTCCGTGGCGGACTGAGAAAGTGTGATGCTTCGCCATGGAGGAGGAAATACTTATAACTCAACCAAACAATGCCTGATCTGCCTGAAAATTCACAGGGTTGATGAGATTCAACTCCTGAAGACATCTACATGCCAATATTGAGTCACAGTCATAGCGCCACCTGCTGACAGAAGAAAGTTTGGCATAAATCAGTTATTTTTTTCTTAGGTATTTTAATATATATCAGCTTAAATTATTATTGTCCACTGTTCTCTGTCAACCTATGGGCACCGGGCGGCGGTGAGCCCGGGTGCGAGGTCCCTTTCATCGCTGCTTGCAGCTTTAATTAGAGATTGTTTCTGGACACCACACTCAAAATGTAGCTTGAATTACGATGAATGCGAGTGAAAGAGAGGTGAAGCTGAATCTGCGAGTTGTTTTTTTACCCCACACAGAGAATGTCACATGACAAGACAATGCAGTTTATGCAGTTCTTATGAACTTTCTAGTCATCAAAGAAAATTGAAAAACTCCTCCCTGTAAGTCTGTCCGCTCTGCCCACCAGGATGAATTAAATGAATTAATGTTGAAAATATTAACTATTGTGAGCTCAAATCAGATTAATACAGTAATTTGCCCTTAATTTATTGTGCATGTCATGTAAATGTGTTTACTCCACTGTCACGAACAAGCTAAAGGAATAGTTTACCCAAAAATGAAAATCACCCCATAAACACTCATATACCCTCAGGCTGGCTTGAGGGTGTGTAAAATTTGGGGTAATTTTCTTTTTTGGGTGAACAATTCCTTTAAGCCAATTCTGTCAATATGGTATCAGAAATTTAATGAGCAAAGATGAGTCATTGTAATGCGTTTTGTATCTGCTGTGTAGTCTGTTGTCCAGCGGAGGGTTCCAGAAGGCACCCGGAGGAAACCCACACCAACACGGGGAGAACATGCAAACTCCACACAGAAACGCCAACTGACCCAGCCGAGGCTCGAACCAGCGACCTTCTTGCTGTGAGGCGAACGTGCTACCCACTGCGCCACCGTGCAGCCCATATGCAATTCATGTGCAAAACAGGCTTAATCCAAAGGTAACCAAAAGCTTTTATTTGTCAAAATCACAGAGTGATAGTGAATGAGGACTCACCTGGTGTTGCATCGGTGTTGAGTTGAGTGTAGGTGAGCAGAGATATAGTATCTGGACTGCAGGTGCTCTAGAAGCTCAGAAGCAGCAGCAGCAGGGCTTCCCAAAGTACTGCTCTCCACATCCTGTCTGAGGAACTTCTTCCTGCGCACAAGAGCATTTGTGTTGCTGTATTGAAAAAATACTTCATGAACAATCATGCACCAGGAAGATATCTTAGAAGCATCTACATCTGGAGAAATTCAGTGAGAATTTCATAATCCATTTCCAGTTGTTTCAAACAAAACAGCTAATCTAACTGCTTCACACTGAAAACTGGATTCTTTAAATGTATTACATTAATTATAAAACACTGGGTGTCAGACACAAAAAAACTAGGTCAACAGTACTATATAGTAATAACTAATAGTAGTAGTAATAGTAATATCTAGGTCAATAATAATTCTTAAATTAAAACTCTGAACTCAGATCTTGTGCTCATGGCCACTCAGAGATTTGAGAATGCACATGCTGTAAATTAGGTGAAATTTCCTTTATTTAAAAAGTACTGAGAATCTCATTAAACATTACCTTTAAAACCACAAGATCTTTTGTGTGTCTTCTGAATGAATCCATGTTTTAAACAGTCCAGACAGCAGTTTACTTCTTTGTTGAATGATTCAGTTGTTTGAACAAATTGTCTCACTCATTAGACATTACTACCACCTACTGGAAGTTTTAGATTCTTATTTTGAGGATTATTTTCATTAAAAAAATATATATATATTTTCATATTGAAATGCAATAAAGTACAATAAACTTCATTCTTTGAAATAAAGGGATAGTTCACACGCACAAAATAATTTTGTCATCATTTACACACTTGTGCCATTTTAAATCTGTATGAATTTCTTTGTATTGTAGATTATTTTTTGTAAATGTTTACTTGCTTGTTTTCAAATTTAAGACAATAATGACTTGAAATGTTCTTTCGGTGGTAATATTCATAAAATTAAACAAATAATTTTCTCAATACTTTGCATTAATTTAATTCAAGATAACCAATAATAACTTTTAAGTGGTCACTTAATTTTTTTTTCCCAGGGCCGAAAGTATTACATGTTGATGAAATAATCCAATTATTTTTTTCATGTGTTTTAGTGTAAGTAGTCTCACCCATTTCAAGACATTGAAAAGTGTTTTTTTTTTTTTTTTTTCTTAAAAATATTCTTTAAATTAAGGTCATTAATAAATATTTTACCAATAAAAATATGTCTGCAAGATTTATTCTTTTTTGTATGTGTGTATGTGTTATATATTCCAGAGAGGAGCTAACAGTAGCTTTTATTGGTCCATAATTTTTTTGTGTCCATGTGGTTTAAATCAATTCAAAAAGGTTACAGTTTCAAAATAAATAAGCAAATTACTTTTTTTACATTCTCTTTTTTGAGGACCAAGTCTAATTTATTTGGTTTTATTCCATTTTAAGATCATTTTTAGGGGATTATTGCAAGAATGTCAATGTGGTGTAACCAAAAAAATTGGTACCAAATAGTTTATCTTGTTTAAAAGAGGTAAAATTCTCAATGAAACATGATATCAGCTAGTTTGCCATAATTTTACATTAGACATATTTAATAGTAAATAAAGGTAAATGTACCACAATTGTTCTAAATATTATAATAATTGGGGAATTATGTTTTACTAATGAATCTATTTACTTTCATAGTGTTGTATTATTTATTTTTAGTTATTTATTGAGAAAGTGGCGCTTAATCCACAACCTTACTATTAAAGCTCTGTAAACCTATAGGATAAAATAATTATGCTGCTCAACATGAATGATTTTTTAAAATGTTAATCCATATTTCTATTCACCTAATATTATAGACACTCATACACTACACTAGTTTCTCCAAATCACCTATAAAACAAGTCTTTGGACTGTCTGTGAAACTGGAGCACCCATAGGAAACCCATGCAAACTCCACACAAGAAGGCGTCTGGTCCATCCAGGACTCGAACCAGCTATCATCTTGCTGTAAGGCAACTGTGCAGCCACTGTGCCACCATCCTGTAATTATTATTATTATTATTTTTTTTTTTTTTAGAATATTTCCCAAGTGATGTTTAACAGAGCAAGGAAATGGTCACAGTATTTTGTATCTATATTTTCTCTTTTTGAGAAAGTCTTATTTCTTTTAGTTTGGATAGAATAAAAGCAGTTTTTGACATGTTTAAACAGTTTTTAAGGTCAATATTATTACCCCTTTAAATATATATATATTTTTGATTGTCTACAGAACAAACCACTGTTATACAATAACTTGCCTAGTTAACTAAGTTAAGCCTTTAAATGTCACTTTATACTGAATACTAGTGTCTTGTGAAATAACTGGTGAAATATTATGTACTGTCATTATGGCAAAGACGCATCACGGTGGCGCAGTGGGTAGCACAATCGCCTCACAGCAAGAAGGTTGCTGGTTCGAGCCCCGGCTGGGTCAGCTGGCATTTCTGTGTGGAGCTTGCATGTTCTCTCCGTGTTCGCGTGGGTTTCCTCCGGGTGCTCCGGTTTCCCCCACAAGTCCAAAGACATGTGGTATAGGTGAATTGGATAAGCTAAATTGTCCGTAGTGAATGAGAATGTGTGTGTGTTTCCCAGTGATGGGTTGCAGCTGGAAGGGCATCCGCTGTGTAAAACATGTGCTGGATGAGTTGGTGGATCATTCCACTGTGGTGACCCCAGATTAATAAAGGGACTAAGCCGAAAATAAAATGAATGAATGAATGAATCATGGCAAAGACAAAACTTATTTAATTTTAATTTTGTTATTAAAATTTAGTCATTAATACTATTAAGTTTAGAAACGTGTTGAAGCAGCTCTTGGGAAAAACCTTTAAAAGAATTAAAATTTAACATGGAAGAGGTAACAATTTTGCTGACAATTTGACAATTTTGTACTATTAATAGTAACAATTGGAGGTGACTCGGAGGAACTGTAATGACGTAAAGTGGTGAAAAGGTCAGGAGGTGCTAAATGAATGAATTTATCTATAAAATAAATAGGTTGTGGATATTTTGGAGGACACTCATGAAAATGTTTTCCATGCCTTGTTGTACGCCACCATTGGTTGGTTATGTATGTTTGAAAACATTGACCCTTAATCCCAGAAACAAAAAAGAGACCAGCAGCAGCTTTTATGTACTTTTGTATTTTTTTATTTTACTTTAACCAATTGAAAAAAAACAGTGATGTAAAAGGTCTTAAATGCTAAACATGTTTTTTATTTGTTGTTATTTTATCGATGAGGGCCACAGATTTAATGGAAAGGATGCTATTACTTTATGTATTAAAGTTTAGCAACATGGTTTATTGGTTGTGAACACATTTGTCAATGACAATTACACCCCCCTCAGATATTGTTCCTCAACTGTCATTGCAATTCGAAACAAGTACACTGTTTCTCACCTTGATGATTTCTTGTAGTCAGACATTTTGTTCAGCGTTGAAAAGAAAGTAAAACCACTTTAGCTAAATTGTTTACTATCACTGTTGATTTTTCTTTGATTTATCATTCTTTAATTTTTTTTTCACTGTCAATTTCTTCAATAAACAGTCATGTTTGGCTGTTAAAGCAACACGGTCAGGTGGTGTAACTGGTTTGTCAATTGGTGTAACCAGTATTTTTCATAAAAATATAATTATAAACATGGAAATAATGTGAAATTAAATTCAAAACACCTAGTTTAGTGTAATAAAGTGTTTTTTTTTAAAAAACAATTTTTACATAATTTGTCAAAGATTATTAAGAAATCAAATTTGTTTTTAGCATGTGCCTGGCCAAATACTGCAAAAACTCACTAAAATGTACATTTAGAGATAACTTGAATAAAATAAATGTTGGTGTGACGTTTTAAAATGAAGTATTTATTTCTGTGTGTACACTTGCATGTCACGTAGAAGGAGTAAAATATTAAATATTTCCAATTTTTTGTCAGTTACGCCATTTGACATTTCCGGGTACATTCAGACTTAACATTTGTAAAAAATGGTGCAAATGTTATTTTTAATTACATAAAATCAACATGAATACAATCTGTACATTTTAAAATACCTGATGGATGCTTTTAAATCAACTTTTTAAAAGTTTTTTTAATTTCTCATCTTGCCACACCTTATTTGTCACTGACCCAACTCCACATAGGTAGTAATTTTGAAGTTTTCTTCCAGTCATTCAGGTGACATCTTCTGTCTGGAGCAACAGGTCAATCTTCTGTGTCCAGAATCAGGTGGTTTGTCTTGGTCGGGCATCTCAGCTGAGACCTGTCCACTATGGGTGACCCTACCGGTACCTGTGAAGTACCAGTGGCATAGCTCTCAGCATCAATGATGCGCACAAGCCCTAACAGCATGTCAAGCTGCAAACCGTGTGTGGGACCCTAACCTACCCTAACCCAACAACCAACACTAACAACCACTAATGTGCCAAAAACCACACCGAGGAGACCAGCAACACGCAAGAAACCACCTCGACAACCTTGCTAAATGCATGTCAACATACAGAAAACCATCCAAAAGAACCCAACAATACAGGAGCTGAATATCAACTGCACTGACAATCACCAAAACATCCAGCAATGTGATGAAAACTTAATGAAAAGTCAAATCTGATCTGATGTATTGCAAACTTATTCTATAACTATATACAATATCTACAGTATGTACATGCGTGTCCTTGATCCCTTATCTGGCACTATAGTATGGTTCAGTGCCTGGCCTTCTTTCTTCGGAGCTTCTTGGGCAGTGGCTCTTCACTGATGTCCACCATTATTTGAGGAGCGACACTGTACCCATACACAATACACGTCCATCAGACTGCTTGGTCTCCAGCAGTGTAGGCCGGTCCAGCTTCTCCCACAGCCGCTTATTGATCTCCAGTCCCCGCTGTATGCTGTAGGGAGCACCACGCATCTTTATGGTGGAGCCCGTCACACTGTGGTAGATGTGCCGATAGTCCTGCACACTCCAGCCGTGGATGGAGAAAAAGATCCAAATACCAGCGATTATACCATGTCTTCATGGCTCCATTTGCAAGAAAAACTATGCTGTACGCCTTAAATTCAATTAAAAGAGAAATAAATACTCACTCTCTGATCGTTATTTAGTAATCATTTCCAGACATTTTTTCCATCTTCTAAAAGCAGGCAAAGTTTGTTAATGGTTCTTATCAAGGTATCACTCTTTGTCTTCAATTTAAAGGGATAGTTCACACACACAAAATGTGAATATCTCAGAATTGGAACTCTGGTTGTCTGTTGAACGTCAGTTGACAGACGAACATGCTTTGTTTCTCTGGAGCAGGCTAGCTGCAAAGTATAATTCCCATAGTAACGTAATTTATCTTAATTTAGCCTGCTTTCGTGAAATGAGCGGCAAATTTCAGTTGAAAATCATAGCTTAATCCCTTATCTTGCTTTTGTGCAATACCCAACAGGTCTTAAAAAGATCCTTCTTGTCAGTATTATTGTTGTAGTTCATGTTGTCCACCACATTAAGGGGGATGTAGTCTCTAATGTCATAAAATGCAATAACTGCACAAAAGGTATTTCATTTTTTGTGTCTGTGTGCAGTGCAACTGTGAACCTTGTGAATTTAGAAAGTGAAAAATAAATACTGTGCACTCAACAAAATTATTAATGACAGTTGACATTATTAGTGCTTTAGGTTTTATTTAATCTGTTACGTCACAAACAGTAAATGTCTTTGAAATATATAAAATATAATAAAATATAAATATAAAAACGTTGCATGCAATGGCACACACACCATTAGGTCTATATAAACACAAACATATTGACAATACAAAAAATGCAACAGTATAACAACCATTTAATTATTTTATAGTCATTTATTCACTTGTTTTACGTAATATTAACCTCACCTAATGAGATTGGTCGGCGTAGTGTTTACAGCTCTATTCTTGGTTTAATTTTGGAGACCGCCACTCGAAGATCATCCTCCATGTTCAGTCATGTATTTATTTTTAATCTACGTGAATGCCGTAAAGGTGTCCAAAAGTTTAACATGTTGTTGTAAAATCAATCTGCTGCAAATGATGCTATTGTTGTGTCATTAATCTAACGGAAACACCCCAGGGGTTGCAATCCAATTGAAAAAATAAAAAATAAAAGTTAAAATCTGATGGCTCGTTTATTTGCATGTTGTTTTTTTAATGTAACTATTATCTACTATTTTTTTTTTTAATATGATAAGTCTAATAGTTTATTAAAGTTTATTAAAATGTATATGATTTTTGGAAATCACCAATTGACCCCCCTCATTGACCCCCACTTTTGAAACCACTGAATTAGACGATACAGTGACAGACCACAATGTTTGTTATCATGTTTGTGACAGCAGAATCATAAAAATCATACATTTTACATACATTTTATTACTCATTATAAAATTTTAGCATAGGACTAATAAAGGATTTTATATACAATTCTGTGTTGTTTAACACAGTTTCACTTTTGAGCCAATATTTAATCCAAACCCAGGATAGAGAGGCTGAGTAAATGTGGTTTGGACTTTGTGGATGAGGGTTATTGTGCCTGAGACGCTGTAGAAGCACAGAGTTCCTGCACTGTGATCCACATACACTCCTATTCTAGATGATTTGGAGGATATGGGGATTTCAGTCATTTTCTTATTGTGCCTGAATAAGTAATTGGAGGGAAAGCAGTACAAACCCCAGGACTGATTATTAAATCCGAATAGACATTCATTATTGCTTCCTTTCCTGCTGATGCTCTTATATGACACTGAAATACACACACCTTTATTTCCACTCCACTTAATGTCCCAATAAGAGCGTCCACACACACTCTCGCTACAGAGCACTTGCACACAACCATCAAATCTGTCTGGATGAACAGGATACTGCTGGGCCTTGTCAGTGCGAGTTGCTGCTCTGTTGCCTTTAGACAGTTGGAGGAAACGGTTCACTGTGTTTGAATCCAGAGTGAGCTGACAGGCATCTAAGGAGAAACACATATTTATTTTTAATATTTGATATTTTCCGAATGCATATGTAGACAAACCAAAGATTTTTCAGACACTCTCAGCATTTCTTACATTATCACAATTTAGAAAATGTTAATATGATATTCGTTTTGATAATGTCAGATATCTTTGATAGTAACGTACTGTATGTAACGGATTACAGTCAACCTAAAATAACTACTGGGCGGCGCAGTGGGTAGCGCTGTCGCCTCACAGCAAGAAGGTCGCTGGGTTGAGCCTTGGCTGGGTCAGTTGGGATTTCTGTGTGGAGTTTGCATGTTCTCCCCGTGTTGGCGTGGGTTTCCTCCGGGTGCTCCGGTTTCCCCCACACGCGCTATAGGTGAATTGGGTAAGCTAAATTGTCCGTAGTGTATGTGTGTGAATGAGAGTGTATGGGTGTTTCCCAGTAATGAGTTGCAGCTGGAAGGGCATCCGCTGTGTAAAACATTTGCTGGATAAGTTGGCGGTTCATTCTGCTGTGGCAACCCCAGATTAATAAAGGGACTAAGCAGAAAAGAAAATGAATGAATGAATGAATGAAAATAACTAGTATGACAATATTAACACAACTGTCAATACTTTGTTGGTTCCCTCTGAGCCTCAGTTGTTTCTTAATATGAATATAATTACAGCACCACTGTTCATGTGATTTGCTTAATTGCAATTCTTTTATAATGTATTACTTTGTCTGCTTATGACAACTGCACAACTTATTTGTTAAAATATAAATTTTAGAATACCAAACTAAAAGTTATAGCAAATATAACAGAATAAAATCGTATATCTTACCTAATCAAAACACTTACCTACATGTAAGTGTGTCATTGTATGCATAGTATATACACACATAAGTGCCTATAATTACACTGTAAAACTTTCTGTGTCCTTGTGGGAAAATGCAAAAGGTTTCTTACACTTAAGAAGATCTTTCCTGTTATTGATTTCACTGGATAGAGTCCTTTCAATGCATGTCACTATGGAAATAAACATATTTTGTAATTAGTTTCCATGTACAATGTGTTTTAGTAAATGAATATTTACTTCAGGATCTTTACCTGTATCAGAGATTTTGTCTAGCTCTTCCTTACAGAATGCCTCAAGTTTTTCCTTCAGCTTAGAGATTGACTTTACTACATCATGAAAAGAGGGGAGAGAACTAACAGTGATGTCTGTAGATACAGGATCAGTGCAGACATACTGGAACATCTACAGAAAAAATAACAAATATACAGATACAGAAACCTGTCAGAATTCCTAACCACATTCCTTCTAAAAGTTCAGGGTTTTGTTACCTGGAGGAAGTGAATGGGATTCTCTGTGTGTGAAAGCTGATTAAGCTCAGCCTCTCTTCTCCTCAGAACATGAATCTCTTGCTCTAGTGTCTCCAAGAGTCCCTCAGCTTGACTCACTGCAGCCTTTTCCTGATCTCTGATCAGTCGTGTCACTTCAGAGCAGCTTCTCTCAATGGAGCGGATGAGTTCAGTAAAAATCCTCTCAAAGTCCTCCACTGCTGTCTGTGCAGAGCTCTGTCAGGACACACATCACATCGCTGAGACCCACAGTAAGCTTCAGTTGGTTTAAAAGTGTCCTCAAACAGAAGAAAATTCACCTTACGAGACTTTACAGCATCTCTCAACTTCTGAAGCTGCTTCTGTCTCTCCTCTATTTTCTGCTGGAACCTTGTTTGTGTTTCTAACAAAAGCATCTGTGGGAAAAGAAAAAAGCCAATAAAATCAATATGTAGGATTAAGCAGTAGCATTTATTATTTATCATTACTTTTAGCATTAGGAAGTCTTGTTAAATTCATACCTGTTTCTCTGTCCTCTCAGCATCAGCTGTTACAGTGTTGTGCTTTTTATGTTCGTCCATCATACATCGAAAACAAATGGACTTCTGGTCCGTACGACAGTAGATTTCAAGTTGTTTGTTGTGTTTTGGGCAGATCACCTCGTGAAGTTGTCTAGTGGGATCTATCAGATTGTGTCTCCTGTCTTTAAACAGATTCTCATGTTGTTCAAGATGACTTTGGCAGTAAGAGTTCAGACACTCCACGCATGACTTGACAGCTTTATATTTTCTTCCAGGACAGACATCACACTCCACATCTTCAGGTCCAGCGTAAGCATGAGCAGGACGAGCAGTTTGCAAATTTGTCTTATTTAGGTTCTCCACTATTTCTGCAAACAGAACATTCTTGCATAAAGTAGGTCTTGGACTGAAGGTGTTTCTGCACTGAGGGCAGCTAACGCTCTTCTGATCCCTTTGGTCCTCCCAGTAGTGTGTAATACATCTCATGCAGTAACTGTGTCCGCAGGGAATGGTCACTGGATCCTTCAATAAATCCAGACACACTGAGCAGCTGAACTGGTCCTCAGAAAAACTGGCTTCAGCCATTTCACTGTGTTTAAGCACAAATACAAACAAAAGCTTGATAGCACTGAAGTTTCAGTTTCCCAACAAAATGAGAAATATTTCCTGGTTTTATGTTTAAGTGACGTGTGCAAAACAGGCGTGTCTGTGATGTTTGACTCACCTGTATTTTAGTACAGATTTTGCCACTTTAATAATTAAGTGATTGGCCAGGCTAAATGACTGAAATAGTGGCACGTAATAAATGTAACAGTAAATGAAAAACGACTATTAATGTGAAGTCAATTCACGTTTATTTCTATAGCGCTTTTATACTGTAGATTGCTTCTAAGCTGCTTTAATTTTGTGGGACATAATGCTAATTTATAAAATGTGCAATTAATACTTATTAAGACATACTAATTTAAAAAGCATTAAGGAGTCCCAAACTACAAACAAAGATAAAGGAGCGGTGATACTGTAAATACGTAAACAGTCGTAACTTTATTATTGTGATTTTTTTCAAATTCGGATTTACTACCTAGCGTACTCATTCATAAGTTTAACTACGTGTGACGTACTATCATGTTATTTGAGGGAATGTTTTGCTCTCACTTACTTTCCTTCGGTTTGCTCCCTTCTTTAGCAATGTTTTGCTGTTCCGCATTGTATTAGTTTATATTAATGAGATTACATTCAATAAAATCATTACAGTCTAACTTCCTAAAACTAAACTGCTACATTATATTAATTTTTTTAGAAAACTACTAAAACTCAATTCAATAACCAGCTCTAATCTAATGTAATGTTATCTATTTCGACGTCCAATTTTTAATATGGCAAAGGCGCACATTATGAATATTAATTAGGACTTGCAGACGTTGGTTGGTAACCTGCTCAAACTGTCCGTGACGTATTAACCTTATTTATATTCATGAGCCCAGCGTTCCTCATAGTAGGATTCGCAGTACGCGTAAACGCTAACCGGAAAGGAGTGAAACCAGTGACGGCTAGCAGATAAAAATGTTTGTAGTAAAGATACCACACTCTTATTAAACATATATCCCAATGTGTCTGTATGCACACCATAAGGCAAATAAATGTAGCTAACTGTCAGCATTTATAACAATAATATTATTTTAAAAACAGCGAGTTCGTTGATTAGCTAGGCAGTTGTCATTCAGCAGCGAAGCACATAATTGTAGAGCTGTACACTTTGTTGGTTACCAAGGGACTTACGGTAGTTAAATGGAAATATTTATTCCCTGATGAGGTTGTAATCTGTATCCGAAACATCCGTTGCAGCCGAAGTGCAGATCGTTACAAAGTAAACGGGTAAATATCTTAATATTTATGCAATGGTTTTCAGTATGGTTCGATGAACGCAGCGATTTCTGTTTGAAATGTAAACATCAGCAAGCACGGCTTCGCTAATGATTTTGTTTCTGATCCGTACATTTGGGAGGTATGTAAGTGATCGCAACCAATTCAACATATTATATAAAAATATACTTTACACAGTATGTCCACATTCATTCGATGCATTTTTCTGAAAATGATCTGAAATCCAATTTGATATTTTGATATTAGTTTGATACTGATATTCTAGATTTATAATGTTTTCCTATATCTACATTTTGATTTAACGAAACATGACTGAATGATATTCACGCGACATATTATATAACCAGGTTACAACCACACTTGTAATTGCCCTGAATACATGCATCTATTCAATTGCTTCTGTTTATCATGAAACATCATTGTCTGAATGCTTATTTTCTTTACCAATTCCCCGCTTATCTATTTGCCACTGATTTTATAGAGTCAGCCCAATAGTAAAACAAATCTTCAGTGCTGCATGCTTTATAATGTAATTTTCTGTCTGCAGGTAAATGAGCGAGACTGACATTTTCCACTCTGCCGATATGGCAGAAGTCAACCGCATCCACTATGAACTAGAATATACAGAGGGCATCAGTCAACAGATGCGGATACCTGAGAGGCTCAAAATTGCCTCCGGTTCATCAGAGGAACCGCCTGGTCTCCTTCTGAATGCATCCCACAGTACTATGATGCATGTGCCAGAAAGGATTGTGATTGCAGGTATTACCAGATCATGGCGTTTTAAGTTAAATGAAGTCAAAAAATGTTTAAAGTTAGCAGTATCCAGCTACTCAACTAATGCACCCCCCTTTTTTATTGTTTAAGGAGATGACAATGACGCTCGCTTTGGAAGACCGAGAGATCTGGATTTGATCCAGTCAACTCCACTAGAAACGGTTGAACTGAAGACCCCACCACGGGTTCTCACCCTCAATGATCAACCTCTAGACTTCCTCGAGCCAGAGCAAGCAGCAAACTCCACTGCCCAGCCAAGAGAAGAGGTGGGGTCATTGCATGTCAAAGAACAGGTTAAAAACTTGGCTGTGTGTATTTAGGGCTTCTTGAAGTTAAACACTCAAATCAATTGCGTATTAAAATCAAGTTATTATTTTTCATTTGAGAAATTTAGCTAAGATAAAATCATGCCTGACATCCAAAAGTCTTGAAATTGCAATCCATGCTTTTATGTCATTAAGGCTTGACACTTAGTCAAACATCTATCCTACTGTTACTGAACATTAAAAAGCATGAATATTACTTTTTATGTATTTAATCTCTCTACACTGGATTCCGGTTCAATATATGATTGATTTAAAGCTTATTTATATTAGTATATACAGTAAGTTCTTACATGGCCTTGCACCATCCTACCTATCAGAACTGTTATCTGAACATCTGAGTGAAAGAACATGGAGATGATCATGGAGATCATCAACTCAAAATCTCTTAAAAATGCCAAGGACAAAATTAAAACAGAAAAGAGACTGTGCTTTCTCTGTTGTGGTGCCAATACTTTGGAACACGTACGTACCTGTACCATGTCTGAAATGCTGACTCTATACATTATAAGTACAGTTAAAGTCTTGCTTGAACATCTGTTGTCTTAATGGTGCTATTAAAATATATTTGACCTTGAGAAATGCGGGAACTCTGAATTGTCATCCTGAAATGTACCTTGTAACTGAAAAGTCTGTAATAATTTACTCACCCTTCCCTTGTTCCAAACCCCTTGGAGATTCTTTATTCTGTTGAACACTAAAGAAGATATTTTGAAGAAAGCTGAAAACCTGTAACCATTGACTTGCATAGTAGGACAAGCAAATACCATGGAAGTCATGGTTACAGGTTTTCAGCTTTCTTTAAAATATCGTTTTTTGGGTTCAACAGAAGAAACAATCTCAAACAGGGTTTGACGGGTGAGTAAATGATGAGAGAATTTGCAGTTTTGGGTGAGCTATACCTTTAAAAGCTGTTGTTGTCTCTTCACAGATGAGATCTCACTTTAGGTCAAGACGGGAGCGATGTAGGAGTGAAAACTCAACAATGCGTCGCAATGGACAAATAAACAAACATGATTTGTAAGTAAAAATCATCCTGTCATTAACAACATTGGTCCTGTGGAACTGCAGTATGTGTGTAATTATTAAGTCAATGTACTTTACACCTCTTATTTGTTAACTTTTAAAATAGAAATTATAGTCAAAAAATCAACAGGACAGATTTTGTGTTTAACTTTTAGAAAAAAATAAAAGAATCTAATTAGCAATACTCTTTATGGCTAATATATATTTTAAAAATGGTTAATATGTTTGGGTTGTTTGCAATCAAGTGATTCTGGTGACATGCAATATTCAGATGTACGACAGAAAAAAAACTGAATGGAAGACAGAGGAAAGTCTGCACTGGTGCGATTTAGACCACATTTCAAAGGACATATAAATAGAAAATGAAGGCATATGCTGGATGTGATTCTTATGTAGAGGAGCGAGTTTTCTACTAAACTGTAATATTTGACTTCCATCATGGCAGTAGATATAAGAAACTACCTACAGGAAAAATACTATTGTTGTTTGTAAGAAATACTAAAGTACTTGAATTAGTCTATTGTGGTAATTTTGTGGCAATGCAACAACTAACGTCATAGTAATAAACAAATCACCCAATACTATACTACGTTTTCTACAACTATATAAATTGTACAAGAATACACCACAGTTTACTGTAGTAAACACTGTGACAGCTTCAATATTTACCCCCACCCCCACCCCAGCCCTAAACCCAATCGTCACAGTAACGTAAAAACACTAGTTGTACCGAGTATTATTTATGCTATCTATTAATTTACCCAATAAAATGTATTTTTTAACGCCTACCCCCACCCCAACCCTAAACCCAACTGTCACAGTACTGTAAAAATATTAATTATTGTTATACAGTGTCATAAAAAATGCTGCTATATTGATGTGCATATTGCACTTCCGGCCGGCCGGCCGCATATCCGATCTAGACTTTACCCAATTTAACACTGCCTAACCTCCGTTACAGTTGTTTAATTTACTCAATTAGGTTGATTCTCCAAGGTCTGCTGAAATACCACTAAAGACATTAATAATTGCAAAACAAGACAACAAGACTTGCAGGGTCAAATTATTTATGTTCACCTGATTTTTGAATAAGCTTGGTGTGGTTTGATGTATCTGTTTTTTTTTATAATACATAAACATATTATTACAATAAATAACAATATATTACTAATTATATATGAATATATTTATTAGAGCTGTCAAATGATTATTCATGTTCAAAATAAAGGTTTGTATACACACATGCATGAAAAATTTTTTTTTATTCCAAGCCACGTTTACTCCTTTTTATTTATTTTTTTCACCAGTTTCTTGAACTTTCCCCACTTTTCCCCTAACGCATTGTTTCTCAACCACGTTCCTGGAGGACCACTAGCTCTGCACATTTTCCATGTCTCCTTATCCAAACACATCTGATTCAGATCATCAGCTCATTAGCAGAGACTGAAAGACCTGTGATGGGAGTGACAGACAAAGGAGACATCCAAAACATGCAGTGTTGGTGGTCCTCCAGGAACGTGGTTGAGAAACACCGCTCTAATGTTTAGAACTCTATAAAAGCTATTTGTCATTTCACATTTTGACCTATTTGAACAACCATAAACAACACAAAACATAAACATTTTGAAGTTCTGCTAGCTATTCCTTTATAGAAAAATCACGTCCTGCCCTCCTTTTAAATTTTGCACCACAGGAATGATGATCATGTGCAAACAGCTTATTGACACATTTTCCACTTTATATTTTCCACATCTTCCACTTTATAGTTTCATGATCAGAATTTCAAATAATGTTAATTATATTTTTTAATTAAGCTTCACACACTGCTGACTTCTCAGTGACTTCCAGTTTATATAATTTTGTTGGAAATAGCTGTTTGGAATTTTTAATATAAATGATATATATAAGCATTTAGACTTGGCTTTTTTTCTCCTTTTATTTTTATCAGGTGAGTCTAGCCATACCTGTATTGGTGTGCAGATAGGTAAACAATTAATGTGCATATGATTTTTGTCACAATCATTTCTATCTTTTTTAGTGCAAGTCCGTCTCCATCTCGTGCTCCAGTCCGTGTTTGTCCTCCACTTATCAGCCCTGAGGACAGTCAGAATCTAAACAGTGCCAGTGGTGTTCTCAACTACATCAAGAGCACGACTCGCAGGGCTTACCAGCAGGTCCTGGAGGTGCTGGATGACAGTCAGCGCAGGTGAGCTCTTCCCAAAGCATGCAGTAGTGTTAATTATGCATATGTAGAGTATAAATGTCAATGAATTAGTGATCGCCAGTATCTTAGAGAGCAGGGAGGCATTTGGCAGTAGGCTACTATATCTGTCAATACATATGCAATAGGCCATATGTGATATAACACTGTTTAGTTTGAACCATTGCCTTTCAACTTCTCATAACGGAAAGTCAAATACTGCAGCACATTTTTTACAGTATGTAGTATTTGATTTATTTGCTTAACGATTTGTACTATTCTGTATAATTACTTTGTAGTATTGTACAATTTATTAGACACTAAACCAATGAAGAGCACTTCTGGCTCAGCGCTGTCAAAATGAAAGTGCAGTTCTGATAATTATGTGCAACAGTGAAGGTTTAACTTCATTAATCATCTCTATAAGAAAGGAGATTTTCAATATTAAGAAATAAATCTAGCTCCGATGTTGTTATTTGATTATATATGCTTTTGTCGAACCCATCTATGTCCAACAAGTCCAACAAATTCAACTTAATTTTCAAACATCTATCTATCTATCTATCTATCTATCTATCTATCTATCTATCTATCTATCTATCTATCTATCTATCTATCTATCTATCTATCTATCTATCTATCTATCTATCT
>CAIGQV010018257.1:4005269-4016887 GCA_903798115.1 Danio jaintianensis | reverse complement strand
TCTATCTATCTATCTATCTATCTATCTATCTATCTATCTATCTATCTGTCTGTCTGTCTGTCTGTCTGTCTGTCTGTCTGTCTGTCTGTCTGTCTGTCTATACTATATAGTTATTTATCTGTCTATCTGTCTGTCTATATATACTATATATCTATCTATACTAGAAGTGTCCAAACTTGATTCTGCAAAGTTTAGTTCCAACCCCAATCAGACACACCTGGGCTAGCTAATCAAACTCTTAGTAGGTTTTCTAGAAACATCCGTGCAGGTGTGTTAAGGCCAGTTGGAGCTAAAATCTGCAGGACACCGGCCCTCCAGGACCGAGTTTGAGCTCCCCTGATCTATACTATATATCTACTAAATATATAGTATGTGTAAGTGTGCATATTTGCCAATAAAACTTGTAATAAGACACTAAATAGCATTTATATAGATGCAACCAGGCAGCAACATTGAATGGTTTTATATTACTCTATCTCTCTCTTTTTGTTTTGGTTTTACTCTAATTTGTCGTTAACAATTTATGTAGTTTGTTCCCTCCTTAACAAGCTGTTAAGTATACAGACACATACTTACTTTTCACCTGATTTTCATGTACTACTTTGCTTCAAGTCTGACACAGATGGGCAAAAATATATCAAGCCACTACATTAGCTATGGTGATTATATTCTTTTCAACAACAGTCCAAATTTTTAAATGTCAACTGTAGGCTAATTAAGGTTTTTAATTAGCTTTTTGTTTTGTTTTTAACTTGTAATAAAAAATAAAAAATTATTTTCCTTGTAGTCGGGCAGCTCTTGTGACTTTTGATGCGAGTGTGGAAAACACTCCTGATGATGCTGGTTTAACAGATGCTGCCTCACTGCGACGACAGGTAATATTCACTCCTCTGCCTTTAACTCTTCATTCATTGATATCAAATGTCAATAAATCAAGGAATGCAATTTTACTATGACTGTGTAGTCTTATTTAAGACCATGCTGTATAAATATTATGTAATCTGTACAGACTTGTACAGACTTGCATATTACCCAGTCTAAAAAAAATGACTCACATGATTTGCGTAAATAAGAGGGAAACAATTTCTACATTTTCAAATACATTTCAAATACTTTTATTCAATGCGTAGATGGATAGATTCTGACAGCACTGGAAAATGCTGCAATAAATGCTAATACACACAAACTCTATATTTGCAAGCTCTGTCAGTTTGGGTTACTTATTGTATGCATTTGAAGACACAATTTCCCAAATTTAGATTGCGAATCGTTTCTAAATCGGATGCCAACAAAACAACAGAAAACCACTTCAATTATGTCAATCTTCAATGTGTTTCAAATGTAATGCAAATTTTATTATTTATTATTATTATTTCAATAATAATAATAATAAATAGTATTTATAAATTATTATTATTATTATTATTATTATTATTATTGAAGTATTACAAAACATTTTCCTTTTTTTGTCCTTAGCTGCTCTCATGCCTGATTTCTCATGTGTTTTATTGAACAGATTATCAAGCTCAATCGAAGACTGCAGCTACTGGAGCATGAGAATAAAGAGCGAGCCAAGCGTGAAATGGTCATGTACTCTCTCACTGTTGCATTCTGGTTAGTTAATTCCTGGATCTGGCTTCGTCGCTAGAGAGCCTCTTTTTTTTTCCCCACACGTTCTTGAAGTGTCAAACAAAATAAGAAAAATACATTTCATTCACAATGTATATTTGGTGTTTTATGATTTTCAGTTCATAAAGGGTCAAATTAATAAAATAAGTTGCACTTTCAATAACAATCTGATTATGCTCCAACAAATGTATGTAGTTATTTTTTAAGTTATTGTTATTGCATTTGTCATTGTTATGCTGTTTTTGTAACTGTTTTGTAACTGTATGTATCATGGTTCAGTGCATTGTGATGTAAAGATGTAAATGTTCATAATATTCAATTTTTGTGAATACATGGAAGTTTACACTCATATTTCATTAAAAATGTTTATGCAGGAACATATTAAAAGATGTTGGATCACCAAAGAATTAAAGTTTAAAATGCATAAACTGAATTGTTTTTTTTACTAAATTATTATGAGTATTTCCTCCTTAGACCCAATAATTAATTTAAAGAGATATACATATATTAGTGATGCAAGCCACTGTATTGAATTCCAGATCGTATTTCCTTAAAAACTGACACAGAAATTGCAGTACAGTAACATTTTTTTGTGACTAATTATGGGTATTTACCCATAACAGATATTTTGTGGGAAAAGTATGAACAGTTTATTAAATGTCACAGCATGCAGAAGTTACAGAACATGTGTTCCAGCTCAAAAAGGAACGAAATGTCATTGTTTTTCTTTAGACAAATTGGCTAAATCCTCAGGATTTGGTACCTGTCACAATTTGTATCCTTGAGCCAGTATTATTCTATAGAAAGCAGTCGCAGAGGATAATACTTTAAATAGCATTTAAAGGGGTAGTTCACCCAAAATGTAAATAACATCAGCATTTAGCAAACCTCGTGGTTTTAAACCTTTTTGAGTTTTTTTTTTTTCTGTTGAAGACAAAAGAAGATATTTCGAGCAAGGCTGGTTGATGGTATCCAATGACATACATAGTAGGAAAAAAATACTATTGAAAGTCAACCAGCATTCTTCAAAATATCTTTTGTGTTCAACAGAAGAAAGAAACTCAAATAGGTTTTGAACAAGTGATGGGAGAGTAAACGATGACAGAGATTTACTTCATTTTTGCGTGAACTTTCCCTTTAAGGGCAACTGGTTGATTTGAGCAGTAAATTTATATATTTGCATAATTTCTTAAGTAATGTGACACTAAAGACAAGTAATGATGCTGAAAATCATTGCAAAAACCCTGCAAATCAAAGTCTTATATTATACCTTAACAGATATTACATAAGAAACCAGTTATTTTGGTGGAGCAATTATATAAAAACAATTGCAGTTCATCTAGATTACAGATTTTAGGTAATGTAATTGACTACATTTTGATTACTTTTATAAGATTATAAAGGGACTAAGCTGAAAAGAAAATGAATGAATGAATGAATGAATTTTATTTTGGTAGCCTTGTCTCGGCCAGTCTCAGCAGATGCTTGTGTTGCTGATAGAGGGCGCTCTCTCGTGCTAAATCCACCGTTTCTGTCTTCCTGACCTGGAAGAAAAACGCAGTGTCAGTCAATTCGGCCCTGCCTGGCACAGAAGTGGACGTGGAATACTGTCAATGTATCAGTCGCTGTCACAGTAATGGATCAGTCATCGTAACAAACCAGACATTTATGCTTAGACCGCGGAATGCACTGTAAACCAATGAGGGAAGCGTTCGGTCGTCCTAACCTGGACTTCGCCGGTGAAGGAAACCAGTGACTTGATTAGCTTGTAAGCTATTTTTTGTCGTTTATGTTATAGCTGTGTTCAAATTATGTGCAGCAAAGAGGAACGCGACTGGTAAAGCTGCTTTACTGTTCTCACATCCTGTTCGCACGTCTGTTTTTGCGATGGCTCCTATGGGCATCCGGCTGTCCCCGCTCGGCATAGCCGTGTTCTGCTTACTCGGGGTCGGTGTGATCTATCACCTGTACGCGGGGGTCTTGTCCAGCAGATTCGCCTCTTTCCAACAGAAGAGGACCGTGGATCTGAGAGAGCTGCTGGCGCTGTCCATAGACGCTGCGGTGCAGGGCGGACGGGAGGTGAAGAGGATCCGGGAGGACAACACACTGGAGGAGAAGTCAAAGGGCAAAACTAAAGAAGGAGCCAGCGAGAAGCTCACGCTGGGGGATCTCAACTCCCATCGCAAGATGTACTACCTGATCAAGAACACCTTCCCTAATATACAGGTACCGCTGATCTGTGTGTGAGATGTGCTGTACAAAAACTGCAATGTAAACTTTGACAGTTCAGAAAACCCTAGTGAAATATGAGTCCACAGAGTACAAAAGTTCCTTTTTAGGTAAGTTACGAGTAAAAAGAAGCTGTTTAAACGGATAGTTCGCCCAAAAATGAGCTTTTTCTCACTATTTACTCACTGTCAATTGATTTCAATCCTTTATGAGTTTTTCTTTTGTTTAACACAAAAGAAGATATTTTGAAGAAAGCTAAAAAATCTGTAACCATTGCCTTCATTGGAAGGAAAAACTAATATTATGGAACTCACTGGTTACAGCTTTCTGTATAATATCTTCAACAGAAGAACGTAATGAGTAAATGATGACAGAATTCCTATTTTGGGTGAGCTATCCTTTTAGTTGCTGAATATTTCCAAAATTCCCTTTCCAAAATTCCCTAACATTAGGAATATGCTGATAACTATTATTATTACATGGCTGTCTGGAATAATTTATTCTAATTGGTCAGTCACAACATTTCAAGGTATGTTGTATTAGGGATAATTTACATCCAGGAGATTGTTATCACAGTATAAACCTGATAGGCTTATCAGCAGCCTGACGCAAAGTGAAAAGCTGTTGTATTAGACTAAAGATCTTTATTCTGTGTAAACAACCGCCTTGGATGTACTGTATCCTGCTTATTACATGGCTACCTGCCACAAAACATAACAATAAGACACAAAAACATTGTTCTGAGCGGTAATAGTTTATTAATTCTTTGATTGAATGGAAAGCTGACAGAAATGAAAACAGCTGATAGAGTATACACTAACCTGCACATTATTTAGTCTGACAGAAAACAAAACTTGCTGAATAAACACTCTGACCTACGTATTATTCATTCACAAGACGGCACCAAACAGTCAAAAACAATAAAAAATGCAACAGAGAAGCAGATGTATATGAATGTGGATGTAAGTGTATGGATTTGAAGATGTTCACTGATGGTCAAGGTGATTCAAAGTTCCCGGATGAGCCTGTATTACATAGTGGTTATCTCAGAATGACATAGCTTGGAATTTTGTGACTATTGTGAATAGGCATGGGCCTATGGGCCTATTTGATTTATTTTATGCTGGACCTGTAATCATAATTTTTTCAAGTATTTTGCATTTTACTAATATGTTCTTTTTATTTCTACATTTTAATCAAACATTTGCACTGATGTTCTAAATAAAGTGAGAAAAATGATCACATATAAATGAGTACTTTTCTGAGTGTATATTTTAAATTGTAAAAAAAGAAACAGTGCTTTACATGTGGCCAAAGTATATTAACTATTAACAGATTTACAGAAATGGTACTATATCAAAGATATATTTCGTTATCGGGATATGCGCAAAGTCTAAAGCGGATGGCTCAAAATCACTAAGGGTGTGTCCAAATCCATTTCCATTTTAAGGGTGGATTAAAAAAAGCGGTCTGTGTTCCCAGCACATGGTCTAAAAGGGTTGTCCTTATTCTCTTAATGAATTATGGGTGTGTTTTGGGCATAACGTGCATTAAACCAGAGTCTCATCTTTCATTCCCTTTAAGAGTCAGTTACGTCGTGCCATGTCGCATTCGCTATTTACATGGCGGACTTTGTAAGCAGAAAAACTGAACTCTTCACTAGTGAGAAACCATCACTCCACTGAAAACATCTATTACATATTTAATTTTGTAATTTAATTTGTTAAGCGTAAACATTTGTTTCTATCCAAACACACTTCTTTTTCCTATGCCCCATTGGTGATGCATACATTTCTAAAACCAGTTTACAAAAAGAGATTAAAACAAATATTGATATGCATATAACAAATACTACTACTACTAATAACATTAAACAAATGTAAATTGTCATGAATAAACTGACTACAACAGAAACACATTCCACCAAATCCCCTGAGGTGAAGAAGGCATGGTTTTTATATTTATGTAGACAATATTATATATATATATATATAATTTTCACAATTAAAGTTATTTTGTGTACTGCTGCACATCCTAGTGTGTGTATTAAGCAATGTGCGTGCACGTTTTGGATCCGCATATGCGCAAAACACTAATATGCTCTTTAAACAACAAAAAAAAAAGTCTGCACCATTGCTTTTAGCTGGTCATTGACGCTGTCTGTTTCAGTTACCTCAAAACAGCAACGCGCTAACAATGCACCTTAACACACTGCCTTTTCAGACCAGCATGCCCATGAGCACACGCAAATGCATTTGCGTTACATGGGACATGTAACGTGTGCTGGGAAATTTGGGAAATCTACTGCATATTCCTTTTCTGTGTGGAAATTGTATGAATAATTTGATATGAATAAACAAATTAATACGAATGAATAATTGTTGCGCAATATATCGTTTCAGCATCGATATCGCAATGTGAGCATTCACAATTAGGCATGGGACAATAACCAGTTTTAAGGTTTACTCCGGTTTTAAAAAGTCATGGTTTTAAAACCATTAAAATTTTCTGTTATACCGTTCCTAAGGTATTTGTAATTTTTTTTACAACAATTTTATTGAGTTTTTTTTAGGGTAACAGTATCTCCAGCAGAAAATGACCCTTCACATCAAAAGCTACTGGTCAGTCCATGATTCAGAAAACATGTGAAAAACAATTCTCTTATACATCAACATCCAGCATGCTATAGAGATGAACAGTGCAGTGACTTTAGTTTATATCCACAGAAAGATCTCCAAAGATGTCTTTTCAAGTTGTAAAGAAATCTGTGTTTTTGAATCTAATTAAGACAGCAGAAGTCAATGATTTATTTAAATTATTTAGCCTGACATGTTTACTGCTCCAAAATATTTGAAATGTTGAAATAAAATATACCGTGTTCAATGGGGGAAAAAGTTGTTGTTTTTACCCAGACATTTAAAAAGAACATATTTTAGAGCAGTAATCACAATACCGTGATATTGTGAAACCATGATATTTTTATCCAAGGTTATCATACCGTCAGAATCTTATACCGGCCCATGCCTATTCACAATAGTCACATTGCAGAATATGCAATGTTGATTCTGGATTATAATTCATCATTTGCATTTTTGAGGCCTGTGACTGTATGAGGATTTTAAAAGTATTCAGGCATAAGAAATTGTAACAATTGTAACTGTAATAACGATTAATTTTATTGACTTATTTATACAACGAAAACTATGCCGTATTAGTTTACATTTGATTATTCAATTACTGTACCTGAATACTGTTAGACTCCTTGGAAAACAATAAAAAAATTCATTTTGTATCTTTTTCTTTATTGTATTTTTCTATGCTTGTAGGTTGTTTATTAGGATTTATGTAGATGCACCTACAGAATTATCCCAGTCAATCAATAAAAAAGATCAATTCTTTCCAAATTATTATTTAAGTCTTCTGGTGAAATTGTATTCATATCACAATATATATTACAGAATAAAAAAAAAATCGCAAGGTTAGATTTTTCCAATATCGTGCAACCCTAGTTTAAAACGTGAAAAAGAAACTTGCAAAAACACTCGCATCACATTGCTTCAAGTGTAGATAGGGCCTTTAGAGTTTTTATTCTTTACCTTACAATGTGTGGTACTGTTTTACTCTGTGACTGTTTTTCACAATGTGTTTTATTTACTTCCACAGGTAAACTCAGAAGAGCATGCGAATGCTGAAGGTGAGGCCACAGTGTGGACACGAATCATCCCTGAAGATATTCTGGCCAAAGTCTCAGGCGGGAAGGAGATTCCTGCAGAAAAGATCACAGTCTGGATTGATCCACTGGACGCCACTCAGGAATACACAGGTGTGTGGCAAGTCTTTATTCCTGTTGTAAATCAGCTGCAGAGAAAAAGCAGGAGGAAATGTAGCATATTGAATCACCTCATTATTTGCCTATTGTCTGTGTGGAACTGTAGTTGTTCCAGGAGGAATGGTTTTATGTTTCTGTAGCACACAGGTGCTGTACAAGGATGTAAATCCTGTTTGTGCTTTCAACAGAAAATCTCCGGAAGTATGTCACAACCATGGTTTGTGTGGCTGTGGACGGGGAACCTGTTATAGGTGTGATCCATAAACCCTTTACTGGGTACACAGGTGTGTCTATTTGAGCTCCACAGACATTTTAAAAACCAAACTAACAGATCCTTAATCCAAGATCTATTCTGGGAATAGTATGAAGTACAGAAAAATAAAAACATTTGTAGCTTTCACTTTTTTTATGCATTAATGGTAACATCAAAAATGTGATTCTTGGTAAGACTGTTTCATTTGGAAACATTAATATTATCTAACAATGTAAAACACTTCTACAGTATTTATTAATTGTATTTAATGCTATTCTCAGCATTAACTGGTGCATTTTTAAAAGCACAGTGTGATCCTTTTTTATTAACTAACATTAATACGTTTAGCATTTCCTTTAAAATATATTGCTTATTTAGTGAAGATATTAAAAGGGATAGTTTACCCAAAAATGAAAATCCTGTCACCATTTACTCATCCTCCGCTAGTTAAAAACCTGTTTTAGTTTCTTTATTCTATCTTCAGGAAGATAGAATAAAGAATATCTTGTTTTGTTTTCAACAGAAGAAAAAAATTCATGAAAGTTTAGAACCCCTTGAGTGTAAGTAAATTGTGAGGAAATGTTCATTTTTGGGTGAACTATCCCTTAAAATAAGGGATGTTAATAATAAACACAATGTGTAATGGTTAACAGGAAAATGTAAATACAGTACAATAACATATTAACGTCAAATTCTAAGATGCAAAGAAAGTCTGGTTATCAAATAAAAAATTCTGTAAATTATCTTTATAAGGAAATAGTTTTTTTTTTATAATAACTGATAAACCTTTAAAGTCAGAAGTGTTGTGAGCTTTACGATTAATAAGTTGTATATATTGTTGTTAAATCTGTTCACAAAGATTAAATTTATTTTATATTGCTTTTGTACAATTGAACAGTTTCTTTTACAAACTTATGGTTACATACCAGCTTACACTAAGCTGTGATGTCTAAATAAACTATCAAATTGAAAAAAATTAAGAAATACAAATATTACAGAAACTGTGTTGCGCCAACACAATCTGCAGATTTACAGTTTAATGATCAACTCACACATGTTCAACAAAACATGCTCTTTACTTAATAAAAGTGTTATGTAAAATCTTTCCCAACTTCATGATCTACATATCAAATGTTGGTACTGCCTCAGACTTTCAGTGTTGTAAAATAATTTGTTTTGCAAGTAACATGCTGAGGGAAGCTGCTTGTGCTTCAGATTAAATATATTTTTAGAACAGTTAATAATGGCATCAATGCAGAAAACAGTATTCAGTATACACTGCAAAAAATGCTTTCCTTACTTAATTTGTTGTCTTGTTTCTAGTCCAATGTCTACAAATTCTTAAATCAAGAAGCATTTTTAGACAAGCAAAAATACTGTCTTGTTTTAAGAAATAACATGTTTTTAATAATAATGAGTTTTTTTCCTTAAGACAATCAAAATATTCTGCCAATGAGGTGAGCAAAATAATTATGTTTTTCCTTTTGACATCACATTATTTTGCTTACCACATTGACATTTTATTTAGCTTGTTTTAAGGAAAAACTCACTTAATTTTCAATCCTCTATTAAAACAAGACAATATGTTTTGCTTGTCTAGAAAATGCTTTTTGATTTTAGGAATTTTTAGATGTTTGGACTGGAAACAAGACAATAAATACAAGAAAATTAGTTTTTGCAGTGTAGTCCCATAAAACAACACATATTTTGAATCAGTTTACCACACTCTTAAAAAAGGTATAAATAAATGGGAAAAGTACTAGCACTGCTATAAAATGGAGGGTCACTGATTCACTTTATTCATGTTCATGAAGGCTGTAATGATCAGGAAACCTCCACTGATCTTTTGTTTGTAATGGATTCATTCATGCTTTGATGCTCAAACCTCTGCTCTGATCCTCAGTTTGGGGTTTTGTTGGAGAGGGATCCAATGTGGCGCCTCGTGATTCCTACAACACAAACTCTCCGAAGGTGATCGTCTCTCGCTCTCACGCGGGCAAGGTGAAGAGCTTCGTTCAGACGGCGTTCGGCAACAATACAGAAATTATACCAGCAGGGGGCGCAGGTACTGCATTCTGAAGATCTGTTTGAAATCTCATTTGGAAAAAAAAAATATATATATATATATTAACGTTACTATTTATGTATGTAGGGGTCTGTATGATTTTAATTAATTAATCAAAAGTGAGATTAAAGACCTTTATAATGGTGCCATTTTTTTTTTTCAATTTCAGTTAAATGCTGTCGTTTTTAACATTTCTATCAAAGGATCTTTTGAAAAGGTGTCAGTTTTTACAATAATATTAAGCACATTTATTTTAAAGGTTGATAATAAAATTACATTTTCCTTATCAATTACGAACATAGAATGATTTCTGAAGCATCACGTGACACTGAAGACTTGAGCAGTCATGCTGAAAATGTAGTTTTGAATCACAGGATTAAATAGATTTTTTAGGTGTGTTATTAAAATATTATATTTTCATAAACAGTTATGTCATATTGGGGTAATATTTTAATCTGGCTGATTATGAAGAGATTTATTTGAAAAACATTCAGAAATCTAAACAAACTCAAAACCTTTTTTTATTGAACATGTTAGATATGAAACATGCAATACAGATAGTTTTTCTTTTTTTTTTTTAGACAACAAACAAAAGAATCTTGTCACATATATATTTAGATTCTATAAAAATATATGTATAATATTAAAATAAAATACTATTCAATTCATCTTTATTTCTATAGCGATTTTAAAATGTAGATTGTGTCAAAGCAGTTTAACATAGAAGTTCTAGTAAATTAAAATTGAAACTGTGTCAGTCCAGTTTTCAGAGTTAAAGTTCAGTTTAGTTCAGTTCAGTGTGGTTTCATTTCCACTGCTGAAAGTCCAAACACTGAAGAGCAAATCCTAATAAATAATAATATTATACAAAAGGAATTAAGAAAAGGAAAGAAAGAGATAAGACAAAAGTCCTAAAATAAATGAAGGGTCTATCTTCTTTATGTGATCTAAAACAGGTTGCCAGGTTAGATAAAACGTGTCGGTACATCCTCTTATAGTATATCGTATTTTTTCTAAGGTTAATGCGTGTAAAAGCTCCATAAGCCATTGCTTAATGGGTGGAGAGGATTTTTCCTTCCATTTGACCAATATTAACCTTCTACCTAGAAGCATAGCAAAGACAATAGCATTTTTCTTACATTTATTAAAACATAGGACTGTGGTGTAATACCAAATATTTAAATTATGGCCTCAGGTATTTAATGTGCCAGAGCGAAATTTAAATATTAACGGTCAGAAGTTGAAACTTTTGAACTGTATAATATAATGTAATATAATATAATATAATATAATATAATATAATATAATATAATATATTTCTTAAATATAATTATTAAAATTATAATTGATTAACTACTACAATCATATTATTCAAAAAAGACTTAAAAAGAGGGAAGTAGTTTAAAAACCAAAAGTAAACAGTTTTATATTTTTAAAATCTTAAAATATGTATTATTTATTTATTGTTGTTGATATTTGTTTTTATTGTTATAAACTTGTGTATTATAAAAAAGTGAGATACATATATATATATATTTATATATATATATATATATATATATATATATATATATATATATATATATACATATATATACATATATATATATATA
>CAIGQV010018257.1:3981164-4004869 GCA_903798115.1 Danio jaintianensis | reverse complement strand
ACATATACATATATATATACATATACATATATATACATATACATATACATATACATACATATACATATATATACATATACATATACATATATATACATATACATATACATATATATACATATATATACATATACATATACATATATACATATATAAATATATACATATATTTATTTATTTATAAACATTTGTAAATTTGATCTGTGTTTGCCATGAAATAGCCATTGAAGCTGATATGGCATTAAACTCTAAACTGTCCGTCTTTCTTTCTCCCCCTAGGATATAAGGCACTGGCTCTTCTAAACCCCACTGATGAGGAACAAGAGACGGCCGATATCTACATCCACGTCACATACATCAAAAAGTGGGATATCTGTGCGGGTGACGCCATCCTGAAGTCTCTCGGTGGTCAGATGACGACTCTGAAAGGAGAGCAGATTGATTACTCTGGGTTAGAAGGGAACAAGGGCGGTCTGCTGGCCAGCATGAAAGCTGATCACAAGGCATTGGTGAAAAGACTTCCACTCTGGGAAGACAACAAACAATAATAAATCACCAGTTCTGTTCATAACACTCCCATTTTCTTCGGTACCACACACTTGTTTAGAAATATGAAGATACGAGAATCAATTTGCAAGAGGAGATGACAGATCCAACATCGCTGACTCTGAAAAATGTGTAATAATACCCTAAACGAGATGTGTTTTGTAAAAAGGAAGTGTGCCTTTGGTTTGTACAGATCATTAGTAATGCATTGTGCTACACATTTAAAGGGATAGTACACCCAAATTAAAATTTGCTGTTAATTTACTCACCGTAAAGCCGTCCAAGATGTAGCTAACTTTTTTTTTCTTCAGTAGAACATTAAAGAAGATTTTAGTTAATAAATTAATTAATTAAATTAATATTTTAATATATAATATTTAATATAAACTAAATTAATTTTCATGGCTAGTGATGATACACTGAGGTCTTATGATGCAAAACAATCAGTCAGGTTTAAAATAAATTCTTGAGACTTGAGTGCATTCACAACAGTAAGGGGTGCGAACTTCCTGTTACATAATGATGTATATCAAACTTTTTGGTCACAGTTTACAATAAGATTCCATTAATTAATGATAATTCATGTGTTTACTAACACAAACTAAGAATGAACAATACAAGTACAGCATTCATTTATCATTGTTCAACATGTTCTAATAAATCCAAAGTTGTGCTTGTTAACATTAGTTAATGCATTGTGAGTTAAAAACTAACAAAGATGGACTTTCATTGACTTACATTAACAAAATTGAATAAATACTGTAAATGTTCATTGTTTGTTCACATTAGTAAATACATTAACTAATGTAACCTAATTGTAATGTGTTACCAACTTATTTATATAGGTTGCAGCATTCAGAATAAGCACAAGTACCATTTTGATAAACCGTACAGCACATGTGTCCTCCCTCTCTGTTGTAAACAAAGTGTCATTATGTGACAAGAAGGTAAAAAATCTTGGAAATAATAGTTAATATTTTGCAGACTGTTTGATTCATTTCTAAAGACCTCAGTGGTTAACACTTTAGAATAATGGTCCATTAGTTAATGTATTTACTAACATTAAGTATGAATAATCATGTAAAGCATTTATTAATCATAGTTCACCATTTGTCAATGCATTATTAATATCCAAAGTTGGGCTTGTTAACATTAGTTAATGCTAATGCTAACATTAATAGTTAACATTCTTTAACTTAACATTAACGTTAACAAAGATGAATAAATACTGTAATAAATGTATTAGTAATTGTTTGCTCATGTTAGTAAATAGATTAACTAATGGAGCATTTTTTTAAAGTGTTACTCCTTAGTGTTTCATCAGGAGCATTCTTTTTTTTCCCCTGTAAATGTTTTGTTTTTTACTCTCAAAGTGCCGGTAGCCATTATCTTGCATTTTATGAATTATCAAAGACCTAAAAACTACTGAAAAAAGCCACCTATGTCTTAGCCTTAAAGTGAGCAAATTATAGGATTAGTTCTCCCAAAAATGAAAATTCTTTTAATAACATACTCCTGAGACCTTTAATCATCTACAAAATACGAATTAAGATATTTTCAATGAAATCCAGGAGCTCTCTCATCCTCCATAGACAGTAACGGTCATAAGACTTTCAAAGTCCAGAAAAAGCAACCCAAAAATCTTTCAAAACATTTGATGTGACCTTAGTGCTTCACTGTAATTATATGAAGCTCCAAAAACATGTTTGTGCATCAAAATACTGTAAAAACAACTTTGTATTTCACATTGCATCATGGTGTGCATTTATTACGGACACTACAATGCTTGTGCGTTCGTTGGTGACACTAATGTCAATACATTGTACTGCCCTGAATAAACACACCCCCTGACTTGTCATAGAATACAAGTATTTTGTCAAAGAAGACAAAAGTCATTTCTAGAGTTTTTTGGCGCACAAAAATATTCATTGAGCTTTGTATGATTGCAGTTGAAACTCTGAAGTCACGTGGAATGGTTTGATAATGTTTTTAGTTCCTTTTATGGACATTTCAGGACATATATATGGGGAATAAGAGAGCTCTTGGGTTTCATCTAAAATATCTTTATTCATGCTCTAAACCATCAAGCAACTGGAATAACATGAGTAATTATAAACAGAATTGTAATTTTTGGGTGAACTAACCCTTTAGTTGCAAATTTTCAATTTTGGGTGAACTGTCCCTTTAAGAAGCGTCTAGGGTCAAATCAAGAGTCACTTTTATTTTATTTAATAAAAACTCTTCAAGAAGAACCAGTAGCTTTATGTCATGTGATTTTATTTTTAATATTTTTTGAGAATGTCCAAAATGACTGGTAAAACCAGAGTTAAATGGTTATGGGTGAAGATTTTACTGTGAATCCAGAGACTTGAATATGACGTCCTTGTGCATAGCACTACTTCTTATATAATTCGCTACATTGTCCCCCTCCCCCACCCCCTCTGTGGCGTGTTTTTGGATTTTGTGTCGGATCTCAGTTTGTATGGTTTACACAGATTCCTGAATTGCTATGTGAATTAGACTGCAGAGGTTTAAGCAGTGTGTGTAAATAAAAATATATAGAGTATAAGATTGAGGTATTATTTTGTTTCTATGGGAAGTTATTTGGATTGAGTGGAGTAGATGCTCAGAAGATGTCACTGGGTGATTTATTCAAATGTTAATTTGTTGTAGGGCTTTCACCGTGATTGCAGTTTTTTTTTTTTTTTTTTATTAATTTTGTATGAGTATTCATACACTTGCTTTGATTGTTGAGATCCTACAGATAGTCATGGTACTGTTTAGCCCTCAGATAAAAAAAAAAGTGTGCATGAATAAAAGAATAATGTAGAGGAATTATTTAATTTTATTATTTGTATTTCTTTTTGCTGCATGTGCCCTTTTCTTCTCTGAGATTTGAGGCATGTTATTTGGCATCATGCTGATTGACGTCTTCATTCTGCCTTTAATAAATAAATGATAATGGGTTTTATGAGTAGCGAACTGTCATTTTTTAATGTGATGTTATAGTTAACTAAAGCTAATTCTAAAATCATAAATCAAAGGGTTTTTTTTGTTTCCAGTGCAATGTTTTTCACTTTATTTTAGTTTAACATAATAAAAGTATGGGTGGTGCAGTGGGTAGCGCTGTCGCCTCACAGCAAGAAATGTTGCTGGTTCTAGCCTCGGCCTGGTCAGTTGGCATTTCTGTGTGGAGTTTGCATGTTCTCCCCGTGTTTGCATGGGTTTCCTCCGGGTGCTCCGGTTTCCCCCACAAGTCCAAAAACATGCGCTATAAGGGAATTGGGTAAGCTAAATTGTCCGTAGTATATGTGCGTGAATGAGAGTGTATGGGTGTTTCCCAGTGATGGGTTGCAGCTGGAAGGGCATCCGCTGCGTAAAACATATGCTGGATAAGTTGGCGGTTCATTCCACTGTGGTGACCCCAGATTACTAAAGGGACAAAGCCGAAAAGAAAATGAATGAATAAATAATAAAATTATGTACTAAAATTATTTTTTAAGTAATATTTTTGTCTGTCATAAATTAAAAAATTCGTTTTTCTACCACAAGATGGCATGATTTATTTCATATCTTTATAGGCTAAGCAGTAAAGCAAGTAAGCATTTATAAAGGTTGCCAAGTTTGGAGTACTTTTAGCCACTTCAGTTCGCCTCAGTTTGTTTTTTATTCCCTAAGTTATAAGTTTGACACTCATTCACTTTCCTTCGGCTTAGTCCCTGCTTTATCAGTGGTTGCCAATAGTGGAGTGAACTGAGAAATACTCTGGCATATGTTAGTGCACTCTCAGGGCTGGGTTGTAAAATGCATCTGCCATTTGACATATTGCATCAGTTACCCTCATTTATATGGTTGTTAAAATATTTTACTATACCAGTTTTTGACCAAAATGTACAAGGGTTGTACAATGAAACTGAAACGTCTGGTTTTAGACCATAATAATTCATTAGTATGGTGTAGGGCCTCCTTTGGTGGCCAATACAGCATCAGTTTGTCTTGGGAATGACAGATGCACTCCTGTTTGCCATAGCATTCTATGTGTGTGTTAAACCTGCTCACTGATTTGCAATATTACTGACTTTTCAATATTGCATTACACTAATGTTTAGCACAACAGTACCTAGTCAATGTGTTTTTGACGTTTTGCTGAACACATGAACACATTCAACCACTCGCTGGAATCTCTCTGCCTCCATCTGCACATAATTCTTTTTTTTTACTCAGTTTCATCATCCTAGCACAGTTTTTATCATTGGTAGAATATACTATGAATGGTTAAAAATATTATATCATAGAGTGACTGTAAAGCACATTCATGTCTAGACAGAAAAACTAACAGGATTAATCTGAGCCTGGTTATTATCCTGCAGTTCTGGACCAGAGAATACATCTTCTTAGTAACTTCATTCATTCATTCATTCATTTTCTTTTCAGCTTAGTCCCTTTATTAATCAGGCGTCGCCTCAGTGGAATGAACTGCCAACTTATTCAGCATATTTTTTATGTGGATGCCCTTCCAGGACTTGTGGGGGAAACCAGAGCACCCGGAGGAAACCCATGCGAACACGGGGAGAACATGCAAACTCCACACAGAAATGCCAACTCACCCAGCCGAGGCTCGAACCAGTGACCTTCTTGCTGTGAGGCGACAGCGCTACCCACTGGGCCACCGCACCGCCTCTTAGTAACTTAATTCAGCTTAATTTAGCCTGCTTTAATGCAACTGAGCCCAGGCTAAATTTAGCCAGGATAGCTTGAAAGTCCCAGCTTAAATGAGAAAAGTGTACCTGCAGAACCAGAAAGGCTGCAGTTTGAGGAACCTTTATTACCCTTTATTATAACCAAAGCAACCCTCACAGGAAATGTGGGAAACTTTGTGAGTATGAATGTGGAAGGTAAGCATTAACTACAAATATATTATTTATATATTTCTCCCCTTACTGGATGGATCAGGGACAACAGATAAAACTATAGTCCTTGAAATGCGGTCCTATTAATGCGTTCAAGCCTCTCCGGTTGTGCAGGAACATACTATTGGCTTAATCCCTTATCTTGCTTTTGTGCAGTACCCCTAAGACAACTCTGCTATTTATGTTTATATGTTATGCAATACAAGAAAATAGTAGGCTATGATCGTAGATGCATAATTAAAATATCACTGACCAGCATAAACCGTGTCTTTTCTCAGAATCAGGTACTTCATGGGACATGGTAAGCAGTGAAACAGAACACCTGAAATCTTGTTTTTCCACACAATCACACTCTTGCGGTTTTAAATGAGATTGCCAGCATTTCACAGCTAGAAACGCAGCATTATTTTCTCTAGCGCTCACATTTTCATTTCTGCAGATGTCTTAAATTATCACAGCATGACAGATCCTCCACTTCAGTCTGCCGATGAACCCCCTGCCATGATACGTAATCATGCAAAAGTCACGCCAATCTCCTGAGACATGACTTCATGGAAGACCAAACAAATCCATATTTACAGTAGATCAATCTGGGGGACTGATTCATGTTCGTCAGAAGTGATTACAAAGAGAAGGCCTATTGTTTTTAATGTGACAGATGTGTGCAGGTTTCCTCACACTTAAAAATGATAAACATGACTGGCTGCTAATTCCTGTCATGATGGGCATATTTATGGATTATTGCATTATTCATAGTAACTTTCTATTACCATCTCACTGGTCAAGGCTTGCAGCCGATCCTTTGATGTGCTAAAGGGAATTTATCTTAATGGTGTCTTTATTCACCATGTCTGGCTGAGCTCCAAAATCTGGATCTTCTTGGTAAAATGTTGCACAGTGGAAATAATGTGATCTCCAGTGTTCAGACTTTGAAGGACTTTGCCTACAACAGTGGTACATTGTTTTACAAAATATTTGTGTGTAAATGTACATTTTTGATCAAAGTTTTTCACTCTTGTTTGGCATTTCTAGCGAGAGGTTGTTGTAGTAAGCAAATATTGTCTTAATTATCACCAAATCTCTCACTATTTTGTTGTATGTCATTACATTTAGCAGACACTTTTGTTCAAAGTGACTTACAAATGAGGAGGCATTCAGCGATTCAACAAGAAGAGGCATTACGCAGAAGAAGTGCTAATTCGTTATGTTTCTCAGAAGTATGTCTGCAATACATTTTACAAGGTGCCTTTCTGTACAAACACTGCCTCCATGCAGTTTCCAGGCCTGATAGGCAGTGAGGCAACAAGTCAGCATCCTAAGATTTCTAATTCAGCCTTTGAATAAATTCAGCACATCTGTTGCACCGGACATCACTAGTCTCTGACAGGACATCACTATCTCTTGCAGAACATCACTATCTCTCATAGGAAATCACTAGTCTCTCACAGGACATCACAAGTCTCTCACAGGACAACATGGCCATACAACAGTTTCTTACAGGACACATCACTGGTCTCTCACAGGACAACACTACTTTCTCACAATGCTGTGGTGTGGTCTTGATTCACTCTTCTTATAACCTCATCCACAGTTTTATTTATGAAGGGACCCCTAAACACAAAAAACACTGGCGGCTGTGAGAGAATAACGTTTCATATAAGGCAAACAGCCTTCTCCATCGAGAAGCGCCACCATGGCATGCCACATTGCTTTATATTTGCCACGGACAGACACTAAATGATTAGAACTTTATCAGACATGGCACAATGTGGTTATGCTTATCATCCGCTGTGTGATGCCGAATCTTTAAAATTTATTGGCGAGCGACAGTTAAGTTAATTAGAATTTCTTCAAAAAGTTGATTTATTTCACTAATTCCATTCAAGAAGTGAAACTTGTATAGTGTATAAATTCATTCCACACAGACTGATATATTTCAAGTGTTTAATTCTTTTAATTTTAATGATTTTGATAACAACTCATGTAAACCTCAAAACCTGCAAAGGCCTTTAAATGGTCTCAGTCTAGTTCTGTAGGCTACACAATCATGGGGAAGACGTCTGATTTGACAGTTGTCCAAAAGACGACCAATGACACCTTGTACAATGAGGGCAAGACAAAAAAGGTCATTGCAAAAGAGGCTGGCTGTTCACAGAGCTCTGTGTCCAAGCACATTTATAGAAAAGATGTGGTAGAAAAACGTGTATAAGCAATAGGGATAAGCGCACCCTGGAGAGAATTGTGAAACAAAACCCATTCAAAAGTGTGGGGGAGATTCACAGAGAGTGGACTGCAGCTGGAGTCAGTGCATTAAGAACCACTACACACAGACATATGCAAGACATGGGTTTCAGCTGTCACATTCTTTGTGTCAAGTCACTCTTGAACAACAGACAGAGACAGGAGTGTCTCGCCTGGGCTAAAGACTGGACTGCTGCTGAGTGTTTTAAAGTTATGTTCTCTGATGAAAGTAAATTTTGCATTTCCTTTCAAAATCAAGGTCCCAGAGTCTGGAGGAAGAGAGGAGAGGCACACAATCCACGTTGCTTGAGGTCCAGTATAAAGTTTCCACAGTCAATGATGGTTTGGGGTGCCATGTTATCTGCTGGTGTTGCTCCACTGTGTTTTCTGAGGTCCAAGGTCAACACAGCTCTATACCAGCTCTATAAAAAGCACAAGACCCCTCCATCAAGCTCTTGAAATTTAGGGACGACACTACTGTTATCGGCCTCATCCGGAACGGTGACGAGTCTGCATACAGACAGGAGGTGGAGCGGCTGGCTCTATGGTATAGATGCAACAACCTGGAGCTGAACATGCTCAAAACGGTGGAGATGATAGTGGACTTTAGGAGATCTGGATCAGGATCTGAAGTGGGACATTCATATAGACTCTATTGTGAAGAAACCCCAGCAGAGACTGTACTTCCTTCGTCAGCTGAGGAAGTTCAACCTGCCACAGGAGCTGCTCGTACAGTTCTACTCAGCTGTCATCCAACCCATCCTCTGCACTTCAATCACCGTCTGGTTCGGCTCAGCTGCCAAAACCGACCTCCGTAGGCTACAGCGAATAGTCCGGACTGCTGAACGAATCACTGGCACTACCCTTCCTACACTTCAAGAACTGTACTCTTCCAGATTGAGTAAAAGGACTTGCAAAATCACTCTGGACCCTTCACACCCAGCACACTTTCTGTTTGAACTGTTACCGTCTGGTCGGCGCTACAGAGCACTGAGCACAAAAACAGCCAGACACAGGAAAGGTTTCTTTCCTCAGGCCATCTACCTCATGAACAGCTAATTATTCCCCTACTGTGCAATAAACATGTGCAATACTTTTTCATACACATTTGTACACAGCACCTTATAACAATATACAATGCAATACTTTCTCCATACGCATTTGTACACAGCACCTTATAACAGTATACAATGCAATACTTTCTCCATACGCATTTCTACACAGCACCTTATAACAGTATACAATGCAATACTTCTCCCTACACATTTGTACACAGCACCTTATAACAAAATACAATGCAATACTTCTCCATACACATTTGTACACAGCACCTTATAACTTGTATATTTATAACAAATCTGCACAAACAATTCATCATCCAGAGCTCTTTTGTCTAACTGCATCTCTGTTTAATGTTTGTTGTATTTTTCTCATATTTATTTTGTGTTGTCACTTGTCACTTATGTACACTGGAAGCTTCTGTAGCCAAAACAAATTCCTTGTGTATGTAAGCACACTTGGCAATAAAACCGATTCTGATTCTGATTCTGATTCTGATGTTTTAGAGCACTTCATGCTTCCTGCTGCTGACCAACTTCATGGAGATGCAGCACTAATTTTCCAACAGGAAACCCGGTTTAAGGACCATGGTATCCCTGTCCTTAATTGGCCAGCAAACTCGCCTGACCTTAACACCATAGAAAATCCATGGGGCATTGTAAAGAGTAAGATGCGATATGCCAGACCCAACAATCCAGTAGAGCTGAAGGCCACTATCAAAGCAACCTGGGTTCTCATAACACCTGAGCAGTGCCACAGACTGATCGACTCCATTGCTGCTGTAATTCAGGCAAAAGGAGTGGTGTGCATGCTGATACTTTTCATGTTCATCCTTTTAAGTTGGCCAAGATTTCTAAAAATCCTTTTTTTGAATTGGTCTTAAGTTATATTATAATTGTCTGAGATTTCTGAAAATTTGGGTTTTTCGTTAGTTGTCATCAAAATTTAAAGGAATAAACACTTGAAATATATCAGTCAGTGTGGAATGAATGTATATATACAAGTTTCACTTCTTGAATGGAATTAGTGAAATAAATCTTAAAATAAAACTTTTTGAAGATATTCTAATTACATGACCAGCACCTGTACATCTGAACCAGGTTTGCAACTTGACCCTCCAGTTTTGTGCTGGATGTTTTTCGCTTGATGATTACGCAATCATCACGGTCCAATGGTATAGATAAAAGTTGTTTAGCTGTTTCGGACAAATAAGAACTCCCCAAAAAGTTTGTTTTGGTGAGCTGTTTCGAACCGCTGAAAAAAACTCCAAACGAACATTGTTTTGGATGAATTTTGTTTCAAATAACATAATTTCAGTTCGATTTTGTTTGAAGTATCTGGGGCTTTTAGCCATAACTTTGTCACCATTTTGCAAAGCATTTTAATCAGGTTTAGAAAAACTGGACATTTCATTATTTCAGTGCTTTCAGCACCAAGGACTTGTTTTGCTGTGTGACTTATCGATATCCTGCTTAAAAATGGCTGGTGATGAACACAGTGAAGGAACCGCATGTAGCTGAAAGAGCTTCTACAGAAACATCCCCTAAACTTCCTCATCCACTTTTCAATGTCTTCTTTACAGTCTTTGGGTTCAGTCTTTCCACAGTTTGATGACAAAGATTGTCCTTGAGACTAAATAAATTGTCCTTCAAACTAAATAAAGTAAACTTATTCTCATCACTAAAGTAAATTTTGAACCAGTTCTCTGTCCACACAACATGCTGCTCAGCAAGGACTGTTCTAGATTTATTATTCTTTCAGTTGATGAGAGCTTTGGTCTTTCATGTCCACATTCTTTCAATTGTTGAATATGTATTGCTACTCCTGTAGTCTCATGTATTTGTCTTTCCAGGACAGCTATCCTTAGTTAGTGATATTGTAACGATGTAATATTCTAGAAATCACCGATTTGAAATGATCAACTTGGCTGAAAGGGTCATCCCTTTAGTCTTCATCTTGACAACCTGCTGTCAGAGGGTTTGAGTCATTTAAAGGGATGGTTCACCCAAAAATGAAATTCTACTCACTATTTACTCACCCTCAAGTGGTTCTAAATCTTATGAGTTTCTATATTCTGTTTAACTGTCACAGCCAGGCCAGGTTCTCCCCACTCACAGTCACCTGACTCACCCTGTTCTCCGTCACTGCAATCAGCCAGATCACCTTCACCTGTATTCTAATCACCCAGCACACCTGCACATCATCCCCACTCATCACAAGTCACCCATAAATACATGCATGCTCCCTCACTCAGGTTCTGGTCTTGTTGCATTGAGAAGGACAAAAATGGTCAGTTTATGCCAGTTATTTTCATGAGTTATACTTTGCTTGTTTCTTAGTATTCTCCGTGTCTCTTCCTAGTGTGCACCCCCTCTGGTTGTATGTCTCCCGATCCTGTGTTGTCTCATGATCGTCATAAGTCGCCAGTTCACTCCATCATGGCTCCACTACTCTCCATCTGAAAGACAAGAGACTTTACCTGTTGACATTTAATTTTCTTCATTTCAATAAACTGTTTACTTACTCAGTCCTTGTCCACATCCTCCTTCTGTGACATGAACACTAAAGAAAATATCTTGCAGAAAGCCTGTAACCACTGACTTCTGTGATAAGTGTTGGGTGTAATGCATTACAAAAGTCATACGGCTAATGAAGCCTTATGAAATACTCGAGCAGGAACTCTACTATGTACTCCATGTAGTGTATCATTCTTTCAAATTTCATTCAAGTTTTTATACTGTGCCTCAGAATATGCCACTCATGAAATATGCTCTTTTACTTCTGTTATGGATAAAGAAGACTAAGAAGTGACCATAAAAATGAGAATTTTAGATTATTCTCTAATTTTGAATATTTGTATTTTTTTTTTTGTGAACTTTTACTTATTTTAAACTTTGATTTTTATTTTTCATCCAAGATAGACAATGTAGCACAGTTGAGATATTAAACAAATAGAATGCCTTTAAGCAACTGATATTGTTGGTTGAAAAAAAAAAAAAAAAAGACAAATGTTAATGACAGACACTTTCTGTGATGCACACACATCTATTGTAAATCCACTGGATGTTGTTAGTGTGGGTGTAATAGGTGTGATTCATGAACTGGATGAGTTACCCAGAAACCCCTTTATCTTATAATCATCATGCCTTCTAGCAACACCAGCTGTTACTTCAGTCAATTTACTGTAAGGCAAGGAAACAAGCATCTGCCACAAGACAACAGAACACATAGTTCTAAACCTCAAATAAATCAGATTTATTTTCCAAATACAAGATGGAAGTGCTGCGCTATTTTAGCATTCAGATTCGAAAACGATTCCAGTGTTGCTCTCCATATATGCAGCTGCCAGTTCAGATCTTTCTCGCCACAGTTTTTCTGACTGCTGATGTTGTGCCTTCAAGCAAAGTCTTTAACCTGTTTCTACTCCAAAGCACGGCTGCCACGCTGCTTCCTCTTTTATTTGTTACCTGTAGCAAATCAGACTAGACATATGCAAAGTAAGGCATTCAGATGTATATTTATTTATGTATAAGCCAGACACGAAAAATATTTAATGAGATGTGAAAGAAAAATAGGAAAAGGATCTTTCAGTGGGTATGAAAACAGGTCCCAGGGGAAACGTCTCTTGACATTACAAAAAGTAAGAGCTGGCAATGGAGCACACGATAGAGATTCCCATAGGTAAATTATCCTGACAAAGACAGAACTTTTGATAGGCTGTTGAGGCATGATAATAAATTATGAGCTAAGAAAATGGCTGTTGCTATCATGTAGAAAAACAATCATTTTATTTTATGTTTTTAGGTTTGATCTTGTAAAAAACTAAACAGTAATATGTGTTTTCCCTCATATTTTCCTTTAAATGGTTTGCTGAAGAATTTGAGAACTGCTACTTGTAGCAGATTATTATTATTATTAGCTATAATTAGCAAACCAATTGTAGTTAGCGGATTTACATTGCAATAATTTCACCAAAACACTCATATATCCCAAAAATAGTTTTTATGCTCACATTGTGTTTTCAGGCTATTTGAAAAAGTATTAATTTGCAAATCTGCAAAAGATTTTCAATCATGTTTACAGGTCACATGACATATATTAAAGTCACATGATCATTCTTTGAAGACATCTATGAGTTTATTTGTAGAAATTGGCATGATGAATCTGTTCATCCGGAAATTGTGAATCCACAGGTCTACTGTGAAATTGCACACTACAGTATAACTTCCCAGAAAAATTGCATTCATGGCCATTCCCAAATACAGGTGGCTTGTCATTGTCATATACAGATGTGAGGATACTCTTTAAAAGAAACTCGGCAACTCTCGGCAATGTTTTGATCAACGGGCAACATAAGACACAGGGCAACTATTTAGTGCAACAGACATGGCATAGCAACCATTCAGAGAGGAGCAAATCTGTTGTCAATTCATATTATATGTAAACATTCCTTCAATACCCTCACTCCGAACCATTCCCACCACTGCTTATTAATAAAGCTAATATAATGAACGCACAACAAGGGAGGAGCCTAATCATTCAAGCCTCTCGATCATTATCACATGGGTATATAAGCAGCAGCCATTGAACTGTGTCAGCTGACAATTTTTTCATCTCACCACCTCCCCTAATCCTCCTCCTAATTGCTCAGTCTTTCTCTTTAGAAGTACACTCATAAGAGGGCTTTGAATTCATAGCTCAAGTTGAAACTTGAGCCTCTTTTAAGGACAGGAGGTTAAGCCTAGCTCCTTCGAGGACAAGCTAAGTTAATTTGCCATTATCTATCATGACTGAATGAGCACGCAAATGATATTACATAAAAACCCTGTTTTGCGTTGACACATAACAACTTACTGGAATAATAAACTGAATTTCTCACAATTCCTTGCTCCACTGCCACTGAGCAACTGCCATATAGTTTTAATTTTTCTGTCAGCTCCAAGCCAGTCGCATAATATGCTGCTAGCATTCTAAAAAAAATTGTCAACGGCTAATCTAACGAATCCAGATACAGTTTTGTTGCCCATTCTCAATAGTTCATAAAACTAAAACTTTATATCAATATTTAAAAATTATTGCAAATGTTTTGCACACATTCGCAATGGAAACACCTATTGAGAGGAAAAAAATAATCAATCAACTGAAAATTAAATTTGTTTCAAGAGTAAAAACTAATTGCTGCTCAAAACTTGCCTAAAAGTAGTCTAATCACATTTCTTGGACACCCCTCCAGGACTTAAAATCAAGCACCTATGCATCCAGACTGGTAAACAATGTGTTGCTCTCATAATCTCAGTGAATCTAAGCCTGGTACCATAGTAGGTTGCCACCTGTGCAAGACCATTGGTGAAATTTCCTCACTACTAAATATTCCATGGTCAACTTTTAGTGGTTACTATGGTTACTACTTGAGGGACACACATGTGTTTTGAACTGTGCACACCTTTCAGCCAATCAGAATGAAGAATTTCAGACCATAGAATAAATAAAAAATATAAAACTGATATTTTTACAGTGCATGAATCATGTGCTTTGGGCCACTGCCAGTCCCTTATTTTAGTTATTCAATGGTTTATTCAATGTACTTATAGCGCATGTCTTTGGACTGTGGGGGAAATCGGAGCACCCGGAGGCGAACATGGGGAGAACATGCAAACTCCACAAATAAATGCCAGCAGTCGGGACTCAAACCAGAGACCTTTTTGCTGTGAGGCGACAGTGCTAACCACTGAACCACCGTGCCGCCTATTAATATTTATATAATTGCTAAAATTATCCATATTAATTGAAAATTTAAGAGCATTAAAGCATTACAAACATTTGTTTTAGTAAATTAAGGCATGTCATGATGTCTTTAGTAATTTACAGCATATATGCCATCAACAGAAACTTGCATGATTCTGGATTCCAGCTTGAACTTCATTATCCACCATATGAGGTGTTGCAGGCTACACAATCATTTATTTCTTCACCTGCCCATTTGCTTGTGCTTGAGGAAAATACTGAATTTGGTGATTCAGAGCGTGTGACGGAACATACTCTAGGCCATTTCTTGCTTGGTTATTTACGCATAGAGGATAATGGATTAACGGAGCCCAGGCATTTGGCACCAACAGTATGGCACATTGTGGGGGGCACAATGAGCCACAGCACATTGCTTATGAACAGAAAACTTTGTGAGACATACAGTTGTGTGAAACTCAGAGCAGTCTGTCGTGATCATTGAAATCCCCTTAAAGCCATAATAAAAACAGCTTAGTCCCTCAACAGTAGCAACTATCAATAAGAGTTATGAGCGTTAATATGTAGTGATTTTGCAAGGGGATCAGTCTGCAACAGCTGTTTAAGTGGATGGCTTTATATATAGCAGAAACAACCACTTGATTTGTTGTGATGTGTCATGTGTGACACGTTGTTGTGCTATAAACAGAATTAATGGAGCATTTGCAACCTATGCACCAATGAAATTACAATACTAATGCTTCCAAAGAAAACCAAAGCTTTGAGGAAGTTACAGCTTTATTGTCATGTGTACAAAAGCACAATCGTGTGCAATAAAATCCTTTTGCTGAGCTAAGACGACATGCAATCGGAATACATATAAAATGACTGTTAATATAAGAACACAAAATAGTAAAAATAGATTAGACAGCTGCAAAAATGCCAATATTCAATCTGTTTCAGCTCATCCAGCATTTTTAAGACCACCTGTGCATCAAAGTAATGGTGGTGGGAGAAGAAAACAGACTACATAGACTAAAAATAAAACACTGATCACTGAATTTCATTCAAATAAGATTCCAGAACATACATTCAGTTCAGACAGAGCAAAGCTAACATTGCCAAACATTTATGTACAATAAAATTTTGTACATTTGTAAATTTATGTAAAAAAAATTTCTGAAGAAAGACAAAGATAAATAGTGATAAATGGGCAAAATATTAAATAGATGTATATTTACTAAGTAATAAACGATTTTATAGAAATAAATTTGGTACCAGATTATTGGTGAAAAAAGTTATATTTTTTATTAGTAAATTAGCCAAATCTTAAATCGAAAGTGAAATTTTATTTTCAAAGTTTGCTTTTGTGTAACTCTACATCAATTAATGTTCTTTTAATATCCTTTTACATCTCTTAAAACATTTCTACATTACAGTTTTTAACATACTTTTATAATGCTTATTGTTAATGTGGTTTGATGTCAGGCAGTGTTTACACTAGTGCTTTTTTGTTTTAAAACGCAATGGTTTTGGTTCAGTTTTATGCCTTGTGCTCACACTATTCCTGCAATTTTGACCAACAAAAGCTGAGTGTTTTGAAAAAGCGGAAGATCCTGTTTAATTAAAATCTTAGGTCTTTCTGATTTTGATTGTAATATAATAATGTGCACCTTTTGTAAAGCTGTTTTGGTATGATCATTATTGTGAAAAGCACTATACAAATTACTTGATATTAGTATGGAAATGCTGGTGTTCTGTTTCAGACAGACTGAAATGCAGACTTTTGAAAATGGATGCCCAGCTATCTACAATCACTCTCTGACTGCTCTTCTTGACTATTGTGTATTGCATCACAGACACCAAAATTTTAACAATTTATAAAAAGTGAATTCGATATTAGGCATGGATATATATATTGCAATGGTGATTTTCGAAAGTATTACATTGCTTTGTAGGCATTATTATTATTACCATTTGTTGAGTCTCCCTATACAGTTTGACATAGCGCTTGGACCCGGAAGCTGATTCGCATAACAAGCAGATAAAGAAGAGAAGAATTTTCATTCTAAAAAACTGTTTTAAAATTAAAAAACACTAATGCAGCATCAGGCTACGTCTACACTAATCTGAATACATTTGAAACTGTGCTTTCATCTGCTCCACGTCTACACTGTCAAATTGAATTGTTTTCCATAAGTTTGTCATTCAGGGCGACGCAGTGGCGCAGTGGGTAGCACGTTCGCCTCACAGCAAGAAGGTCGCTGGTTCGAGCCTCGGCTGGGTCAGTTGGCATTTCTGTGTGGAGTTTGCATGTTCTCCCCGTGTTCGCGTGGGTTTCCTCCGGGTGCTCCGGTTTCCCCCACAAGTCCAAAGACATGCGGTATAGGTGAATTGGGTGAGCTAAAATTGTCCGTAGTGTATGTGTGTGAATGAGTGTGTATGAATGTTTCCCAGTGATGGGTTGCAGCTGGAAGGGCATCCGCTGCGTAAAAACATATGCTGGATAAGTTGGCGGTTCATCCCGCTGTGGCGACCCCAGATTAATAAAGGGACTAAGCCGAAAAGAAAATGAATGAATGAATGAAGTTTGTCATTCACAGTGAACCAACTGATAACACTTACGTCCCTGTACTTTGCATGTGTTAAGGTGTTTGTTTACTTAATGTGTGATTATTCTGAAAGATTTGACACGAAAACTGCATTTTCAAATTGATCCATGTTCGAGAGTGTTTTCAAAAAGTTATGTTTTCATTGCAAATATGTACACACCGTCTCAGAGGACAAAAGGCCAGAACGGAGAGAAAATTACTAAAACGTTTGTGTGGACATGGCTTCAAAAGGGATTTCATTTTGCCTCCAAGAGAAGCCTATTGTATTTAAGTATTTTTATTAGTATAATATTTTTACTAAGGCCATTTTGAGAACAGCTGAAACCTCATTAAAAGAGAATTAACAAAACAATTATCTAAAATTATTTGTTTCATTATTTGTTCATATGATTCCATAGACTATTTGAATCGGTTTAAAGGATATTTGGAAGAGGGGATTTTGTTCATTTTAATAGCTTTTAATGCCCTTGAACCCCTCACTTTTATCCATCCATCCATCCATTCATATGACATTATTCAATGGGGTAAAAACAGCTGTTGTAATTCACAAGCATATATTTGAGCCAGCTTTTATCTTAAAAGATAAGCAAAAAGCTGGATTTTCTTCCGCATGGATGGCATGCTTTCCCCCCTATTTTACAGCTTGCTGCTATTAAGTGTAAACAATCTGTGGGTTTTGAAGCAATTATTGCCTGCATATTGGGGCAATAAAAGACAGACTCTTTAAGTTAACACCTGCATGGGTAATTAGCCTCAAACGAGTAAGGTGGCAAATTAAAATGTCTGCTTTGTCACCTTTGTTGAGGTTTCCACTCAAGCTATTAGTCAGAGATTACAGTGGTGCTAATTGAAAGAGTGGACATGGGTATATGAATCACCACAAGAAAGTTCTGAACATTTAATTAAATTTGCCTTATTTATCAGATACAGAGCTGTCACTCAGGTGTTTTTAATAAATGTGGCAGGATAATTGCGGGTCTGTGCTCTGGCTGAAAAAAAATCAATCATAAAGTCTCTAATATAATCACTCTTAAGCCTCTGTAATTAATTCTCAAAGTAATCTGGGATTTATAGCTGACATCATCTAGCAATATCTCATGCCACACTCTAGAAAAAAAGGGTTATTTTAAGGTGCTTCACTCATAATAACAGAACTATTTCATCATGAAGAACGCTTTTATGCTAAAATGTTTCTTTGCGTTAAATTGTTGGTTTCTTTATTCTTACCTTTTAATATTTACAACCCGTAACTGTAAAATAATAATTTTATAGATACTTCCTGGGGTCAACACTGTCATTGATATCCTTCTTAAAAGTGTCTGTAATTTTTAAAAGTTGTTACTGAATTCCCAAGTCATGTCTTTTTTCTCTTTTTAGTTTTTTTTTTTTTTAACAGAAAGTGTCAGCTCACACTGTAAAAACTTTTGCAATGGCCTATTAAAACTAAAATAATCAATGCAACCACATAAGGTCTGTTACACTTCGTAAAGCGTTTCAGTGCATCCAGATATAGGAAATGTTGTTGGAAGACCTCCAGTGTATGTTTCATGTGCTTGGGGTATTACAGGTACAAGGTCATCAGGTTTGAGGACAGTGACCACTTCAATACTATTGCCTACATCAGTGACTGACCCGTTCTTCTGAACCAGGTAGGCTAGATGTTTAAAACTGACAATTATGTTGATCAGGAACATCCTGAAAACACATATAAAGACTAAAAGGTAAGAGATAAAATTCAGTCCTTAAACATAATATGATTCATAACACTTGGAGAAGCAGACCATCTTCAAAGTAAGTAAAAAGTTAAATCTCAAACATTAAATTTAACCTCTTAAGTTTATTATAAACACAAGCCCCACCTGAATAGCCATGTTGGAGGTTTAACAATTTACAGAAATATTGAACAGGGGAATTCAATTTTTGGAACTATATTTCACATGATGCTTCAAAGACGCCTAATAGTAGCACCTGCAAATACTTCAAATGACACCAATTACAGTTGAACTAAAAAAGCTGCCAAAATTAATATTTTAAAACAATTATAATCTCAAGCTTTGTTTTTAAAGATGTTGGTGCCAATCAATATGTAAAAGATGTTTTCATTCTACAACGGTGCTTGTTTGGGGATTCAAATAATGCGCATATTCAAATTCTCGATTCTAATTGGCTGGAGGGTGTCAAATAATTAAATAATTTAATGCACAGATAGTTCCAGACTGTTTGATCACAGTCCTAAAATGCCCTACCAGAGATTTCCTTACTATGTGGAAAATCAAAATGTCTGTATTACCTACCATTGGAAAATGTGTAACGCTAACTTGGTCACATGAAGCATGTCTTAGCCAATCACATAGCGTTAGCCATTTTGTTTTTTAGGCTAATTATTTCAGGCTTGATAGGCTTTATCCAATAGGCTTTATCCCTACCCTCAAGCATTAGTAACCATAACAAATCAGCAACACTTACACACTATTATTATAGTGGCCTGTGGCATATATTATAGCTCAGTTTAGATTACTTACCCCCACTAAGTATAAGTGACAGAAATGTGGAATGTATTATCCATATGGTTAGAGTTTTCAAATATAATTAGGGTTTATGTATAAACGTATAACACCCTTTGCTTTAACATTTTGAAGGACTTGCAAACTACCCACATAGCAAAATTTCTCTGGCCCACACAATCAGCTTTTGCTTGGCCCACATGCTGCAATGAATTATGGTATATTCAATTCAATTCAATTCATCTTTATTTCTGTAGCGCTTTTACAATGTAGATTGTGTCAAAGCAGCTTCACATAGAAGATTATAGTGAATTGGAATGGTGTCTGTTCAGTTTTTAGAGTTTAAGTTCAGTTCAGTTCAGTGTGGTTTAAATTTTCACTGCTGAGAGTCCAAACACTGAAGAGCAAATCCATCAATGCGCAGCTCTACAGGTCCCGAACCATGCAAGCCAGTGGCGACAGCGGCGAGGAACAAACTTCACCGATTTGCGAAAGTGAAGGAAAAAAAACCTAGAGAGAAACCAGGCTCAGTTGGGCACGACCATTTCTCCTATGGCCAAACGTCTTGTGCAGAGCTGCAGTCTAGGCGCTGGAGGCTGGTGAACGCTGGACGTCAGCGAAGACTCGTCTGTCACTGGGGTCTCACAGGAATCACAGGCTCTCCACTCCTCCATGACCACCACAGCAGCTGCTCAGGATACGGCCTGGTCCGGGATTATGGAAACCTTGGGATCATCTCTTTACAGGTCTTGGATTGCATTAGTGGCACTGCATAGTCTCTGGGGGCCTCTGGATGAGTATCCCCAGGTGGAAATAGAGAATAAAGAGAATAATTAGCGTAGCTGCTGTTCATAGTGTATATAAAGGAGATGCAAAAACCTGCGTGGAGCACATTCATGCATCATACCATTATGCAATGCATTGAGTGTATGCTTTACTAATCTAGTTTTGAACTGAGAGAGTGTGTCTGAGCCTCGGACATTATCAGGAAGGCTATTCCAGAGTTTAGGAGCCATAAATGAGAAGGCTTGACCACCTTTACTCGACTTTGCTATTCTAGGTACTACCAGCAGCCCTGAGTTTTGAGATCTTAAAGAGCGGGTTGGATTGTAGTGAGACAGAAGGTTGGTTAGATAAACAGGTGCTAGATTATTTAAAGCTTTATAGGTAAGAAGCAATATTTTATAATCAATACGGAACTTAACAGGGAGCCAGTGTAAGGAGGATAAAATTGGGGTGATATGATCATATTGTCACGTTGATCAACAAACTATGATCGGGAACTGTGACATAACATAAGCAAAAACAACAAGACCAAACAATACCATACAAAAATAACAAACGACTGAGCCAAGACAAGACGGGTGCAGGGTGCATAAATAGTCCAAACAATGAGAAGTGATCGGATGCAGCTGCGTGTGTGATGAGTGGAAGTGGAAACCGGGTGTGTGTGGCGGAATGAAGGGAATTGTAGTTCGTGATGATTTGTAGTTCATGATGAATTGTAGTTCACCAGCGATCTCTGAAGTCCTTGATCGCTGGTAAACATGACAGTACCCCCCTCCTAAGGAGCAGATTCCAAGACAATCCCGGAGGGGGGTGAAGCGGAGGCGGAACAGGGGGAGGGCATGGAGGGTCCGAAACAAATATTATAAATGAAACTGGAACATAACCTTGTGAACAAGAACAGGAGTTGCAGAAACCGTGGAGCATGGATCTGCGGTGGACCTGGAGCATGGAACTCAGGCGGATCTGGAGCATGAAGCTGCGGAGGACCTGGAGCATGGAACTCAGGCGGATCTGGAGCATGAAGCTGCGGAGGACCTGGAGCATGGAACTCAGGCGGATCTGGAGCATGTAGCTGCGGAGGACCTGGAGCATGGAACTCAGGCGGATCTGGAGCATGAAGGTGAAGTATGTCTGGGGGTTTAGGTTCAGTAGGCAGAGGTGGGTTAAACGCCCCCCGTGGGTCTGGAGGCTTTGGTTCAGGACGCACTGGCAGTTTATCGAACCCCAGTAAGTCAGGGGGTTTAGGTTCTAGAGGCACTGGCAGTTCTTTCAACCCCAGCGGGTCAGGAGGCTTTGGTTCAGGAAACACTGGCAGTTCATACAACCCCAGCGGGTCAGGAAGCTTTGGTTCAGGAGGTACTGGCAGTTCATCAAACCCCAGCGGGTCAGGAGACTTTGTTTCAGGAAACACTGGCAGTTCATCGAACCCCAGCGGGTCAGGAAGCTTTGGTTCAGGAGGTACTGGCAGTTCATCGAACCCCAGCGGGTCAGGAGGCTTTGATTCAGGAAACACTAGCAGTTCATCGACCTCCAGCGGATCAGGAGACTTTGATTCAGGAAACACTGGCAGTTCCTCGAACCCCAGCGGGTCAGGAGACTTTGGTTCAGGAAACACTGGCAGTTCATCGAACCCCAGCGGGTCAGGAGACCTTTACAGCGGCACTAAGGAGTCACAAGCCTCTAACGGTCTTTCGTGGGACTCAGACGGCTGCTCCGGCAGCACTGGGAAATCACACGGCTCTGCCAGCCCTTCATGGGACTCAAGTGGAGGCTCCGGCCTCTTGTGGGACTCAGACGACTGCTCTGGCAGCACTGGGGAGTCGCACAGCTCTGCCATCCATTCCTGGGGCTCGGAAAAAAAAATCGTGAACTTGACTGTCGAGGATAGGCACGGAGCTTGAGTTTGGCTTTCCTCCTCTTGCTCTCCTGGGGTTCCTCCTCCTCCACAACTGAGATAGAGAAGGGAGAGCCCAACAACAAAAGGGCAAACTCAATGAATAAATATAGACCCCAGTCCTCCTCAAAAGTTGGCATTTTAGAGCGAACTGGGTCTGAAAGTCCTCCTTGAAAAAACATCATCAAAACTAGATCGTTGTAACTGCTTCTTGGAGCCAAGCTCAAAAACTCCTTCACATAACGCTCAATAAAGCGATTACCTTGACTAAGTCTGATTATTTCATCATCTGCTGGATCCATGTTGGCTTAGTCGTTCTGTCACGGTAGGTGGTATTGGAGACGGGACAAAGATAGGATCCAAGTGCAATTTAATGGTGAGATCTCTAGCAAAAACAGGACATCCAGGAACAAAAAAGTAACAAAATAACAAATAACAAAACAACAAACTATGATCGGGAACTGTGACATAACATAAGCAAAAACAACAAGACCAAACAATACCATACAAAAATAACAAACGACTGAGCCAAGACAAGACGGGTGCAGGGTGTATAAATAGTCCAAACAATGAGAAGTGATCGGATGCAGCTGCGTGTGTGATGAGTGGAAGTGGAAACCGGGTGTGTGTGGTGGAATGAAGGGAATTGTAGTTCGTGATGATTTGTAGTTCATGATGAATTGTAGTTCACCAGCGATCTCTGAAGTCCTTGATCGCTGGTGAACATGACACATATTTTCTAGACCTGGTAAGAACTCTGGCAGCTGCATTTTGTACTAGCTGAAGTTTATTAATAGAGGATGCTGGGCAACCAGCGAACAGAGCATTACAGTAATCCAGCCTAGAAGTCATGAAAGCATGAACTAGTTTTTCTGCATCTGAGATGGATAGCATACTTCGTAACTTAGCGATATTTCTCAGATGAAAGAAGGCGGTTTTTGTGACATGGGAGATATGATTTTCAAAAGTTAAATTGCTGTCTAGTATAACACCCAGATCTTTTACAGTAGAGCTAAAGCTAACTTTGTGTCCCTCTAATTGCAGGTCGAGTTGTGAGATCTCCTGTGTACAAGATTTAGGCCCAATAAGTAATAATTCTGTTTTGTCTGAATTTAAGAGAAGGAAATTGTTGGTCATCCAGTCTTTAACATCTTTAATACATTCAGTTAGCTTAGACAGTTCAGATGTCTCATCAGGTTTTGTTGAAATATATAATTGAGTATCATCTGCATAGCAGTGAAAGCTGATCCCGTGTCTTCTTATAATGTCTCCCAGGGGTAGCATGTATATTGTGAACAGCAAAGGTCCTAAAACTGATCCTTGAGGCACCCCATACTGTACTGGCCTGACCTGTGAAAGCTGTCCATTTATATTCACAAACGGGTAACGGTCAGTTAAGTATGACTTAAACCATTGTAGAGCCTGTCCC
>CAIGQV010018257.1:3902163-3971164 GCA_903798115.1 Danio jaintianensis | reverse complement strand
TTTTGGCAGTTCGCGGGATAGTTTTGCTTTGTTAAAATCCTCGAGAAAGCTGGTCCTGGAGGGACAGTGTTCTGCAGAGTTTAGCTCCAACTTGCCTCATCACTCCTGCATGGAAGCTCCAAGTATACCTAGCAAGACCTCAATTAGCTTGTTCAGGTATTTGGTAACCCCTGCTTTAAGTTTTAATTACATACATACACACTTCTACCTTACATATAATATTAAAGCTAACATATTCATAATAAAAGCCAAAAACAACAACAACAAAAAAGATTTTGGAAGCAGCAGCAGAGGTTTGTGATGAGAATAGAAATAAGAAATTATCCTTAAGCACTAAAGGGTTTTATGGATAAAACTTATAGCAGCAAACATCTTAAAATAAAACATCTGGATCCTAATTGATGCTATAATGCAGGAATGTCCAAATATGTTCCTGGAGGGCTAGTCAATGTCCCACAGATTTTAGCTTAAATTCTATTTAAACACACACATGAACAAGCTAATCAAGTTATTCAGCTCAATAGAAACTCCCAGTGTGTCGGAGCTGGCTGAAGCTAAAATCTGCAGGACACTGGCCCTCCAGGAGTAGTTGTACTGGAGACCCCTGATAGTAATGTACAATAAAGCATAATATAAAAACATTAAAAAAAAAAAAATTCTGAAAGAGTGCTGTAAAACTCTGTTGATGGAGTGGTTTGAAGAAGTTGGATGGTCAATGACTCATTGTGTCCACTGAGGATGTATTAGAGTTCTGTAAGCAAATTGGAGGAGCTCCATCATGTGCGTATGGCCTCTCACCTCTATTTCCTTCAGCTAGAAGAGACTCCATACCATAAGCACAGTTCCCTCCATACTGGCTCTTCATGTTCTCTGAGAAATTGCATTAATTCTTCACCATACACTGTTAAAAAAAATCAGTTAAATTTACGGAAAAATACCGGCAGCTGTGGTTGCCAGGATTTTTCTGTAAAAAATACGGAAGTTTTATAGAACTGTTGACAAAATTTACGGAAAATAACCGTATTTAATTAACTGATACAATGTTCAGTTCGCAAAAATGTAGCTTTGTTCACAAAAACATAAAGTCATTAAATGCATTAACGTGTTCATGCGATTGCAATCAGCAAACAGATTTTCACTGCATCAGTAACTACACAGTTACATTTAAACAAAAGAAGATGCAGCATAACATCAGATGCTCTTCGTTCATCTTAGACTTGAACACAGATGCTACTATCCTGCACAATGGTGACACAAAAAAGGTTTTACAGTATTTTTCAGTTTTTTTTTTTTTTTACTTGATTTTACAGAAAAATACCGGCAGCTGTGGTTGCCAGTAATCTACTGTTTTTAACATTTTACGTTCGGAATTTCAATTTACGGAATATTCCCGTTAAAAATACATTCCACAGTGAATTTTTCATCAAACACATTTTACCCCTTAAATCCCAGAGCAAAATCCTCACTAGTGTCCTCACTACAGAGGGTTGAACACTAAGGCAGTGATGAAGTTAATGACATAATTGTCTAATTAAAGGAAGATTGATAATGATTGATGAACAACTGTTAACAAGCAGAATCAAGATGAAATCAACTGAAAATAAAACTCTAAATAAAAATAAATTACACAATGAAAAAATTATTTCTCAAGATCTCAGCAGAGGATCATTAAACAACTCCACAAACCATCAGGAGCTTCACTTATTACTGACCTTTGACTTTATTTCTGTCACGTGAACAAAAGCTCTTAATGAAATTTTTGTTGTTCATTTGAAATCACCATGATGGAGTCAGAGTCTGCTTTAGTTGGGCTCTTCAACTTCTTATTTTAACACTACTTTTTATTTGGTTGCTGTAATTGTGTTAATCACATTATTTGTACAGCATTTAAAGCCAAAGAAAATCTAAGAATAAGTCTGATGAGATGACTGTGACATCAGAACCACTCTCACCTGGTTGTGTATTTATTAAACATATGGATAGTTATGTGTGAGGATTTAATAATATACATAAATAATACCACTGGAGCTTCAACAATTAAAGACTGTTTAACAAGCTTAAATAGACCATTCACAATGAAAATGTTTGATCTACGACAGAACTCAAAAACACACAGACATCAACAATTAGTCTTTGAATCTCAACATTGGTGACAATCAAAAAATAAAATAAAAATCAACCCAGAACAATACAAAGCAATCTACTGAAATATTACCCCCCCAGAACAACATAAAATAAAGGCAAAGAAAGAAATAGTAAGAACTTTAAGCTGCATAATCTATTCACGCTGCAATGCATGCTGGGAGTTTTGTACTATGCTGGCACCAATGAATTATGCAGCTTTTTTTTCTTTTTAGCAACCATGGTTAAGGTTCATATCCTGATTCTTGATGTCTGTGTGTCTTAAAAATATTGCTGGAGCTCTCACGGTTTTGTGCATGAAATTCTAATTATTAACTAGGAGTTTTTGTTATTTCCTCCATAATTGTTTGTTTACTGTTTATGGGTATATGGGTATAGCTGTGGTATTGTCCCAAATAGCATCACATGAAAAAGACAAATCAATTGCATTTTTTCTGTAACCTAACCTATAAAAATACTAGTAATTATATCTGTAATAGTTAAGTACATAAAGCTTCTCATTGCCATTCTTGTCAACTGATGAGTTTCAGAAACACAGTTATAACAACCAGAGAAACATTAAACTAAAAGTGTAACGGCTCAAGAGCCCAACTAAAGCAGCCTCTAATCTCCATGATGGTGAGGTCAAATGAAAGATTTTCAATAAAACATATAAACCTCTCTTAATTATAAAATATTTTTACAGAAATGAAGTCAGACTGTAATCAGTAAAGCCGGTATTGCTGTTTGTGGAGTTGTTTAATCCTCTGTTTTAATTCAGTTGGTTTGGTCTGAGGCTGTTGCTGTATAGTTTTATTTCTTGTTCTTTCCTTCAGTGATTGTGCTTGTTAACAGCAGGTGTTCATCAGTGTCTGAATTCACTCATTTGTGGTCATTCACTCTGTCTAGTGGACTAAACTAATCAACTGATTTAGGGACTAGTGAATGAGAGTGTATGGTGAGATTTCAGACACTCTGATTACTTTCGCGAAAACAAAGGTTAGATCTGTTACAGTTATTTTCCTTATTTTGTACAGAAATGAACTGTTAATCATTTAAAAGGTTTTTCACTGTAGATTGTACAGACTTTTACTGTTAAAATTACGGACATTTTTTACAGTGTACCCTTGATATAATTTGCTGGTTGATAATATTCATGAAGCACATCAGTTAAGCTGATGAAAATGGAGGATAATTTGAGTACATCTGGTATAAAGTCATTAAATTTGTGTTATTTTCTTACCTCAGTCTGTTGGTATTACACGTTCAGCAATGTCAGAGAAACGCTTTGTCCTTTATGTTGTGACAGTCATACTTTTGTTTGTTTCCTGTTTGTGTGCTGCCCCTGTGGCCCGCCTGAAGACATTTTCAATCTATTATAATGTTTCTTCATGCGGCGGACTGCATGACTATTTTCCTCAGGCTTTAAGTAATTATCCCAACCATCTGCCTGCATCTCAGCCACAGATAGGGGGGACCTTGACACCCCTGTGTTCTGCCTTGGAGAATGTCTTCGAGCCCCGGGGACACAATACTTTGTACGCTGCTTTGAAGTCATCGCTAGAGTTACTCACAAGGTCATCAGCAAAAACTGGATGACAGTGTAAATCAGGTGAAAGATTTTTGAGAATGTGCAAGAACTTTGCTGGTTAGTTAAGTACACTGTAGCACAAATACAGTCATTTGCACATATAAGGTGTAGTAGAGAGTTGTGAGAGTGGAACAAGGCTGGAAGCACTAGTGCTAACAAGCAAACTGACCACAAGATGACATCCACAGCAAAATCCTATTGGTGTCATTTCTATATAAATTATTATTTAGTTGTTAAATTAACATTTGTGTTTATGACAGTTTGTTTTCTGTTGTTGTCAATGGTATTGCTGCGTTTTTTGCCTGCAATGTAAGTGTTTTATGGTCAGCGCTTAGCATTTTCAGGCATTGCAAGTTGAAAAATGCAACTGTCACCACTACTATAATAACTTGTAAGGGAAACCGACTAAAAACAAAAAATGCTGCGCTGCAAAAAGCTCACAGCTGAGCATTTTTTGAACAGCGCTTGTATTTCTGCAGCACAAAAATGCTCCGGTGGACACGCAGCCTAAGTGTTAAATAACTATCACAGGGTCTGACCTGTCTGAGGGATTGATGAAAATGGCATCCCTTCCAGTGCATGAATTCACTCACACGTTTTCATTCATTCCTTTAAGTCAGTGGCTCTCAATTCTGTTCCTTCTGGCCCCCTCACCCTGCACATTTTGTATGTCTCTCTTATTTGACACACAAGGATCAGTTCATGAATGTCTCTGTTAACAAGTTGATGATCTGAATCAGGTGTGTTAGGTAAGGAAGACATACAAAATGTGCAGGGAGGGGGGCTGTTGGGGGGGTACCCGAGGACCAGAATTGAGAACCACTGCTTTAAGTGTACTATATTAGTGGACTAATGTAGAGAATGGGCTGGCTCAGTGGTTAACACTGTCACAGCAAGAAGATCGCTGGTTCGAGTCCCAGCTGGGCCAGGAGGCATTTCTGTGTGGAGTTTCCCCCACAGTCCAAAGACATGGGGTATAGGTGAATTGGATTAATTAAATTGGCCGTAGTGTACGAGTGTGTGTGTGAGTGTGTGTGTGAATGTGAGTCTATGGGTGTTTCCCAGTACTGGGCTGTGGCTGGAAGGGCATCCGCTGCGTAAAACATATGCCGGAATAGTTGGTGGTTTATTCCACTGTGGCGACCCCTGATAAATAAGGGACTAAGCCAAAGGAAAATGAATGAATGAATGAATAAATGTAGGGAATTGTTAATGAGGGTTTAGGTGCAATTTTGCCAAACACACCTCCACATCTGCCTTTATCATTGACTTTGTTTGCCATATATGACCTGTTGCCTGTTCATCTTGACCTTAGTGATCAAAACTTCAAAACAACTGAATCAATTGTTTTGCTAAATTAATTCACTATTTCAAACCAATCGAAATCCCAGTGCTAGGGACAAAACTGTTTAAATGGAACAAAAACTCAAGCAAAACATGGATTAAAAGGTACCAATTCAAACATATTGCAAACATTAAATTGAAAGTATAAACTATCAAATGCACTTAGCTTCTCATAATATCATTAAATATTAAGTGTCTGCATAATATGCATTATTTTATTCTCATCTGTTTCATTGTGGGCTCTGCTAAACAGGACATTAAGAGACTATTAACTAACATTATTCCTCTTTCGTTTTACAAACGTCTCATTAAAACATCTACAAACTCATAAAACGGATCAGATTTTCTGAAAACAATAGCAGTAATGCATCAAACTGCAACTAAATTCAATTTTGATCAATCCTGTCATGGCTATTATTAACTAAAACTGAAGTCACTCACTCACGCACGCACACCAGAGAGAGAAAGAGAGAGAGAAAGACAGAGAGAGAGAGAGATAATAATGAGAAAGATGAGAGAGATGATAAATTAATTAAATGTAATAATATAAAGGACTAACTTTACTTAAAACAAAAATGAAAAAAAAAAGACAAACCCAACTACAAGTAAAATTCAAATTAAAACAGAAAAAAATTATTTTAATAAAAACTTGTGATATGTGATACTAAATTAGCAATGGTCTGTTTTTGTAAAGTCATCCACATCTCTTCATCACCTCCTCTCTACACCTCAGCCTATTGCATAAACGGTCCCTAAAACACCAACCTGAATGTATGACTAATTCATTTTTATTGTGTTATGATAAGCATTTAGCTATATGAGTGGTTTACATAATGTAAAAGGAAGCACTGGAGCATAAAAAAGACCTTTATGAGTGCAAGTGGGAGGACTTTAGCCATAGTTTGACTACAATGGACATATGTTGTTGAAATTTTTTTCCAGTGCTGTCCTAAATTGATAGATGTTGTGTACCTCCATCAGAATTCATGATTCATGTGATTAATTAAACAGGGATTTCATATTTGCTTCTCAAGTACAGTTACCCCATTTTTACCTTGAATAATGATTATATCACATTAATGTGATTAATTATGGATACTTCTGAATAATTTCTCTCTGACAGATACTTCATGGAAACATTACAGTTTAATAAAACCACAATAATTATTCACAACTGCACGCTTCACTGTGAATGTACACCAGAAAAGACATTGTGTTCTTGGGTAAAATCCACTTGGCCTACAAAACATAAGTACCACAAACCCAACAGAAATGGTCTCTAAGCTGTGGGCTATTATGTGGTTCTCTATTGTGATTGAAGTGTTTGCACTCAATAAAGAGCTTTATAAATGTTTACCCCTCTAAGCAGAGAGAAAGTGTGCCATTTCCTTAGAAAAGCATGGTGTTCCACAGAAAACACAGGTGTCAGTCTCCCTTTCCCGAGGCTATGTCTACAACAGCAAACCAGTGAAGCACAGAAAACCGGGTGAGTGACTTCTGAAACAGCCAGAACTGACTAGTTATGGAAACTAAGCAATGATCAAAGCATTCGGTGTTTATGCAAAGCATCTTAAACATTTAAAATTGCTAATGTGCAAAATGGCCTTAGCAGTATTGTGAGTTGATTGGGTAAGACTTTACAATAACAGTACATGAATAATGATGTTTTTATATTTAAACTAAACATTATTTTGTCATGAATTAATGGTGAGTTAATGTATGCTCTAATCATGAACTAACTTTAACTACAACATGAGTCTCATGAGTTCATGTGTGAATAATGGCTACCTTAATTACTTGTTAGTACATGTTGTTAATTAATGTATTAATTAACATTTAAGTTTAAGCTAAATGTAAGCAACATGAACTCATGAGCTCTTAATGTATAATTACGTCGTGACTTTACTTGGAGGGGCACGTCACCATAAACTCATCCTTAACTACTCATCAACTCCTGTGTTTAAACTGTTGATGTTGACAGAACACTTTTCTATTGTCATTCAGTGTAAACGCACTAGACGGATGTGCATAAGGAGTTCATGAGTAGTTAAGAATGGGTTAATGATGATGTGCCCCTCCAAGTAAAGTCACCATATAATTATACATTAAGATTTCATGAGTTCATGATGGTTAAATTAAGCATAAACTAATGTGGTAATTAATACATTAATTAACAAACAATCATGTACTAACAAGTAATTAAGGTAGCCGTTATTCACACATGAACTCATGTGACTCATGTTGTAGTTAAAGTAGAATTAACTTATCATTAGTTCATATAAAAGTAATGTTTAGTTTACATATTAACACATCATTAATCATGTACTGTTATTGTAAAGTGCTATCGTCGATTAAACGAGAAAGTTTACATATTAACACATCATTATTCATGTACTGTTATTGTAAAGTGCTATCGTCGATTAAACGAGAAAGCCTTGCATGCATGTTTGAAATATCAAAATGAAATTGATGATTAAATCTTTTGGACCCTGCATTCATTTCAATGGACATCACATCACATCACATGTCATGTCATGTTTTTTTTTTGGCTTCTGGAGCATTTTACCAAATTTAAATCCATTATATTGAACTTTCTTCATCAGTCAAAGGCAGTAAAGCTCTGCCTGTTGTGATACACAGAAGTAAGCAACATTTTTAAGGGTTTTATTCACATTTATTGATGTATGACACTATTTCATAGATTGTATAAAAAAAAAGGAAGGATTGCATTTATTAATTAAAGTTAAAAAATGATTGTATAATTGCAATACAATGTGATTGTCACGGTCACACAAGGAAGTGTAAACTTCAAGTGTGTTTTATTCAAGTGATATGCACAATAGTAGTTAGGTGAATGGTGTTTAGAAAGGTGAGCGATCTCACACACACACACAGTTCATCAGTTCAGTTCAGTTCAGTTCAAAGGCTATTGCCCACATAAGCATATTGGTGCATTGGCATTCACAGGCAGAGGACATCCATGGAAGAGCGCAGGAGAAGACAGGAGAGAAGACGAGTGGACCATGCGTGTCTGATTCCAGCCGATGCTGGGCGATTTGGGTGTCGGTGGTGGAATTCCTCGAGGAGGGTCGGATCTAGAATGTTGTTACAGGGTGTCCATGATCTCTCCTCGGGACCAAATCCTTCCCAGTCTATGAGGTACTGGAGTTGGCCATTCCGCCGCCGGGAGTCGAGAACTTCCTGGACTCGGTAGATGTTGTCACTGAGGACTTCGGTTTGCTCTGGAGGGAGAGGCGGTTCCGGTTCTGTAGAAGGAGGGAGAACTGGGTCAGTGTGAGGTTTGAGCAGAGAAACATGGAATGTGGGGGAGATCCGGTAAGAAGGAGGCAGGTTGAGACGATAGGTGACTGGGTTGATTTGGGAGTGGATGATGAAGGGTCCTATGTAGTGGGGACTCAGCTTACGGCAAGGCAGAAGGAGGCGGATGTCTCTGGTGGAGAGCCATACCTCATCCCCTGGGTGGTATATGGGATTAGGTAGCCTACGGCGATTGGCAGCATCCCTGTACCTCCGTACTGCCTGCTGAAGGTGGTTATGTGCTGAGTCCCACACCCTCTCGGAACCAGTGATCTACTGCGGGCACTTCGGAGGTTTCGCCAGTCCACGGGAACAGGGATGGTTGGTAACCTAGGACACATTGAAAGGGGGTTAGACCAGTGGAAGTCTGACGAAGGGAATTTTGAGCATACTCAGCCCACGGTAGATACTGGCTCCAGGTGTCCTGGTGGCGGGTGCAGTACGTCCAGGGATAACGGGATATCTCTTGTATCTTTCGCTCGGTCTGTCCATTGGTCTGAGGGTGGTAACCTGAAGATAAACTGATGGTTGTGCCTAATAGTTGGAAGAATGCCCGCCAGACCCTGGAGATAAACTGTGGTCCCCGGTCGGACACAATGTCTTTGGGGAGACCAAAATTGCGGAAGACATGGTGAAATAGACCTTCTGCGGTTTCTAGAGCTGTGGGAAGCCCTTTCAGAGGGATAAGTTTGCATGCTTTTGAAAAGTGGTCGACGACGACTAATATGGTTGTGTATCCCTGTGATGCAGGTAGGTCTGTGTCAAAGTCTACCCCGATGTGGGTCCAGGGTCGGCGTGGAATAGGCAGTAGTTGTAGATTCCCTTCAGGCAGACGATGAGGAGTGGTGACAATGGCACAGACAGAGCATCCCCGAATGTACTGGGCGACGTCTTTTGCAATGTTAGGCCACCAGTACATTTGTTTGAGGAGTGAGAGGGTTCGCTTGCTGCCGGGGTGTCCAGAGCCTAGGGAAGTGTGAGTGCTGTCCAGGAGTGGAAGACGGTATCTGGTGGGTACATAGGTTAGGTCCGGAGGGAGTTCAGGGGGTGCTGGTTCTTCCCGGGTGGCGGAGAGAATATCTTCGTCAACTTGCCACAAGATGGGAGTTAAGAAGACTGATGAGGGTAGGACTGGTTCTGGTAGGTGATCATGTGGGTCTGGAGAGTGCATGCGGGAAAGGGCGTCTGCTTTCAGGTTTTTGTGGCCAGGTCGGAAAGTGATTTGGAAGTTGAAGCGTGCGAAGAATAGTGACCATCGGGTTTACCGTGCATTTAGGGATTTGGCAGTGCGGAGATATTACAGATTTTTATGGTCAGTGACTACGGTGAAGGGGAACTGAGCTCCCTCGAGCCAGTGACGCCACTCTTTGAGGGCGAGCTTGATGGCGAGTAGCTCACGATCTCCAATCCCATAGTTCTGCTCGGCCAGGGAAAGCTTTCGGGAAAAATATGCACATGGATGGAGAGCTCGAGGTTCACCGGACCACTGGGACAAGACGGCACTGACTCCGGAATCGGCAGCATCGACCTCTACTGTAAAAGCCTGTGAGGGGTCAGGATGCTTGAGGATAGGTGCAGTGGTGAATTTGTGCTTAAGTGTGGTGAAGGCTTGACGGGCATAGGTATCTCATGATAGGGTTCGCCGTCCGCCTTTCAAGAGGGAAGTTAGGGGAGCTGAGAGGAGACTGTACTGCCGAAGTAAGCGTTGATAAAAGTTGGCGAACCCAAGAAACCTCTGCAACTCTTTTATAGTTTTGGGTTCTTCACACCTGTGACTGCATCGACTTTACCGGTTTCCATACTGACCCCCTCCGTAGAGATCACGTATCCGAGGAAGGATATGGAGGACTTATGGAATTCACATTTTTCTGCTTTGAAGTAGAGTTGGTGTTGGCGGAGACGTTGGAGGACTTGTTGGACGTGGTGTTGATGTTCTGTGGGATTACGGGAGTATATGAGGATGTCGTCTATGTATACAATAGCGAACTGGTGGAGGAAATCTCGGAATATCTCATTCATAAAGTTTTGAAAGATGGAAGGACTGTTAGCTAGGCCATAGGGCATCACGAGGTATTCGTAATGGCCGTTGGGTGTGATGAAGGCAGTTTTCCATTCGTTCCCCTTTTGGATACGTATGAGGTTGTAGGCGCTTCGGAGGTCCAATTTACTGAAAATCTTAGCCTCTCGGAGTTCTTCGAGGGCTGCGGGAACAAGTGGTAGTGGGTAGGCGAACTTAAAGATTGCATCGTTGAGCACCCGATAGTCGATACAGGGCCGAAGACCTCCATCTTTCTTCCCCACAAAGAAGAAGCTGGAGGCAGCTGGTGATGTGGAGGGTCGGATGAACCCCTGATGGAGAGCTTCCTGGATGTAGTTCTCCATTGCAATGTGTTTTGGACGAGAGAGAGGGTAGATTCTTCCGTGGGGCAGTTTGGCGTCTGGCAGTAGGTCGGTACTGCAATCCCAGGACCGATGTGGGGGTAACTGGGTTGCTCGTTCCTTACTGAAGACGTCCTGGAAAGGAGTATAGATGGCCGGGATATGGCTGGATGTGGAGCTGACAGCGCTTTCTACGGTGGTGGTGTGGACGTGAAGGGAATTCTGGTTCGGATTATGACTAGCAGGGGAAGAAAGATGACCACGGTGTTTGCAGGCAGTGCTCCACTCCAAGATCTCTCCGGTGTCCCATTCGATCTTGGGTTGTTGCTGTGCAAGCCAGGGTCTGCCCAGAATGACGTTCACATTAGCACGGGGTAATACCAATAAAATGAGCTTCTCACGGAGGTGAGAGAATGGTGACTTCTTGGGTCCTGTGGGTGATTTTGCCATCGCCTAAAGGTGAGTTCTGAATAGTGGTGATATTAAAAGGAAGTTTCACTACTCACAGAGGGGAAGTTATGTTGATGAGAAAATGAGAAGAAATTAAGTTTCCAGCCGCTCCAGAATCCACCAGTACATGTATGGGGTAAGTGCAAGTATCAATGACTAGTTGTGCTTTCAGATGAGGAATATGAGAAACGGTAGGGGTGAGAGTGACTTTACTCACCATTAGGCGAGGCGGACGAACTGGACAGGCGGAGATGAGGTGAGACGCTTCCCCACAATACAGGCAGAGTTTGTTTTTGATCCGGCGTTGTCGTTCGGAAGCTGCAAGGTGATAGGAATCGGTGATCATGGGTGCATCCTCCTCTGGTGGTGGTAAAGGAGCACTGGGAGTAGGAGCATAATTAAGACGTAATGATAGGGTACAGGCTGATAGGTGTTGTGAAACACTAATGGCTTTTCTTATAAAAATCTCTAGGTTGGCATTGTCCTCATAAATAACCAAGTGTTTTTGAGTGCTGGGTTTCAAACCTCTGCGATAGGCGGCAAGGAGGGCCACTTGGTTCCAGCCGCTACTGGTGGCGAGGGCTCGGAATTGCAGCGTGTATTCGTGGATGGAGGCGGTACCTTGGCGGAGAGTGAGTAGTTCATCGTGCACAGACAAAGGGGTAAGTGAGACTGCAAATACCTCTTTAAAATGGTCTGTGAAAGACTGATAGGTGACCACCACTGGACTTCGGGGATTCCAGAGGGCGTCCGCCCACTGGAAAGCTCGTGCTGTTAGATGGGAAATTAGGAAGGTAATTTTCGAAAGTTCGTTGGGGAATTGGTGGATGTTAGCTTCAATATAAAGCGAACATTGTAGCAGAAAACCAGTACAGGTACTCGGCTCGCCGGAGTACTTCATCGCCCGAGCGAGGGGTGTGTTGGCATTCGGTGGGGCGGCTGGTAGGGTTTGCCGGAGAGCGTTTACCATGCCGGCGAATGGATCCGTAGAGGCTCCGGTCTGAGCAGCGTTAGCCTCCATTAGCCCTAGTAATTTGCGGGGCTGGAATCCTGTCACGGTCACACAAGGAAGACAAGGAAGTGTAAACTTCAAGGGTGTTTTATTCAAGTGATATGCACAATAGTAGTTAGGTGAAGTAGGTGAATGGTGTTTAGGAAGGTGAGCGATCTCACACACACACACACAGTTCATCAGTTCAGTTCAGTTCAGTTCAAAGGCTATTACCCACATAAGCAAAGACACTTCCCTTATATTGGTGCATTGGCATTCACAGGCAGAGGACATCCATGGAAGAGCGCAGGAGAAGACAGGAGAGAAGACGAGTGGACCATGCGTGTGGTGATTGCAGGTGCAGGTGATGGTGATTGCAGGTGCAGGTGATGGTGGTTAGTAGTCAGGTGAGGGTTCACGGGTGTGGTGCATGGTGGATGGTGAGTGAGAACGAGCAGCAGGTGTGACAGTGATGCATATGTCTGCTCATTATAATGAACACTGGATTCTAATAATGTGCAGTCTATAAGACAAAAAAACTAAACAAATTTAAAGTTAAATGTTATAATTTTTCAAGTTCAAGTTTTAAGACCAACAAATTATATTATTTAAATTTTTATTTTAACGTTGGTATATTGTTTTTGGAGTACAACTGTTGCAGTTTTGACCTGATGACAAAAAAATTTAAGATTATTTTTCTTTAGTCTCATTTATGGAAGCCTTGTAAGAACAGAAAAAATTTACTTTTAAGTTTTTCTGAAACTTGGAACTTAATTCAGGTCTGAAGGGGTTACTTCATTTAGAGAATAGGCACAAAGTGTTCATCCGAGTTACTTCATACATACTTTGTTTTATCTTGACGTTTAAAGTTTTAAAAGTGTGGGCTTGTGTGCATGTACCTTTTTAACAAACGTCAACTGATTCCTTCCTCCAGCATGAATAGCTGTATCTTCATATCTCCTGCGTTGACACGCTAAAGCGGAGAGGAGCAGAGAAGGTGAGTCATGTCTCATTATTCTCAAGAATGCAACTTCAAAGCTGCCATGGCAGACAATACATTATAACCTTTATTCAACAGCCATTCAGCAGAGCCGACTCACATCTCAAGGCTTTACTCATCAAGTGCAATCTAAAAATTGATAATAATCATAAGTAGGCCTATATGAGAGGCAAGTACTAGGGCTTTTCAAAATGTTCATGTCTGTCTGGTAGTCAGTGATATGTACAAATGACCTCAGCCAACCTGTCAATAAACACTTTATAATTGTGGTACGGAATCTTTTTACATTTCTGAGGATGTAATGTGACTCACTGGCAGTATTTATTTGTTTATATTCCAAAGTAATTGCAAACAATAATTTCATTTCACACTCAAATGTGTCTCTGAACAAATGACCTATAAGCATTTTGGCCCAAAATCTTTATGTATGCAAATTTTTAGATTTAAAAAACTTTCAGAAAGAATATGAAATTTCTATGATTGTTGGTTCACTCCACAGTATGTGACCCTGGCTCACAGAACCCATCTAAGCATCTGGAAGCTGTCTTCATGGGCACTATGCCCATTTCCAAGGTATCCAGTTCCTCTACCGAGTTGTTCCGAGTTCCCCCTGAGTACCTTGTCTTGGCTGAGGTCTTTAGCAAGACTTAAGCTGGCTCACTGCCCCCACACAGGCCTTTTGAATGCCCTAATGACCTCCTACAAGGGACCTGCCTACCCTGTGGAAGAACCTTAATTTGACTAGAACTACTGAGGTAGTCATTTTAACCATTTTTAATTTTGTAATTTAATAATTGTGTTAAAATAAAACCCATAACTATAGTATATTGCACATTTTCCTAAACGTGTGTACAGTATATTTGATTCTAACATTGGTCTTTTACTAAAATTACAAAAAAGCTTTTCTACCTTGAATGACCATAAATGTCTAACTGATCACATGCATTTAGGCATTTGCTACATTTACCTGGGCCTTTGAATTTGCATGCTAGCTTTCTGCTAACAAAAACAACTTTATGATATAAAGAACATAACTTTACTTTGACATGCCTCTCAAATAAAAAAAAACAAAACAAAAACAAAACATTTCCACTGCTTTCCCACTTGAGTTGGTGGTCTAGTAACTCACACAATTACAAGCTGTATTACAAAAACAAATGATATACTTAGTGAAATTACTTGACAGATTTTCAAAGCTTAATTCTAAACACTAAATATAAGCTTAGAATATATATATAATGTGTCAATCATCTATGGCTATTCTAGTGCTTATAAATTGGTAGTTCCAGTGTTACATTATAAGGGAGTGAAGCAAAGGCAAGATGATTGATGATGATACAGTTTTATTGAAAACAACCAAAAAAAATTACAGTCGTGGCCAAAAGTTTTGAGAATGACACAAATATTAGTTTTCACAAAGTTTGCTGCTAAACTGCTTTTAGATCTTTGTTTCAGTTGTTTCTGTGATGTCCTGAAATATAATTACAAGCACTTCATACGTTTCAAAGGCTTTTATCGACAATTACATGACATTTATGCAAAGAGTCAGTATTTGCAGTGTTGGCCCTTCTTTTTCAGGACCTCTGCAATTCGACTGGGCATGCTCTCAATCAACTTCTGGGCCAAATCCTGACTGATAGCAAGCCATTCTTTCATAATCACTTCTTGGAGTTTGTCAGAATTAGTGGGTTTTTGTTTGTCCACCCGCCTCTTGAGGATTGACCACAAGTTCTCAATGGGATTAAGATCTGTGGAGTTTCCAGGTCATGGACCCAAAATTTCAACGTTTTGGTCCCCGAGCCACTTAGATATCACTTTTGCCTTATGGCACGGTGTTCCATCGTGCTGGAAAATGCATTGTTCTTCACCAAACTGTTGTTGGATTCTTGAAAGAAGTTGCTGTTGGAGGGTGTTTTGGTACCATTCTTTATTCATGGCAGTGTTTTTGGGCAAAATTGTGAGTGAGCCCACTCCCTTGGATGAGAAGCAACCCCACACATAAATGGTCTCAGGATGCTTTACTGTTGGCATGACACGGGACTGATGGTAGCGCTCACCTTTCCTTCTCCGGACAAGCCTTTTTCCACATGCCCCAAACAAACGGAAAGGGGCTTCATCGTAGAATATGACTTTGCCCCAGTCCTCAGCAGTCCATTTGCCATACTTTTTGCAGAAGATCAATCTGTCCCTGATGTTTTTTTTGGAGAGAAGTGGCTTCTTGCTGCCCTTCTTGACACCAGGCCATCTTCCAAAAGTCTTCGCCTCACTGTACGTGCAGATGCGCTCACACCTGCCATTCCTGAGCAAGCTTTGCACTGGTGGCACTCAGATCCCGCAGCTGAATCCTCTTTAGGAGACGATCCTTGCGCTTGCTGGACTTTTTGGACGCCCTGAAGCCTTCTTAACAAGAATTGAACCTCTTTCCTTGAAGATCTTGATGATCTTATAAATTGTTGATTTAGGTGCAATCTTAGTAGCCACAATATCCTTGCCTGTGAAGCCATTTTTATGCAACGCAATGATGGCTGCACGCGTTTCTTTGCAGGTCACCATGGTTAACAATGGAAGAACAATGATTTCAAGCATCACCCTCCTTTTAACATGTCAAGTCTGCCATTCTAACCCAATCAGCCTGAAATAATGATCTCCAGCCTTGTGCTTGTCAACAAACTTTCTCACCTTGGTTAACAAGACGATTACTGAAATTATCTCAGCAGGTCCTTTAATGACAGCAGTGAAATGCAGTGGAAAGTTTTTTTCAGGATTAAGTTAATTTTCATGGCAAAGAAGGACTATGCAATTCATCTGATCACTCTTCATAACATTCTGGAGTATATGCAAGTTGCTATTATAAAAACTTAAGCAGCAACTTTTCCAATTTCCAATATTTATGTCATTCTCAAAACTTTTGGCCACGACTGTAGTCTTGCCTGACACGCCACCAGTGATATTCCTGGAATCATCAGGTGTTCTGTGTCTTTCAACTCCATACACCCTCCTCCAGGTGACCCAGTACTTAATACTCCATACCTCTCCTCTTTTAAACTGTAGCTGCTGCTTCACCAGTGCTGTGTATAGCTACCCTCCTGCTCACTCCCTTATTGCCCAGTTCTCTGTAGGCTCTGGCCAAGGAACGTGCTTCTGGGATGCACCTTGCTCTTCATCCTGACTGCTTGTAGTGGCTGATGAGTCCTTCATACTCTGAGAGCTTCTGTTCAAAAGCTTCTTCCAAGCAGCCTTTCCAAGGAACGGTCAGTTCCAGCATTACAGCTTGTAACAACTTGTCACCACTGTCATTGCTGCTGTGTTTATTTTTTATTGATTGAAAGACCACAGAACATATTTACATATTCATCTAAATATCAGTCAGTAGTCAGTCACTGTGGACCTCTGTCTGAAAGTTTGTTATGAAAATATCACTGAAGGGATACTTTCCATGACTTTGACTTCAAATAAAGCAAACAAAAATGAGCTCTTGATACATCAGGTCATACCATTTACTCACACTCAAGTGGTTCTAAACTTTTATGAATTTCATTTTTCTGTTGAATGCAAAACAAGATATTCTGAAGAAGGCTATATCCCGACAAAAATACAACGGCTACAAAGTCAACAGCTGCTTTTTTTTCCATCATTCTCTGATATATCTTCCTTTGTGTTCAGCAAAAGAAAGAAACTCAGTCAGGTTTGGAATAAGTGGGGGATGAGTAAATGATGTAATGAAACAAGATGCAATGGTTGTTGGTGACATTGTTTTCCCATTTCTTTCCCCGCTCTATATTGCTGTCTACCAATGAAGTGGGTGGGTCAAAAAGTAAAAATAAAAGAAAAAAGTTAATCTTATCTTGCATTATGTTTCAGTAAAGGAAGGGTCAGGCAAAATCTTGATGGCAAAAAAGGACCCATTGTCCACTTTTAATAGAAGTGCATCATGCACCATTCACTCACATATCAATTTCAAGCTGCTTTCTGTTAGTCTGTGCAGCAAATTCACATAAAAAAGAGAAATAACTGGTGAGGAAGTGTATCGCCACCAATGTAACATGGGGAAAAAGCCACAAGAGGAAAAACAGCACAGTGTCTACAATCCTAGCACAGAATAAATTAAAGGTCTGTACCACAACATAGGAAAAACTAAATTTAAAAGAGCAACAGTAAATATAATAACAACTTTGTCCAAGTTTTGAACACATAATGGAAAACGAGCTATGTGTAAAAATGACAAAAACACAAAGCAAAATGTCTTCAGTGGGATTAAAAATCACCCTAAATGTCCTTTAATAACATTCCTGATACATTTGCAAAACCTATTTACTAACATTGAACAATCTTGGATTCTGACGTTTGTATTTCTTACCAGATGCATGAGCAAATCAGAACATGCACACAATGTATTTTAAATACAAAGTTCTGTCATGAAACTCTATTGGGTGCACAGGATGATAAGTTCAATCAAATCCACTTCCAACTTGATACAGGTGATTGGTTGCTGTCGCTTCAACAGCCAATGAGTTTGCTCTTCAACATTTAAATACATTAGTGTTGTTTTGCTTGCAATCTGCAGTGCATTTTCAGATACCTTCCTCCACCCCAGGTCCACTTGTGTATAAATCAGCAACTAAGGTTTCGTGTAGGCCTATGTTATGTTTGCAGCAGCAGTGTGTTATATTTTCATGCTGCGTCACATTTTGCATACTATCCATCTAAATAGTATTTGAAAATAGAATTAGTATGTCCCAATTCGCAGTACTGTATGTTGAAATGAGTATTTAAAAGTTAACCAGATGGTCTATTTCCAGTAGATATTAGAAGTGCACATCCATCTGTACTCTAAAGGCTAATATTGCCCACTATACATTACAAAGTGGATGTGAATTTGATTAGAATGCAGGTAAAAAGTGTTAACAAACTATAAACATGGCAGTGCTAAGTGGACAGACTTTGGTAAAGATGTTTGAATGATTCTTAATTAATATCTAACCTTCTGGAATATATTGATTTCAGGTTCGCCGCAATTTTTTTTATTCCCGCATTGTACTTTTATTAAGATGTGTTTGGTCATTAATTCTGAATTCCTAATTATGATTGACATGGCACGGAACTAAGCAACATAATAGTCATTTAATGAGGAAGTACTACGCCCAAAAAGCTTTCATACTCTTGTTACACACTCATATACTTTTTCTTCACAAAAAAGTTCATACTTTTAGGACGTGGTATAAGTAGATGAATTGGGACGCATCATTAGACAGCATGTCTATGAATATACTGGCAGTAGAAAGTCCTTTACTTTCTCTGCACAAATAATCAAAGCAGCAGCAGTGTAGCAGATCTATGCCAAGCACATAAACACTGCCATATAAATATTTATTATAAATATTCCCTAATAACTCCCTAAGAGTTGTCATGACAGAAATACCTTTCAATATACACATGACCTGTAAACCAAGCCTTTAAAAAGTATGCTGATTTTGTGCAAACTGTGGCATCATGCACATACGTATTACAACCAAAACAAAAAATTCTATAATAATTTATAGTAAATACTATAGTAAAGTGCATTTTGCTGTATATATTACAGTATTCATAACTCTTTGTTAATAAATGCCCCAGCTTAATGCAGTATTGCCTAGTGAACTGATAAACTGTAATAAATATTGCAGTACACTTTAGTTTTTACTACAGTAAACTATGGTGCATTTTAGCATAATACCCTATAGTTGTAGAGAACTACAGTACTGGGTCATTTGTCTATATAACTACTGTATAAAGTTGTTGTGTTACCATAGCAACTGTAGAATCACCACAACAGATTAACGTTTATTAATAGTAATAGTACTTAAAAGTACTTTACTATTAGTATGATTCAAAAACACTATAGTGTTTACTATAAATTACAATAGTACATTATCAAGTGGGTAGAATGCAGTTGCATTGTGAGACATTACACAGAGACACTAACAACTTTTGCCTAGCACACATTATACAGCTGTCGTTTTAGCAGATTCGTGGGAATGGGGATATTTTCGACAATATTATTTTCTGTAAATGCTAAAATTCTAAGAAAATGGTTTCCAATTTTAAGTTCGTTGCTGTCATGTGAATGTATCATAAATTTTAAAAATTAAAACACTATTACATAAATGCTGGACAGATACAAGAATTTATGTAACTTTAGTAATCAATATTAGACGTCAAAAAACAGCTTAACATTCTGAGTGCAAATGCTATGAGGAAATTAATTACTTTTTGATATCAAAGAAGTTGAAGCAGAGCATTTGACTGCGAAGTTTTGTCTCCAGTTGAAAACTGATAGGTAATTTAAAGGCTGTCATTTGTCTATCCTTTATCATCAAGCTTTGCAATGGCACCTCTTCAGTGAGGGAGCCAAGAACAGATTTTACAGCACTCTTCATACATATTCATTTAGAAAGGGGGAAAAGGGAGAGAAAGGGTTTAGTCATCTAGCAAGCCTTGCAATTACACATTTTAACATGAATAGAGCCATTCTCACTGACGATATTCAGAGCAATCATTCCTAATAGGAGAATATGCAAATGATTCTATTTGACATTTCCCTTTATCACATATTTTTTCAAGATAATGTTCGTTCAAACTCTTTTCTCTCGGAGCAAAGTCAGTCAAATAATTATATTTTTGGTTTCAAAAAAATGATACACCAGGTTTAACCTGATCACCCAGTGGTCCTAAAATATTAACGATATTACGATATGTTAATGGCAGGTTCATGTTCATCTTGTTTTTAAACTTGAGTTTAAAATGCAATAAATAATTTGGTTGGTCAGCCTTCTGAAATGTCAGTGTTGATCAAGGTGTCTTGCAGGCATTTGAAGGTTTTATGATTTTATTCAATTTATATCTGAAATGCCATGCATGGTTTGTTTTGGTGGTAAAGGAATTTAAGATAGATATCTACACTGTAAAAATGTCTGCAATTTTAACAGTAAAAGTCTGTACAATCTACAGTAAAAAAACTGTTAAAGGATTAACAGTTCATTTCTGTACAAAATACGGAAAATAACTGTAACAGATCTAACCTTTGTTTTCGGGAAAGTAATCAGAGTGTCTGAAATCTCACCATACACTCTCATTCACTAGTCCCTAAATCAGTTGATTAGTTTAGTCCACTAGACAGAGTGAATGACCACAAATGAGTAAATTCAGACACTGGTGAACACCTGCTGTTAACAAGCACAATCACTGAAGGAAAGAACAAGAAATAAAACTATACAGGGCGACGTGGTGGCGCAGTGGGTAGCACGTTCGCCTCACAGCAAGAAGGTCGCTGGTTCGAGCCTCGGCTGGGTCAGTTGGCATTTCTGTGTGGAGTTTGCATGTTCTCCCCGTGTTCGCGTGGGTTTCCTCCGGGTGCTCCGGTTTCCCCCACAAGTCCAAAGACATGCGGTATAGGTGAATTGGGTAAGCTAAAATTGTCCATAGTGTATGAGTGTGTGTATGAATGTTTCCCAGTGATGGGTTGCAGCTGGAAGGGCATCCGCTGCGTAAAACATATGCTGGATAAGTTGGCGGTTCATCTCGCTGTGGCGACCCCAGATTAATAAAGGGACTAAGCCGAAAAGAAAATGAATGAATGAATAAAACTATACAGCAACAGCCTCACACCAAACCAATTGAGTTAAAACAGAGGATTAAACAACTCAACAAACAGCATTACCAGCTTCACTGATTACAGTCTGATTTAATTTCTGTAAAAATATTTAATAATTAAGAGAGGTTTATATGTTTTATTGAAAATCTTTCATTTGACCTCACCATTGTGGAGATCAGAGGCTCCTTTAGTTGGGTTCTTGATCCATTACTCTTTAACTTTAATGTTTGTTATAACTGTATTTCTGAAACTCATCAGTTATGACAAGAAAAGCAATTAGAAGCTTTATGTACTTAACTCTTATAAGTTGTAAAAAAATGCATTGCTTTTTGAAGAATGCTTTTTCATGTGATGAAATATAAATTATAATTATAATAATATATTATGTTCCCATAAACGGTAAACAAACAATTATGGAGGAATTAACAAAAGCTCCTAGTTAATAATTAGAATTTCATGCACAAAACCGTGAGAGCTCCAACAATATTTTTAAGACACACAGACATCAAGAATCGGATATGAACCTCAACCATGGTTGCTAAATAGAAAAAAAAGCTGCATAATTCATTGATGCTGCAATGCATGCTGGGTGCCAGCATAGTACAAAAATCCCAGCATGCATTGCAGCGTGAATAAATTATGCAGCTTAAAGTTTTTTCTTTCTTTGCCTTTATTTTATGTTGTTATTTTTATTTTTTGATTGTCACCATTGTTGAGATTCAAAGACTAATTGTTGATGTCTGTGTTGTTAAGTTCTGCCATAGATCAAACATTTTCATTGTGAATGGTGTATTTAGGATTGTTAAACAATGATTTTAATTGTTGAAGCTCCAGTGGTATTATGTATATTATTAATTCCTCACACATAACTATCCATATGTTTATTAAGTACACAAGCAGGTGAGGGTGGTTCTGATGTCATAGTTAATCTCATCAGATTTATTCTTAGATTTTCTTTTGGCTTTAAACGCTGTACAAATAATGTGATTAACACAATTAATTACATCAACCAAATTAAAACTAGTATTAAAATAAGAAGTTAAAGAGCCCAACTAAAGCAGACTCTGACCTCCATCATGGTGATTTCAAATGAACAACAAAAATTTCATTGAGCTTTTGTTCACGTGACAGAAATAAAGTCAAAGGTCAGTAATAAGTGAAGCTCCTGATGTTTGTGGAGTTGTTTAATGATCCTCTGCTGAGATCTTGAGAAATAATTTTTTTATTGTGTAATTTATTTTTATTTAGAGTTTTACTTTCAGTTGATTTCATCTTTGGTTTTGGCTGTAATTTCTATTATTTGGTCTTGTTTTTTTTTACTTTGGTGATTCTGCTTGTTAACAGTTGTTCATCAATCTTTATCAATCTTCCTTTAATTAGACAATTATGTCATTAACTTCATCACTGCCTTAGTGTTCAACCCTCTGTAGTGAGGACACTAGTGAGGATTTTGCTCTGGGATTTAAGGGGTTAAATGTGTTTTTAGCGGGAATATTCCGTAAATTGAAATTCCGAATGTAAAATGTTAAAAGCAGTAGATTACTGGCAACCACAGCTGCCGGTATTTTTCAGTAAAATCAAGAAGAATAAAAAACTGCAAAATACTGTAAAACCTTTTTTGTGTCACTATTGTGCAGGATAGTAGCATCTGTGTTCAAGTCTAAGATGAACTAAGAGCATCTGATGTTATGCTGCATCTTCTTTTGTTTAAATGTAACTGTCTAGTTACTGATGCAGTGAAAATCTGTTTGCTGATTGCAATCGCATGAACACGTTAATCCATTTAATGACTTTACGTTTTTGTGAACAAAGCTACATTTTTGTGAACTGAACATTGTATCAGTTAATTAAATACGGTTATTTTCCGTAAATTAAAACAGTTCTATAAAACTTCTGTATTTTTTACAGAAAAATCCTGGCAACCACAGCTGCCGGTATTTTTCCGTAAATTTTACGGATTTTTTTTAACAGTGTAATTTTAAGGTGACTATTACAACTGATGGACATTTTAGGCCCCCAAGATGCTTTGCGTGGGGAAGTTGTTTAGTGTCCCACACTTCACTCCATTCGGAAGGGCTCATCATTACATCCTAAACCTTTCGAAGATGTCACTCCAGAGGGTAAACCCCTTTTGAAGGGATTAGGGCATAGGAACGAGCGTGTCCGAATGGATCGTACTGTAACAGTCTGTCTGGAACAAACAGCCATTCAGATCTGTGACAAACAGTGAAAAGTCTCAGCACACTTCAAACGTGGCTTGATCATTCAGATTTCCAAGGACCACAACTAAATGTTTATTAGTTAATACGCTGCTTTCATCATCTCAATTTGATGGGGTAAGTACCCCCATGTATTTTTCAGCCTCCGTGCTATAAAGTAGAGATACATAAAGTGAAAGAAATGATGGAGGGAAAAGTAGGCCATCCGTCATCCCTCTCCAATGAACCATTTTAATAGGTCCTTCTCAGTGTGTCCCCTGTAATTTGACAACATTACACTAACACCGCATCAGCTTTCATGGCTTTGATGAAAATGATAATAATTATAGCAATTGTGTTCTCTCCCAGGGTAAACAAGGCTGGTAATGTATTTTGTGACACCTAGGGTCCCTGCTGGAATAGTTGCAGCTTTGAGTCGCACCAGGGGCCGCACCACTGGCGCTCCAGAGACAGCACGAAAATTGGACGGGCGCTTTCAAATTACCAGCCAGCGTTTCATCAAAGCCATTCTGTCAGTAAATGTTTTCACAGAAAGGGAAAAGGTCACGGAGGTGTGTTTAAGAATGAGGTGAAGAAATTGTTGTCACTGAAGAAAATGGAAAAATGGAGACACGTATCAGTATGTTGTTTACAATGTTGGAATCGAAAATGAGTCAAAGACAAAGAAATGCGGTTCTTCTTTTGACATCTAAGAAAATAAGTCATGTGGTCAGGCTTTCTTCATTGTTTTCTTTCTGTCCTGCATGTATAAATGCATATTATTTATGAATCTGGGGTTGCGAACTTGACGGAATGTCCATAAAGCTTCATTTTCAGAAAGCTGTTTTGGAGGACGTATAACTGTTGTCATTTACAGTTCAAAATATGAACAGTGACTCACAGTAGAAGATATTTATTCAACGTATTCACCTTATTCTTCACGTACGAGCGGGCACAGCCATTTGAATCTTTTTGGCTCGAGACTTCCGGTCTCATTCACTTCTATTCATTTTAAGACTTTAAAAATGGCTGGTTCTGCTGCTTGATGTTGCAAACTGATATTTTCTTATTATATTATTCTACTTTGTCTGTATAGTCATGCAAACACTTGTTTGTAGAGCAACTTGTTTGACCGTTTTCTGCCGTTTAGTATTCCTAGTCATTTCTCCCATAGGCGACTGAATCGGAAGTTCTAACTAATCGGAACTTCCGCATTGAAGAATAAGGTTAATATTCAGTACTTATTATTAAAAATAAAAATTATTATGGAAATTATGCACCTATGTCTATGTTTTTAGGCACTATAAGTTATTCATTCATTCATTTTCCTTTGGCTTAGTCTTAGTCAGAGGTCGGCACAGCTGAATGAACCGCCAACTATTCCAGCATATGTTTTACTCAGCGGATGCCCTTCCAGCCGCAACCCAGAACTGGGAAACACCCATACACTCTTGCATTCACACATGCACTCATACACTACGGCTGGGTCAGTTGGCATTTCTGTGTGGTGTTCACATGGGTTTCCTCCTAGTGCTCCGGTTTCCCCCACCAGTCCAAAGACATGTGGTATAGGTGAATTGGGTAAGCTAAAATTGTCCTTAGTGTATGTGTGTGAATGAGTGTGTATGAATGTTTCCCAGTGATGGGTTGCAGCTGAAAAGGCATTCGCTTCGTAAAACATATGCTGGATAAGTTGGCGATTCATTCCGCTGTGGCGACCCCAGATTAATAAAGGGACTAAGCCGAAAAAAAAATTAATGAATGTTTCTCAATTCCAAGAACGCAGAGAATGGACTCAAGCTCTCGTGGAGATCGTTCTTGTCAAGTTACCACAGAAGAATGACCTTGTGAGACCGCGAGAACAGAGAACGCGTCCTGTGAGAAATGTGACAAAGGAGACATCCAAAAACGCAGTGTTGGTGGCCCTCCAGGAACGTTGTTGAGAACCACTACTTTAGTGTTAGTTATCACATTAATTGTACTGTGATTCATGAAATGCAAGTCAATAGCTACCAACACACCGAGAGAAACATACACAGGCAGGATAAAATTACTGGAGCTTACTGTAGCTCCTGGTTATACGTGAGGTTACATGAAGTAAAATGTCTGTGCAAGAAATGCTAATTGTTGTGTTCAAGACTGTTTGCCGAGGCTGCGAATTAAAAGTAATTATGTTGTAAATAATGTTCATTTTTGAGTAAACAGTATCTTCAAATAAAATTGTATCAAATTAATATCACATCATCTACACTTTTAAGAAAACAATTTTTATATTTGAAGTATACTACAAGCATGTTAAAGCAATCAGCATGTATATATTTTTAAATATTTCTAATTTAGATGTTATTTGTGAACTCACAAATGTTGTCATGGGTTTACTAATGAACAATTGACCCAGAAAAGATCTGATGGCGCCACTGCATGTTTTATGTAAATACTGATCTTTGTATGAATTAATGGAGAAAGCGGACGTATTTAATGTTAATTTCAATTAAGCGTTTTAATTGATGTTGCGTTTGGATAAAGAACACAAAATGTGCCTGGAACAAATGTGGAGGACAAACTGTGACTGGTGCCTTTTGAAACGTGAGTGTACTTTTAACACAGCCAGACATCGGAAATTTATCATCAATCATTTCAAACATCTCATAAATTATAAATTAGATGCATGTTTTGTAAATATGGTACAATATGTGGAGCAGGACAGGTCAAATGAACCTGCTGAGACATTAAACAAATACAAATCATTTGTTGATCTGTTTAATGTTTTGATCTGTTTTGATCTGCTTAATGGACAAACCACAAGAGTCTTGCTCTTACATCAGAGTTTAATAGTGAATAATACTGTTGGTACACTGTAAATTCAAATTAGTTAAAAAGTATTCTGAATTAATGTGGATTTATTGCATGTAAAAGTAAATAACTTTTTTAGTTTTTGGTTTAGCTTTTTAAAAAATAGTTTAAAGGTGTTGTGAACTGCTTTGAAATGTTCATTTTTTTATTTGAAGTTTGACATAATCTCAACTGAAACATGAAGACAGGGCGGAACATATAGTAGCTCCTCCCCTTTAAAAAAAAAACAGCCAATAGCATTTAGTTTTTATCACAGCTCTTTCAGTGAGAGTGGTTGAGAACAAGCGCATCAAATGAAAAGCAAATGAGAAGCATCTTGAAGGTGGCGGGACATGTCAGATACTAGAGATGAGAAACTGAAGTATGAGGTGATGTCAAAAAATCGTTGATCCATTTAGGTGAAAGCTTTGGATGTTTATATCTTCTAAATCTACACACTAGATTATAGATATCCTTAAGACTAACATGCTGAAACTAACATCTAAAAAAGTGTTTTAATTTCACAGGACCTTTAATGGTAATAATTTGTTTGGTTGAATATTCCAAATAATTTATATAAGCTGAGCTATAAATAATGTAACTTTACAGCAACTCAGACTTTTATCTATTAAACTTTTCTTTTAAAGCATGCAAACCGACTGCTTTTAAATGACCAAGAGTTATTAAAAATGATACTGTTGGAAAGTGGAAAGCAGGCTCTGATGTGTGAGGAAAAAGCAGGCACGTGTGAGTTTATTTGATGCTAAAACTTTAAGCCATCATCAAAAGTAAAAGGTTTTTATCCCATGGTTTCATGCGCAAAGACATCTCGTCCAAATGCAAATTTGTGAGATCAGATGGGCTGAAAATTATTATTTCAGCATAAACATAAATAAATAAAATTAAAATAATAAAAGCAGGGTCTTCACATCTGACAAACAGCCCCTTGAGGCATTCAAGACCCCCAGAGTTTTGTTTGACTGGCAAATCTATCTGATTATCAAATGACAGCCCATATTTCCTAAAAACTGAACTACACTGTAAACAATATATATGATCAATATATATCATGAAAATATATATCATTTATATATCAAATTGTGTTCTGTGCTAATTGCATTGCGTTTCTATATTTGCATGTGTTGTGAGAATTTGTGTGTTGGTGTTGTCAAATTGATGAGGATGTTTAGTGTTTAGTGTTTTTCTATTTGTATGTGTTTTCTTTACTTGCAGCATGTTTGAATTCTCTCAGCCACCCAATATTTTGCACTATAGCTGTACAAACAGAAAACAAATCCTGAGCAAACCAAAGTTAATATTTCATTCAAACAATAATTAACTCAACAAGACCCTAAGAAACAAAAGGGGATTTTGAAGGACAGGTCAAGTGCTGAAAGAGCTTAATTGTATTAAATGTACACTTGTATGCTATAAAATATATGTTATGTAACATTTGTTGTAGTTCATATCTCATGGGTGTTTTTATTTTTTCCATGTTTTTTTTTTTTACACATTTGTATTGCATCATTGGGCCTTGATCTATGCTTTTGATAAAAAAATTAAAATAACTGTACAGTTAAATAAATAAAGTGACTTATTGACAGTTAGTAGTATGTAACAATGCATTGTATAAGAAATAATATAAATATAATAAGTAATAATATAAAATAAATATAAGTATAGTAATAAATTTTTTTCAATAACAGAAAAGGTAGCAGGAAGCTCATTAAACATAAAGGTTAAAACTATACTTATGTACCATGATTTATATGACGGCAACACGGTGGCTGAGTGTTATTGAGTATGTGTGAATAAGAGATTGTATAGGTGTTCCGCTGTGTAAAACATATGTCGGAATAGTTGGCGGTTTATTCTGCTGTGGCGACCTCTGATAAATAAAGGACTAAGCCAAAGAAAAATGAAGATGAAGATTTACATGACCAACCGTGACAATATAGAATTTCAGACAACTGAAATTTTCAATAAAAGTCACTTAATCTCATAATGTATTCTAAAATGTAAAACTGTATTATGTATTTACAAACATATTTTAATTCAACAAATTAAAATTACATTGAAGTATTTCAGTTTACTATATTTAAATGAACCATTAAATCTTGTCAATACATTAGGCAAAAAAGTTTAAATACAGTATTTTAAAGAAGTATGAAATTACATATAAAGATGCACTTAAATCCCATTTAAGTGTGTCAAAAACATTCTAAAGTTAATTTATTTAATTGCAATTTATGAAGCTAATTGCATTTAATATATATTTTTTAGTAATAAGAACAAATAAACTTTACAAAAACATCACGTTCAGGTCACACTGACGTATACTATTTACATAAAACGAATCTGCATAAAACAAATGAAAAACAGCATTAAAAGTAGTTTGTACGACATCAGAGATGTTTTATTCATTCATTAATTTTCCTTCGGCTTAGTCCCTTATTTATCAGGGGTCGCCACAGCGGAATGAACTGCAAACTATTGCAGCACATGTTTTACACAGCGGATGCGCTTCCAGCTGCAACCTAGTACTGGGTACTCTCGCATTCACACACACTCTCATACACTACGGCCAATTTAGTTAATCAAATTCACCTATCCCACATGTCTTTGAACTGTGGAGGAAACCGGAGCACCTGGAGAAAACCCACGGGAACATGAGGAGAACTTGCAAACTGCACACAGAAATGCCAACTGGCCCAGCCGGGACTCGAATCAGCGACCTTCTTGCTGTGAGGTGACAGTCCTAACCCCTGAGCCACTGTGCTGCCCAAAGATGTTTTATATTAAATATTATTAAATTAAGCAAGTGTTTCTGCATGCACAACCCTTTGTTGAATTAATTACTGCAGGGGCCAATAACGTGATAACTGCAGGAAAGCCACATTTATTATCTTCTCAGGGTTAAGCGTAAACCGCATTATCACACCCTACAGAGCGACTCTTCCTGTTTGCACAAGTCACCTTTGACATTCACTATCTTATCCACTTGAGAAGGTGTAAATATATAAGTTATTGCTGATGGCATATCAGTGATACACAATACAATAGCCCAGTGGTCTCCTATGTGTGGCAGAATTTAATTAACTATTACTGTCATTGCTGCTGTTCGGCCATAGCCTGAGTGACACTGTAATTATGGTGCTGATATCCCTTCTTCACCCAGAAGGAAATTGAATATGAGAGCTGATTAAAAGTCTTCTTATAACCAAATTACAGAGGCCACCATTATAGCTAATCGTGCACCAATTATCTTTGTTTAATTTGTGGAGGCTGATTCTTATTATTTCATTTTTTTAATTTGAGCGGTTTGGTTTGATCAAAAGTGAAAAATGCAATAAGAGTTTGGTTTGTGTTGCTGACAGGTCCAGAAGACTCTGTTTTCTGAGCTGTGAAAGCAAATTAACTTTGCATGCACTTTCAGAGGAAAAGGTCTTTGATACAGTAAAATGGATACAGTAAAACAAACATCATTATTACTGTTCGTATTACTGTGTTTACAAGTGATGAGGAATTTCATATTTGGACACCTCCAGTTTCAATTTTTAATACTGTGATTAAATATGCAAAAACCTGTCATCATAAAATATTGTTTACATATATTTCATAGCTCATTAATATGAAACTGCCTCTTTGTTGTTGAGTTTATGAAGACATCACTTTCCAATGCATGCCATGTTGTAAGTCAGCAGTCGGGAAACAAGTGGGTCTTTGACAAAAATGATGTGGCTCTCCATCTGTCTTTCTTTATTACCATTTTACAGTTAAAAAATATATAACCGTCACTAGAATTCAGTTTTCTACAGGAAATACAATGAAAATTGTTTTTATAGAGTTGTACAGCAAGTTGTACAACAGTTTTACAGCAAATCCAAATGAATGAAAAGTCAGGTTACAATAATGTTACATTGTTTCAACAACTAGGACATATCCAAATGCACTTTCTCTATTTTAAGGACAGGAAAAAATGGTCTGTGCAGCCAGTGCATGGTCTAAAAAGGCTATCATTGACCTGCCATTATATGGTGATGCATACATCTCTAAAACCAGACAGGTTGACAAATCTAAACAAAAAATTATAAAAACAAATATAAATAATAATAGGGCTGCACGGTGGCACAGTGGGTAGCACAATCGCCTCACAGCAAGAAGGTCGCTGGTTCGAGCCTCGGCTGGGTCAGTTGGCTGGGTTTGCATGTTTTCCCCGTGTTCGCGTGGGTTTCCTCCGGGTGCTCCGGTTTCCCCTACAGTCCAAAGACATTAGCTATAAGTGAATTGAATAAACTAAATTGGCCGTAGTGTATGAGTGCATGTGAGTCAGAGTGCATGGGTGTTTCCCAGAACTGGGATGTGGCTTGAAGGGCATCAGTTGTGTAAAACATATGCTGGGATAGGCGGCGGTTCATTCTGCTGTAGCAACCCCTGATAAATAAGGGACTAAGCCAAATAATTATAATAATAAATAAATGAGGCTACAACTGAGCTGGATCCCACCAAATACTGCCTGAAGAAGGCATGGGAGGAGGTAGGTTTTTATATTTATGTAGACAATAATACTTTTTTACAATTCTCATTTCATCTCATTGTCTACCACTTATCCGGGGCCGGGTCGAGGGGGCAGCAGTCTCAGGAGAAATTCTCAGACTTCTCTCTCCCCAGTCACTTCCTCCTGCACCTCCGGGGGGATCTCGAGGTGTTCCCAGGGAAGCCGGTAGACATATTCCCTCCAGCGTGTCCTGGGTCTTCCCCGGAGCCTCCTGCCAGTGGGACATGCCAGCAACACTTCCCTAGGTAGTCGTCCAGCAGGCATCCGAATCAGACGCCTGAGCCACCTCAGCTGGCTTCTCTCAGTGTAGAAGAGCAGCAGCTCTACTCTAAGTTGCTCCCGGGTATCTATAAGGGTGCACCTAGCCACCCTGTGAAGAAAACTAATTTCAGCCGAGATCTTGTCTTGTCATAGGTGAGAGTATAGGAACATAGATTGACTGGTAAATTAAGAGCTTTGCTTTTCAGCTCAGCTCCTTCTTTACTACAGTGGACCTGCCGCTGCAACAATCTGCCTGTCAATCTCACATTCCATCCTTCCTCGTGAACAAAACCCCAAGATACTTGAACTCCTCCACCTGGGGTAAGGACTTATTTCCAAACTGGAGATGACAAGTCACCTTTTTGACAAGCGCCATGGCCTCGTACTTGGAGGTGCTAATTCTCATCCCTGTCGTGTCAAACTTGGCAGCAAACCATTACATTGCAAGCTGAAGTTCCAGGTCTAGGCTGCACCTAGAAATTCTGTTCCCCCAAAAAGTCAACAGAACCAACATACACCGGGAACAAGTCTCACTTATTATCTTTTTACATTTTAATCCTTTATTTTTTCATATTTTTCATGTTGCACATGCATCTGATCTCCCTTGCCATAGTATACTATTAATGCACGTGTCTCGCCTCCCTTGCAATAGTATGCTACCACAACAAATGACATCAGAAATCATCAGTAAATCATATCGGGTTTGGTCTGTTACTAAACCAATACCGAATCGTCCTCTGCATCGTGATGCACTGTAGACACTATTCATTTTCACCCCCCATTTCATGACATGACTTATGACACCAGTTATGATTCTATCCTGCATTCACAGATTCAAGCAATGTTCGTGAGTGTTGAGGGTGAAAAGAAAAAAATTCAGATGAACACCAAAAGTTTCAAAATGACTGGATAGAAATATATGCTTTTATTGAAGATCTGGTACTCTGCTCTGCTCTATGGTTTAAACAGAACGTTTTTCCCTTTTTAATAAAATCAAATGTTGAGACATTTTGAAACCTACAATATGGCCTTTGCAGTGAAGTACCTGATGGGTGAAAGCTGAAAGAAAGTAAGTGGGTTTGTGTCTGTGAGCAAGAAAATGATGCATAATGCATTGTTATTGTCCCTTACATTAAGAGGTACTGTATGTCATGGTCTAACTATGTGAAATTATATCATTAGTATAGGATACGAGTGGTGTATTTCATTGTGGCCTGTGCTCTGAATTAAGGCCAATTCAAAGAGTTGTAGGAGGAAATTGGGAAAAACTATGCCAGCCTGCTGTTGCACAACAATATCCGCTGGTTATCAAAAGGGAGAGTGCTTGCAAGTTTTGCTGCGTGTTTGGATGAGGTGAAAACCTTTTGAAAAAGAAAGAAAAGAATTGTGCATCCTGAGTTTACAGATCAAGATTGGCTTTGGAAGTTTAATGGTGGACATCATTGGGCATCTGAACCAGTTAAATGTGAGGATGCAGGGACACAGGAACACCGTTTTTTTTTTCTTTTTTTACCAGGCTATTTTGGCATTTGAATCAAAATTGCAACTCTTCTCCCAGTACATTGAAAGTGGCTGCTTCCTGCATATTATGAGCATTCAGAGAAAGCTGCCTCACAAATGAGCCTGTTTGTGATGGTTTCTGTTTTCTTATACATCTGACCTTCTGATGTCATTCTGTTCAAATTCATCACTCATCCACATGAAACCACACTCAACAATAACCAGCTCAATGTCATATCTGGCACCTCCACTGTGAGAAACGCAGAAATATGGTCAAACAAATTTGTCACTAAATCAGGGTAGAAAGCACAACTTGTAAGTGTGAACATTTGGCAAAGGAAGAGAAGTGGAAGGACACGAGGAACCTCAAACATGAGGATAATGTAATTTTGAAAACCTGAATGAATTTGCCCTTTGCCACTATGCAACACATCAGAACAACCATTCTAACAATGTTTGGGTCCATGTACTTTTGCAAGCAGTCTTACTCACATGTAAACAATATAAAATCCAACCTCTGCTCAAGGTTGACATATTAGAGTTTGCACACTTACATTAAATTGAAGGTGACTTATTATAAACCAAGCTACAAAGCTATTAGAAAGACAATGCAAAACCAGAAGTTGCACAAATTGTGAGTTTCCCTGAAGGGAAATGTGCTTTTTCAGTGAAGGATATGTGATGAAATTTGTTTTTAAGGTGTGATGAAAGCCTGTAAGTAGTTTAAACAAATGGAAAAAACATTTTTTGGAGGCTCCAAGTTGCCCTGTTCTTTGATCTTCACACACAAACACAAACACACTTGGCTTGTGTTGCTGTATATTTTATTTGTTCTTTTGAGTTGTATTGTGGCATAAATAAAATTGTTATTGAAATGCTATTTTCTTAATAATAGCAAATTAATACAAAATTTTCCCAATTGCTCTTTAAAATGTATTAGCTAAAATTAAAAGTGCCTTGCACTCATGCACTCACTCAACATGTGTTGCTGCATACCTTATTTTGAGTTATTTGACCTGAGTAAAGTTGTTTAGTATTTTTTTTAGTATTTTTTAGTTAAATATTTAAATGTGGTTTTACAACTTTTGTTTAAGTACCAATTCTCATGAGTGGCATGCCTATTATTAAAATATTCGCTGTTTATTTGTACTTATAAAGTACATTTTCTGCATGATCTTATTCTACATCCCTAATCCTACCCAATACCTAAACGTAACTATTGAATTAATAACTATTAATAAGCAGCAAATTAGGAGTTCATTGTGTAAAAAGCCATAGTTTATTGTTTGTTAATAGTCAGCATTGTACCTTAAAATAAAGTGTGAAAATTATTCTTTTTGTATAATAGTAAAGATTATACAAAATTATATAGTATAAAAATAGTTTTTTGTTTATTGTTGTTGTTTTTTTTGTAGAAAAAATAAAATAAAATGTGATGCTTGATATTTGTTTATTTTTCAGTTGTACATGGACATAAATTAAGGTTTTATTATTAAAAAACTGTATTTTTCACAGTTGTAATATACATGAGTCCATGGCTTTTACTGGCCCCAATTTCAGCAACTGACATGATGGGAGGCATAGGAAGCAGGAGCACTTACAGTACAAGTATGCTAAACACCACAGGAACATTTTTCATTACCTACTTGAAGCAAGTGCACTGAGGTTTCAACAAGCTGGACCTCTATTAGACTCACGCCCATAACCTCAGTCTCATCCAGGTCACTGCACTTATGTAATCCCTTCTTCATACAAACTAGAGCTGCACACTAAATCGACATAAAATTGCACTTGCAATGTAGCAAAAGCTGCAGTTGTCATGCACATCTTGTCAGGGAAGCACTGTTTGTGAGTAAATGTTCCCTGAATGCCAGAAGGCGCTCTCTTTCAACATGATTAATAAATCTGAGTTCTTAATGGAGTGAGGTTTACTCACACAGCTCCTGGATCACTGTCATTCAGGTCATGGCACCACAGTAGCCCCTCTGGTTCTACTCATACTGCCCCAACTGGGATACAAACTGATGTTTCTAGCATGGGAGACAAGCCCACTACCATGGATACTAAAAACTGCACCCTCCAGTGTCAAACACTAATGCCCCTCTTTAGGGCAAACTTCTACTCGCTGGAAACACCTTCACAGTAGGATATCTTCAAAACAAAAAAATTTGAAATCTTTAAAATAGCATAATATGGGCACCTTGAGTGTTTTGAACACTCAAGGCTCATGTAATGTCCTAAAATAAGTGTTTTAAGCTTTTAAAAGGAAGTGTACACACTCACACCCCAGCTTTGTTGCTCCCTAAGGATTAACTTGCCCTCATTTCTCAAGTGTGCTTGTCATTTAGTGAATACTTTTCTCTAAAAGTGACTTGGAGAGTACTTATTCTAAAAAATAATCCCTCATGGTCAAACCTTAGGGTTAAAGAGATTATCAGCACCTTTCAATGTTGAAAGACATACATACTGGTCGTGGGGTTCAAATCGTTATTGTTTGGAAACAATTAGCTACATTTTATCAAAATTTATGTTTATAATAGGATTGATGGCACAATAGACTTTTTTCACAAGACTGTTATGACGTGTTTAACGGTCATCAGCGTCTTAAATCCTTGAAAGTTTTTAATATTTAGATTTTGAAAAAAGGTTTATGTACATTTATATGTATTCACGTATGTATTATATCATCTTTGCATCAAATTACAAAAAACAAATTACTGCTTGTGTGAGCTGTTTCTAATGCAGTGTCTATGGGGAGGGGAGTAAATTTGACGTCATTCTCTCTTCTGGCTGCCATTATCAGTCTATGAGAACTTCCGCTACTGAGAAACCCGGAAATGTGAAAAGAGTCCATCAGGCTCAAAAGATTTAATGTAAATACAATACTTACAAATTGATCTTAGCCTGGTTTCTCTCGAGGTTTTTTTTCCTTCACTTTCGCCAATTGGTGAAGTTCGTTCCTCACTGCTGTCGCCACACTGTAAATAATTGCTGTTAAATAACGGTCAGATTCTACAGTAAAATACTGTTTTCTCACTAAAACAGTAATATTCTATTAAAAACAAGTGCATTCTGGGTAATATTTTTGTTTTCGAGAAAGTAACCAACAGCAGTAAACTGTGAATTAACAGAGCTCAGAGTCGACATTTGAAGTCTGTTTGAAATCACACTTTGTGACCTTGTTCACTATTATGTACACTAGTTCACTAATATAGTTCACTTGACAGAGTTAATGAGCACAAATGAGTGAATTCAGACACTGATGAACACCTGCTGTTAATAATCACAATGACTGAAGGAAAGAGAAACAATAAACACAAACAGTGACTTCAGTTACAGCATTAAATAACATCAACCAAAATAAAACACTTTCAGTCTCAGCAGAGGATCATTAAACAACAGCAGATGCACTTATTACTGACCGCTTTGACTTCCATACCATTCTTATTGAAAATCAACAGAAATTTAGGTTTTTTGTGTGTCACCGTAATGGAGTAAGGGGCTGGTTTAATTGAGCTCTTCACCCTTGAATTCATACATTTAGATTCTCCAGCTGCTGTAACACAGAGTTTATGAAACACTTATATTATAGCAATAAAGCTTGAAAGTCAATAGATAGATTGATCTAGTTTTGTTCTGATAAATGTTTTTAAAAGGTCTGAATGACTGGCCTTATGCAATAGTTTTAATACTTAGTTGTAAATATTATTTTGTTAATGAGAAGTGGAAACAGGAAAGAGAGCTAATTATTTTACAGAGTTAAGAAATAACATACGAAAAATGCTCAGTCATAACAAAGACACACTCAGACCTCATGAATCAGACCTTGTACCTCAACAATGGTAACAATTAAAATGTTTCATGCTGCAATGCATGCTGGGTGTGGCAAAGTACAAAAATCCCAGCATGCATTGCGGCATGAATAAATTATGTAATATAATGGTCTTACAGTTTTCTTTATTTGCGTTTGATTCTGCTGTTGTCTATGGTTAGACATTCAGTACCCTGTTAATAGCCAGTTTGTGATGTTTGTGAGTTAATTTTGTTGCTTGTCACCGTTGTTGAGGTTCATACGCTGATTCTTGATGTCTCTTAACTTACGCCTTAAGGCTAAGTGTTATTGTCCATGATATTCTCAAAAACTTTCAGAATTCAATGCCACATACAAGTATGTTATGTTATATTTAACAATAGATTAAACATTGGATAAAAGCAATGAATTATATTGCTGTATATTATATTAGAACAGGTGACTCACTAGAAACAATATTAACTTCACGAGATCTTATTTAGTTTTTGGCTTGCTTGCTGCATCAACAACAAAGTTCTTAAAAAATTGCAGCAGCCAAAATAAATGAATGTTAAAAATGTAAGGGTTAAGAGCCCAACTTAAGCAAACTCTATTCTCCATGATGGTGACTTAAAATGTTAACCTTTATCTCAAGAAGAACTTTAGTAGATGTTATACAAAAATAAACGTTTTAGTAATAAGTGTAGCTGGTGATGCTGTTTGTGGAACTGTTTAATCATTTGCTGATCATTTTAATGATTTAATCATTTGTTGTACTTCAGGTTATTTCATTACAAAGCTGTGAATGAAGTTGTAGTTTTTTGTATGTTCTGTTCTTGTTTTTTACCTTCTGTATTTCTTCATTTGTTCATCGCTAATCCTCAATTATCATTTAATTAGTCATTTAATTAATTCATTTACTTCAGCTTTGCTCCATGTTTCTTGAACACTCGGTAGTGTGGACACTTGGAAGTGTTCAATTAAAACTGAGGTATTTGCTCTGTGGTTTAAAGAGTTAAAGGTGTGAGACATAAAAACACGGTGTAAAAATGTATTTTAACAGTAATATAATGTTAATTTAAACTACGGGAGTAGACTGTAAAAAACAGTAAATTGCTGGCAACCCAGCTGCCAGTATTTTACCGTAAAATCAAGGAAAAAAATTTATTTTGCTGTAAAACCTAAAGCAAATTTCTTCTGTGTGTCACCCTTGTGGAGGAGAGTAGAGCCAGTGTTTGAGTCAAAGATGAACAATGAAATACTGATGTTATGCTACATGTTTCTTTATTTAAAGACAGTAGCTGTTTAGTTGCTGATGCAGTAAGAATCTCTCTGTGTTAGTTCTTTACATGCATCTGTGCTGCTGTGAAATTTAAGATATTTGAGTTAAACAGAACTTTCCGAATGAACTAAAATAAGTAATCATTATAAATATGCTTATAAGCATATATAGCACATTACTTAATAAACTCATACAGCAGTTGGCCAATTTGAGGCAGTCGGTTTCAGTGAATAAAATGAGTTAACTTGAGTATTGTGTATATTAATGTAGTCCATGTATTTTTACAGCAACATACTGTAAAATACTGCAGCTGCCAGCATTTTACTGTTAATTTACAGAGCAACAGCTAGATGCTGTTAATTTAACAGTAACTTGCTGGCAACCATGCTGCCAGTTACTTACTGTTTTTTAACGGGACAATTTTTAACAGTGCACTATCTTGCATGTTTCGGGACCTGTGGAGCTGCGCATCGATGGATTTGCTCTTCAGTGTTTGGACTTTCAGCAGTAAAAATTAAACCACACTGAACTGAACTAAACTGAACTTAAACTTTGAAAACTGGACTGACACTGTTTCAATTTACTATAATCTTCTATGTTAAGCTGCTTTGACACAATCTACATTGTAAAAGCGCTATAGAAACAAATTAAGAACAGCACTGTGTTGAACCCAGCATTTGTACAGTGTATTTCCCTATGGATAAAATGGATTTTCGAGTTTTTACTGATCATTGATGTACATGAACATACTTTCATTGTATGGACAGTTCTTAATATCTTCATTTGTGTTCCACAGAAGAAAGAAAGTCATTCAGGTTTTTAACAACATGGGGGCAGAGTTTTATTTTGTTGAGTCCACCCTTTAACATTAGGACAGCACCATCTTAAACTATTAATACCGTGATTAAATATGCAAAAACCTGTCATAATAAAATATCGATTTACATAAATTTCATAGCTCATTAATATGAAACTAGCACTTTGTTGTAGAGTTTATGAAGATAAGATGCCAGTGGGAGTGGAATGGTGTGCTAAACTAGCGTATTTTCCCCGCTACGACCCCCCGGCAGGCAAAACCATCATCACCTTGTAATTCCCTCGAGTTTAATGGATCAATACGATGCTTTCAAAATCCCCAGCAGCACATTAAAGCTATGGTGGCATCTATGCAAATTGCCACTTAAAACAGGTCCACACTGAAGTGTTACTCGCAATCTCCATGGCTTCTCATTTTGCATTTTATTTGATTAATTTACAGATTAGATTCATTGTCAGCCTAGAGGAAAGTTCGATTTTCTTTTTTCTTCATGAGAAAAACCAGCATAGCTCGGGTCGAGAGGATTGTTACACTGATCCATTATCAAAAGATGTTTTATTCCAAATTCATAAAAAAGCATAGACCATTTTTAAAAGCTGAATGAATGATTAACAGTTTAATTTAAGACAGTGACTAAGTGCTTGATTATGTGCAGAGGTCTGTCAAATTTGTCCTTGTGGAGTCTGCTGAATTAATAAGCATTACTTCTCTTTCAAACTGATTAAAATTAATTACCATTTCCATGAACAGGGTTTCCTAATTGGATTCAAGAAATGATTTTTAGCCATCCCAATGTTGTCTTTAAAATGTTATTGCCACCATGTTTCTACCTAATTAGAGGAATGTGTTTACAGCCTTTAATTGTGTTGTTTGATGTCGTGCTAAAATGTTTAGTTATGCTCATAGCACTGTGATATTTGATTCAAAGCCATTTAAATACAAAGATGCTAAGGTTTTGAAGTGACAAAGTGTGCATGATATGAATTAATTCAGCACAAAATGAAAATTCACCTCTAAATACATGTTATTGCTCTGTAAAGTGATGACCATCAAGCATTACCATATAACCCATATAATATTTAGTTCTGTTAGTCCCATATTGCATGAAATAAAATCTTAAATTCAAGTAAAGCATCTACTTTAATGTTTCAAATACATTTTAGTAAAACAAAATGTCAAAATCTGGGTGAAATAATGTTCCATCATCATTCAGTGTAACAGTATTGTAAAAGAAACAAAAAAAAACATACTCATGTTTTTTAAGTAGAAATGAAAAAGCGATTCTTTTTAAAATAAAAAAAGTACATTCTAGTGGTTTGAAGGATCATGGCCAATGATTATTTAATTTATTTACATTTATTATTAGATTTAATGTATTAGTATTGTGGGGCTGCACTTTCATCCTTATATAGTTAGAGTCCTACAAAATGCCATAAAATGATTCCTGTTCTAAATATGCCTGACAATATATTTTATGTACTGTACATGCTTTCTGTATTCAAAATCACTTTTGCAAATTTTATTTTTTATGTACTGTACATAATTTATTGTTACACTAAATGACAGTTTAAGGGTATAGCTAATGGTATAGCTAATGAATTATTGGTTGTTTTACTTTTATTTATGCTTTCAAATTGCGTAATGGGACCTTGCTCTCTGCTCCATTATTTTGATGGTGAAAATGTAACTAGATATTAAACAATATATTGTATAATACAAAATATATATTGAAACAACCAGTATAATAACAGTTAAAGTATATGACCAAACCAGCCAACATATAGTTTCAAGCTACTAAAACTACCAAATAAAGACACTTTTTTAACTTTTTATGTGAAACTTTAACATCATACGAGTATAGTAGTTCTCATAATGCAGTTTGATAATGTAAATAAATGCACAACACCTAAATAACAAAATACGGGAAACTGTTAATTAATGGATGTTCTAACATTGTGTAACATATTCATTATCATTAAAATATTGTTGTAATGTATTGGGGACCAAGTTCCCATTCACCTCTGCCATCATATCAATAATGAATGTGCAAAATCCACATTTTCAACAAATATCACAATACGGATGAAAATAACTTCTGCTGGGTTTTTCTTTATTGTAACTTAAAATGTCAAATTTCATGCAGTCAGCAGAACCAAAAAAGTTATAGATTTAGTTTTATCCTTTTCTCTAATGTCATTTATATCCTATAATCTAATGAGCTAGCAGTAATTTCCAGTATCTAAAGCCTTTGATCTGTTATTATCCTGACAACCAATTTCATGTACTTCAGACTATATGATGGAACCTGCAATATACGATCTGTAATTTCCTGTGGTAACTTTTAAATTGCTTTTTAGTGACGTCAATTGTGCATGAGCTCAATGAGGAAGAGTTTGACTTTTCCTATAAACTAATTTATTTGGTCAATTGAGCAAATAGCCTATCCATAAAATGGGTCAAATGAGTAAATGTTATGATACATCTATGGGCCAGATGTTTGAAAACACTGAAATGAAGGATGTAAAACAATGATCTCAGATTGAGCAGTCAAAATAACACTGATATTGATCATAATATACAGAGTCATGACACAGTAATGCTCAGGACAAAACCTCAGATAGAGTGGCTGGATTGAGCAATCAGCCATTTTTAGCAGAAACATACCAATTTATTCTTTCTTGAACACTTTGTCCAGTTTTAAGAGGTATGCTGTCTGCCTGGACTGTATTAGAAGTTAATATCAAATGCTCATATAACCTGCCGACCAGCACTCTTCAACACAATGGACCCTCGACAAAATCTCTTTGTTGTCTGAAGAGAATAAACTAGGCTACTTTTTTAAAATGATGGCCAATGTGGGCCAGTAGAACATCCTTCATTAAAATCAGTGAGAAAAAAAAGTGGATTAAATTGCTCAGCATAACAGTTTGGGGCAAATTATTTCGTAAATTATGAAATTATTAAAAGTATTACGGTTGCATATGAATGCTTGCCTTTGGAGCAAGCATTCCAAAGCAGGAAGGCATCAAGGCACATCCAAATACAAATTCTCCTCAGGTACCTTCTTCTGATCGAATTTTGAAGGCAACATAGATGAGTCTTCAAGCATCTTCGATATTCAACATACCTGTGCACTCCATTTCTGAAATGAGCTTTAAAGAAAAAAACAAACAAACATGCATCTTGAAGTGTCGCTTAGGTGCCATTTTGTGTACAAAATGTGAGTTGTGAGTTTTTCACTTTTAATGGCATTTTTAGTAAGAAGTTAGCAAATATACCCTTAGTTGTTACTCTCTTACTTGTACACGAAAACAATCATAATGCTGTCTAAGAAATCTGTTTGAAATTACAAACGCTGCTTCGACAGAGAGGCAACAAGTCAGCAGTATTACTTACCCATATAGCTACACAAATATCAACAGTATAACTACCATAAAGTGTACTCTGTTGATTACCTAATAGTTACCTAATACGAGTATCGAAAACACACATTAATTGATTCTCTTTAGGCAAAAACATCATCACCGCCATCACTTGTTGCGTGACTGTTCCCGCAGACGTCAGACTGCAAACGGTGTGGCGCGTGACGTCACGAGGGGACACTGCTTAAAGTTGTGAGTGTCCGTCGATTCGGAACAGAGCAGGTGTGGAGTTTATCCTCGTGCTGAGAGACAGTAGATGCTAGACGAAAAACGCCGCAGCATCCGTGAGAAGCGGCTGGCTAGTGATCTTTCTGTAAATCATCTCCTTTTTGCTCCCGTTGAGAAAATATTTAGAGAACACATTTAGAACAGTGGACACTGCCAGAAAAATCTGCTGTAAACAGGTAAACCGACGGAGGAAAAACTTTGCATATAATTAAAAGTAGGAACATTTAAATAATTTAGTGTAGCCTATTAATGGATTATTTTACGCATGTTATTATTAATTTGTGAACTCTACTCGTTATTAGTTCATAGATATATTATGATTTATCACTTTGCAAGACTATTATAGATTACTTGTTTTCTTCGTGTGTGTAAAGGTTAAATGTTCGCTTTTGTAGCTCATGGCGTTAATGATGAACTCCTGGTGGACTGTTGCTTTGAGCGCCTGTCTCGTGCTCATGGTTCGAGCTGAATGCGGCAGAGACTGCGCGCTCTGCGTTTACCGGCTCTTCCGACAGACAGACATCGACACACTGGTGAGTTTCAGCTTCAAAAAATATAGGCTATTTTCTTATTAAAGTGACGATAGATTTTAACGATGTATTTTTACTCAAGGGTTAAAATGTGTTTCAGAAAAAAGTAGGATATTTTTCTAAGTTGTCACATGTAGCCCACTTAAGGCGTTTAAATAGCCTACAATTACTAGCTTATTATGATTATTATTATTTACATTAATTGCAAGTTTTATTGTTTTATAATTGGTTTACGGTCTGCACATAGTGTGACAACAAGGCTATAAACAATCATTTAACAATATTTCCTTTCAAGGTAAATAACTGGATATTCGAGTTAGATTTTTTAGTCAAACTATACAAACACTGGTTTTCAGCTTAACTATATGCTGATTGCATATCACTGTTTGTGAGGCTATAAAGAGGCATTTATTTTTCTTCTGAGGAACAGTAGGCTATACTTCAGCATCACTCTTAAAAACCCAGGTTCCTAAATGTGATTTTCACAGTGATGGGGATAGAAGAACCATTTGGGCAAAGAACCTATCGGTAATTGGTTCCTAAAATGACGTTCTTTCTTTCTTTCTTTCTTTTTTCTTTCTTTCTTTCTTTCTTTCTTTCTTTCTTTCTTTAATTATTTTGTTCTCAGTGTGAAAAACATTTTTTAAATGATAAAGTTATAAAGTTAAACATTTATTTTACTTTATAATAAAATACAATATACACTTTAAAAAGAAATTATTTATTTTTGATATTCATTCATTCATTTTCTTTTCGGCTTAGTCCCTTTATTAATCTGGGGTCGCCACAGCGGAATGAACCGCCAATTTATCCAGCATATGTTTTACGCAGCGGATGCCCTTCCTGCTGCAACCCATCACTGGGAAAGATCCATACACACTCATTCACAAACATACACTACGGACAATTTAGCCTATCCAATTCACCTATAGCGCATGTCTTTGGACTTGTGGGGGAAACCGGAGCACCCGGAGGAAACCCAAGCGAACACGGGGAGAACATGCAAACTCCACACAGAAACGCCAACTGACCCAACCAAGGCTCGAACCAGCGACCTTCTTGCTGTGAGGCGAACGTGCTACCCATTGCGCCACCATGCAGCCTTTTTTATATTATATGTGTTTGATATTAACACCCTTTAAGCTGACTTAAGTCTACATTATATGCATAAATAATTAATATAATACATTATATAAAAGATATATATATATATATATATATATCATAAAACGTTTTGTTATAAAACATCACTTAAATAACTTTAACTTATATATGTGTATATATATATATATATATATAAATATATATATACACACACACAAAATTCTCACAATACTTTTAGTAAAATGGCAATTAAACTTAACAATTATAGCAATTAAACCAAAGACAAGACAGACTTAATTATAAGTCTGGTTCATAATTTGTGATAAATGGGAAAAAGTGAAAAGGGACTTCAGATGCAATGACAATGTAATGTACCATTTATTTTTTCATGCATTAGAATGTGTCCATGTTTTTAATGAACGGATTAATTAATTATTATTATTATTTTAATTTATTTTTGCAAAAAAGAAAAGAAAATACTGTCACCTATTGACCTAAATGGGTATAGTATATACCAAGAAATTGTGTCAGGCAAATTTAGAACAATAATCATTTGATGACACGGAAAAGACTTTAAGGAACATAGTCATACTAATAATACTGATTATTATAAATTGTTACTTTGTCATTATTCATAAAAATTGTCAGCAATGTTTTAAATAATTTAAAATACAATCAAATTTAGTATGATCACTTGTTCTACTATATACCTTAATAAGTACAAGTCATAAGTATCCTATAAGAGTGCTGTTTCAGTGCCAGTTGACAGCATTTTCCACTGCGCAGACTGTCATCACTCTTTAACAGCAGACTGAATGATTGTGCCCTCTGGTGGACTGATTGTTTGCTTGCACTGATTGGTCATTCTGCTCTTTCATAGGCCTGCACGTTAGAATGTGAAGGGACTGTGGACTCCAGAAAAGTCGAAATCTGTAAAAACATCCTCAGCGAAGAGGACCGTCTTGCCATCGACAGCCTCAAGCAAGATAAAGAGAGTGCGAACCATGTTCTCGCAAAGAAATACGGCGGCTTCATGAAGCGTTATGGTGGCTTTATGATTAAAAAAGCATCAGAAATCGACACAGGAGCCCCAGCTGAGAGTGACGGCACAGGGGCCATCAGTAAGAAATATGGAGGCTTTATGAAGAAGGCAGACGGAGCTGAAGACCAGCAGGTGGCGCTCCTGCGAGAGATCCTCCGGGTCGGCCTCTCTTCAGAATCAGATGAGCAGCCCGATGGGGACATGGCCAAACGCTATGGGGGCTTCATGAGGAGCGTACAGGAGAACACTGGAAGAGACCTGCACAAGAGATATGGTGGCTTTATGCGCAGAGTGGGAAGGCCTGATTGGTTGGACAACCAGAAAAGCAATGGGCTTCTGAAACGCACTTGGGAGGATGGAGGCGAAACGGCCCTGCACGACATGCAGAAAAGATATGGCGGATTCATGGATTAGAGTGAAAAACATGGACACCCATCCTAAAACAACCCTGTTCCTACTTTGTGTAGAGCTTGCACTGTACCAATTTCATGTGAAGCCATTTTGAATTTCTATTTATTTAATTGGTTTTTGTCTTTGCTGCTAAATATTCCTTTATAATGTACAGTGTACATTTGTGTTCTAGGGTTTGTTTTGAAAAAAAAGAAGAAGAAATCTTTGCATTCTCTTACCATGGAATCACAAATCAGACATTTTGTAAAGAGAGAGGACAATAATCGAACCATTTCTGGGTCACCTCCCCACAAATGAAAAGCACTTTTGGCGGTGTTGCTTTGTTCTCTGAGAATCTCATCACATTATTAGTCCGCTTCACTCATTGAACATTGTTGGTGAGGTTAAGTCTGCCATTTGCATTTGATGTCTTAATGATTAATGCGTTTCCTTTACATAACTTTATACAGCTTTTGTTCTTGTTTAAATCGAGGCAACATTTTGAGCTACTAGCTGTACAGAATACAATAAATTCATCTTACTGCAGAAGTGAAGTGTCTCGTTGAGATATTTGTTTTTCACAAATTGAGCCATCCTGATGAATGAAGCTGTCCTATTAGAGTCTAATTGCTTTAATGGCTCTCTTTAATAGCATTTGATAGCATTTTTTCTTGTTTTCGTAGTTTATAGTTCTACATGAGCAATAGCATATAAGCTGTTGTATTTGGTAATAGCTAAGCTATTGTTAGGCACAATGTAAAATTAAATGACTTAAGCATATTTTACATAAAACCATTTACTACAGATTAGGTTATTGCTTGTTTGGTTGTTAGTTTATTTATTATGAGTATGATTGGGAATCTCATAAAAAAAGTGTCAAAATCAAAAGAGGTTGGATCAGAGTTATTGTGTGGTAACTGTCAGGAAGTGTTTTTTATTTATTTATTGTGCCTATGGTGAAATTCATAATAGGCAAGATTAGAGATTGGATAATGTCAGTGGGTTATTGATTGATTGATTGTGGGCTCAGATATTGTCCTCATTGTGTGGATCCCACTTATAAACAGAGCCATACAAGGAAATTTAAAACATACATATATATTATTAATACTCACTTTTTCTTTGGTGGCTTAGTCACCACAGCGGAATGAACCACCAATTATTGGTTAATAATTATTGAATTAATGAATAAATAACAATGAACAATTTTTTTTTTGGGGGGGTTGGGGAGCAGATGTCATACTGAAGCAGATCACACTTTATTTGTTTGTCTGTATATTTATGTGACACAATGGCATCATTGTGAGGGCCTGACTCAAAAAATAATATTATACAGGGATATATAAAAAAAAAAAAGGTAAATTCAGTGATATGGTTATAATTATCAAAGAAGTCATTCACTTTTCATTCATTGTTTCATTTATTACAAAAAACTGTTTACTCAAGCAGACTATATTGACATTATTATTATGAATAATAATAATACAAGGAATTATCAACATAATGACTATTACTATTCATACAATCATATTAATAATATTATGTTATACAGGGAAATTTCAATAGAGTTTGGAAAACTTTAATCAGACAGACATAGTAATAATCAGTACACACATTTAGATATTAATTTATGGGTGTCGTAAATGATGTCGTTTTGTTTACTTACCTGACTCACTGGTGGCCAATGAGAGGCATAACCAAAAAACTAAAATAGCTAAAACTAACAAACTGATAAATAAATTAAGTTTGTCTTATTTATTTATTTTTATTTACATTTGCATAATTTGAAGAAAGATTGATGACTCTTTCTGTGGTTAAGTATTTATCTCTACCTGCAGCAGGCTACTCGGCAAATCGGGACGACACAAACTTCTCGAAACTAATCTAACTGCTTCTGAAAGAATCTTGTAAATCATAAAGAGCGTAAATGCTCTTGTGTATTGTACTGTTTATTATAAGACAATGTCCTTAACAACAGAGACTGCAGTGAAGTCGAACAGTTCAAACAAGACACGACGAAACGCCATAAATACTTTAGTAAATACTTTAACTCCCATAAGCCAATGCGTGGATTGCGCCGAGCCACGTGACCGCAGTGTTTCTCACCCAACCCCAGTCAGTCCGTCTTTTCCCGTGGATCTAAAACACAAAACCAGGTAAACTGCAGTTAACCTGCACTACTGGTGAAGTAGTTTGCCGTCTCTCTGGCTACGAGAAGGGAGAAGTAACGCCATTCTCGTAGTATTTTCCTCATGTTAATTTGAAGAATAAATATTTATTTACCAACCGCGACCTGCACAGGAACGACTCACCATCCGGGTCCTTTGTAACTTATCTCACGTAGAAAGGTAAGCCGTTTTAACGTTACAGTTTACTTCTATGCACAGAAGTTTTAAAGTTGACAGCCAATCTGATAACTGTTTTTGTTTCTGACTACACACTGGTTTCTGAAGTGTTAGTATTAGCCTGTCTTAACCATGTAGTGATTCACTGTTCTGTGTGTCATGTTGTTCATAAGGTTACCTGCACACCTCAAAATGAACATTCTCTTGGAGACTCTACGGCTGATATTTTTGACCATCTACTACCACCTGGAAGCCTTCCTAAAGTTCTTCATCCCACAGAGGAAGAAAGATGTGTCTGGAGAGGTTGTGCTCATCACTGGGTCAGGCAGTGGGATTGGCAGACTGATGGCCCTTGAGTTTGCCCCACTGGACGTCTCATTGGTGCTGTGGGACATTAATGTGGACGGCTTGAAAGAAACTGCAGAACAGGTTAAAGAAAAAGGGGCATCAAGGGTACATTACTACCAGTGTGACTGCAGTGACAGAGAAGCAGTATATCGAGTGGCAGATCAGGTAAGCCGAGTTAAAACTGCCGTTGTGAGCTGTTTCGCTGGAATGAAGAGTATTTCATTCAAAACCATGCATGGTTTGAGTACTTGCTTAAAGGGATCGTTCAGCCAAAAAATTGAAAATTCTTTCATTTACTCACCCTTTTCTTGTTTCAAACCTTTATGAGTGTCTTTTCGCAGATTTTTTTTGAAGAATGCTGAGGTAACCATTGACTTCCATAGTATTTGTTTTTCCTACTATGTAAGTCAATGGTTACAGGTTTTCAGCTTTTGTGTTTAAAAAAAGAAATAAGCTTAGTAAAAATCTGGAACCACTTGAGTGTGACTAAATGGTGAGTAAATTTTCATTGTGACTGAACTATCCCATTAATGTTTGTTGTTGTTGTTGTTGTGCTTAGTATTTTACTAAAACAAAGTTTTAGAAGCTGTTAGGACACACCTCTGCATCACCATTTAAACTACCTTAAAATGCTGCTCTTGTGCTGATTGGTCGGTCTTGTGGCATTCTTTATGTTTGCATTATGACTTTACTTCTAAATGATTCTATTTGGTCATTTGGGGTATTCTGCTGTCATATTTTTGTGCACAAAATGACTGCTAATGCTAGATGTGTTCACACACTGTGTCTCATTACTGTAATTACAAGATTCCAGCTTGTAATAAGCACATAAATCATCATACAATTTGTAATTAACTGGTAAACTGGGATTTGTCTGAAAGTTATGACTTGTACACAGGCACTTACAGTGTTGTAATATACATTTTTGTCCAGGTACTTTTCAAAGAAAGTAAAGAAATATGTAAGCCGGGGAAAAAAAGACTTCATACATTTTGAGGTACAGTTATAACAGCTAAACTAGGGCTGCACGATAGTGGAATAAACTGACATTGCGATATCTGTTTTTTCTGCAATACATATTGCAATATTGAGTACAAGTTCACCAGATGACTGGAATAGCTTAATTTAGCTTAATTTGGAAAGAATTCATAATGTTTTTAGACTGATTGAGATGATTTTGTAGAGGAGTGCATCTGCATAAAATATAATAAACCAATCACAAGTACTGATAAATACAGTAAAGCAAAAATGCAGGTGAAATAAACAGTTTTTTGGGAGTCTAGCAATATTCAGGTACACAAATTGAATAATCAGATCTCAAATAACACCAATAACACTGTAGACCCCATCTTTTGGGGGTATACAAACAGTATAATTTCTTGTGCCTGAATGTTTTACCTGGCTTGAAATGTTCACAAGCCCTAAAAAGACATGCAGATGGCAAACAATTCAGTAACTTTATGATTAAACTTTACAATGATTCCACAAATCATGAGTGTTTTCCACTATGTCTCCTGGTCAACCATAATCTGGATTTGACATAGCAGATTCTCCGATGTGACTATGCAAACATTGCGATATCGATGCTAAAACAATATATTGTGCATGCAGTCCTTAGCTAAACTATATATTAGTCCATTATCTATGCCAGTCAAGTTTTTCAGTTGTCATGCTTCTTAAACAATTAGTTTCATGTATCACTTTCGTCTCATATCAGCTTAAATCAAACTTTAATGTCATTTATTTGATTAATTCCATAATTGGAAACAGCATTAGTGAGATAATAAAGTAAAGTCAGCTTCATTGCCAATTAAACCGTGACCAAGTTATCAGGAACTTTGCATAAATCAGGGGATCTGGTATCACCCTAAAGGGTTTTATTTTATAATAATAATGACAACAGAGAATTCCAACCAGCAGCAAACCGAAACCCCTGTGCAAATAAAAAGTCAATATAAAAGCTGCAAAAGAAAATGAATTATGCTACCTATTATTGTTAATAGCGCTCAAATGGCAGAATACAATAGCGCTTGTTATTATATTAAAAAATATTCAAATTATTGAGAACTAATTTAGCATTTTTTTTTCTTTGAACGTCAATCGCTTCTACATTTATAGAGCAGTTTGGCCTCCAAAGATAGAACCACAAAGAAAAAAACATAAGACTGCAATTTGCTACAGTGATCCTATACTGAAATTTATAAAAATAAATAAAAAAAAGCAGATGTTGCTGAACACCTACACAGGTGTTGGTATTTCGATTAAACAACCATCTGTACAAAAAGAGACAGATGTCATTTTAATGAAATGTAATGCAGTCATTTTTAATTGGCAAATGCTATACTAATTTCTAATTAAGCACACACAAAAAAATGGTATAATGCTACCTATTGTTAATGATTTGTTGACATTATATATGAACTGTTATAGAAGAGTAAGTTGATTTGAAACAATGTTTTATTAGTTTAGTGCAGTTCCAAACTCAAAGGGGGACTTAAGTGGGTTCTAAAAGAACCTATTGTGCAAAAATCACTTTTATAAGGAGTTTAAACACAGTTGTGTTGCAACAGTGTGTGAAATATAGCCAACTTCTAATGTTAAAAATGAATTCTGTTTTTTAAAATCAAACTTGATAAAAACAGTCTGCAGAAACAATTTGATGGTCATTCTTCCTTTATACATGTGATCAGAGGGGGAAAGCCCCACCGATTAGTGACAATCTCTCCCTCATTAGCATAAACAGCCCTGAGTAAGAAGCAGCCATCCGTCATTAGAGTTTTTATGCCATACCTGCCAAAGATAATGTCAGCGACTAAGAGGCATTATAAGTGTCGAATTTTAGGATGCACAAATGAACACTGTAGTCTCCATAGACACAGATTATGTCGCTATAGTGACAAATAGACGTTTGTAGCAGCACCCTCTTTTGAAAAGAGCACCATCTCTTTTGAATTTAAAGTGACAATCACCAAAATGGCACAATTTGGTTTAAAGCCTAAAAGGGGCAGTTTCATTGAGTTATAAAAATTATTTGTTTGGTATTTTGAGCGAAAACTTCACATACACACTCTATAGGGACAACAGAGACTTATTTAATAAGTCTTGTAAAAAGGGTAATAAAAGTCTCCTTTAACTAATGGTTAATCTGATGTATTTATCTCTCTCTGTGTTTTACTTCTAATTGTTTATTTGCTTCTAGGTAAAAAGTGAAATCGGTGATGTCACCATACTAATAAACAATGCTGGCATTGTTAGTGGTAAGAAGTTCATGGACACTCCTGATGCACTAATTGAGAAGACAGTGAGAGTGAATGCAATGTCCCATTTTTGGGTAGGATTGGACTACTATATATTATTTCCTTCTATCAAATTTGAACAGTGATATCTCTCATTTTGAAGCCCCTTATTCTGCGTAAGTGTCAATTTTTGTGGTCATGTTTCTATTCCAGACATATAAAGCATTTCTTCCCGCCATGACAGACAAAAACCATGGACATCTGGTCAGTGTTGCTAGCTCTGCTGGCTTGACAGGTGTCAATGGATTGGCAGGTAATGCAATCTCCTCTAATCTCTTACACAACTGCCCTCACTTGCCAGAGGCACTTTTGAAACAGTAACAAAGTCCTTCTGGGGTTTAAGTCCATCAAACATACTTGGCATAGATATTTTTTAAAAGTTTGTCGACATGAAAAAAACATGGATATTTGTAGATCACGGTCTGAAATGTCTACCATTTAGGCATTATCCTTTGAATGTATGTAACAGTTTTACTCCCTCAGGTGGTTGTTAAGTGTACACTCTCTAACAGGAAGTGAATATCTGAGATGTTACAGTGATTATTGTGAATTCCTCAGGTGTTTGTGCATTGTTATCGTAGTTTATGACACAGGTCCTACTAGATGGAGATTTCTATGAGCAGCTGTTTGAAATGTCTAAAACTGGTTTACTTTGCAGTGGCACTACTGCCTGTACAGATGTCTCCTATCTTTGTCAACACAGATTATTGCGCAAGTAAATTTGCTGCTGTCGGTTTTGCCGAGTCTGTGGCCCTTGAGCTGTTATCAGCAGGGAAGGATGGAATCAAAACCACAATCGTCTGCCCATTCTTGATCAACACAGGACTGTTCGATGGATGTGGGACAAAGTAAGCTAGCACACATTTCATATTCTGTAGGGCTGTCGTGATAACTGCAATTTTACAATAACCATGCTGTTCTGGCCTTTTGGCTGAGGCCACGGAAGTATGGTTGCGGGCTTTGTTTTTGAATGCAGTTCACTCCAATTACTTTAGTTCGAACCTCTTTTTTATTAAGCGGGTAATTTACCAATAAAAAATGCATCAAAATTAAGATAAAAATTGTATCAAATTAAATTCATTATAAAACATGAAGTGGTCAAAAAATTGTTTGTCCAACCCACTTCCATTCTTCCGTCTTACTTCCGTTGCGTTTTCCACAACTTTATGACGTTCACATTCAAATTGAAGAACAAAACAAAAACGAAACAAAACACCAAAAATGTATATTTAAACTGAAAAAAAAAGCACTTTCAAAAGAGGGCTACAACACGTACTATTGACAAGCCAACTGCAAGAAACCTATGCAAACACAGAAACCACAGCCACCGCATTTTAAGATTATAAGGCTGCACTGGATGAAATGCCATCAATCTACAGAGATATCTCCCAGTATTTCTCTGTTGCAATCGGGAGATCACAATATTACTGTGGTATAAAAACAGCACTACAACATACAAAAGAGAGAGATCGACTTAGAAAGTCATTTACCTGTTTAATAATGATTTGATCAGCTGTAGTTTGAAATTACGCTAGTTTTCTCTTTTTTTTTACGCTGGTTTTCTCTTAGGGCTTATTATGCGTCTCTGTCGCCATCTTGTGTATGAACATCGTCAACCGTCTTTGCTCAAAGACAGGCTAATGGCCGCCGACAAGCTGTCTCTCAGAAATTATAAATATTTAAAAAATAGACACTATCCTTATAAATAAACTGCATAGTTGCAATCTAAACAACTACATAGTCGACTAAAAAAGCCTCAAAAGTACATTATGTTGCCCAAAGGCAGCAATATTTGTCAAATTGTAGAGTGTCCTCAGCTTGTTGCTGTATGTGGGCGGAGTAATACTGAAGGGTGAAGAGGCGGGTCGAGTGCTGTTACTGGCAGAATATCGCACGGCTATCAACCAATCAGATTCAAAAACCAGACAGAACTGTTGTATATATATATATATGTGTATATATATATGTGTGTATATATATATGTGTGTGTATATATATGTGTGTGTATATATATATGTATATATATATATATGTATGTATATGTATATATATGTGTGTATATATATATATATGTATATGTATGTATGTGTATATATATAATTAGGCCTAAGCCAATTTTCTATTTATTCATTTATTTAATTGTAAAAAAAATATGAAATTGAATTGTAAATGAAAATGCAACCTAAAGTTAGGCTAATAACCATAATTAAAAAAATGTATAATATGTCTTGCTGTCCTTTAAAATATGTAATAACACCAGCGTTTTATATGGAGACCAAATTTTGTATGCGCAGGTTGTTGGCAGTAAAATGCATATTGCACTATTGAACCATCCAGATTTACCACAAGAGAAATTTTCTTATCGTGACAGCCCTAATTTCATACCCAACCACACCTTTATTAAGCAGCAACATTTAAACAGAAAATTGTACAATTGGTTAAGGAAAAGCTACAAAATTACTTTTGTATTATTTTACTTTTAAATTGTCAAGAGAACATTTTTTTAACACTCAAATCTCACTTCTTTGTCGTTTTCCAGTTGGATATAATCAGACTCTCTGTAGGCATGATCTTGCACACTGTTTTGCAAATGTATACTATCAAAATAAAGACACAGACTTTGACTGTGCTTCACAGGGCTTAACAAAGAAATCCTTGATGACACAAAAACAACTTGTTTTAACTTGATCAGATCCTTTGTGCCTCTAAACCAGGGGCGTCCAATCCTGCTCCTGGAGGGTCACTTTCCAGCATATTTCGGCTTCTACCCTAATTAAGCACACCTGAACCAGATAATCAAGGTCTTATGAGGCATTCTAGAAATGCCCAGACTGGTCTGTTGAGGCAAGTTGGAGCTAAACTCTGCAGGACCGTGGCCCTCCTGGACCAAATTTTGACATCTCTGCTCTAAACTGTTTGTTGCAGCTTGTTTAAGAGAGCAGCTATTTGGTATTACTATGGCATTTATAGCCTTCAGCATGAACCTTTGCTGTCCATACATGCTCGGTAACGTCACTAGAGGCTGTGTAAACTTTGTGTATTGATGGAACCTTCAGATGTTATCTGAATAATTTTAAAATGTTCCCAGCATTCCACTTTTCAGTCTTCAGGTGCTGTTGGAAATTAGCATTGCATTTGTACTGTACACAAGGGTAAAATATCCTTTGGCCATGTTTATACTTTGTATTAAAATGTTTTTTGTTGTTGTTGATCTGATTGCAAGTGGAGAATGGTAAATACAGGTGTAAATGAAACTTTCACCAACTCTCCATATTGTTTTCTGTTGTCATCTTTTGCATCCATATGTAAATTTTCAGAGCATACAAATATCACAAAATATTTTTGAAAGATTCGAAAAAGCCCATACCTACACCTAGGGTTGGGCGGTATGATGGTATATATCATTACCACGGAATAAAATGTGTAAATGTGTAAAATTGGCTTGGCCAACTCGCATGCAGCAGGCGTGAGGCTGAGAAAGATGCTCCATGGGAGACTAGTTGTGAAATGCTATATATTTTCAACAAGAAGTGATTACTAATTTTCAATATTTATCCAAGAATTGTAATTGTTTGATATTTCCTTAAAGTGTTTACACGATTATATTTTCATATTTAAGTTTATTTTCCTGTCTCTTACAAGATGTTTCTTGAGAAATATTTATAATAATAATAATAAGGTCTGTCCACATAAAACTGAAATGTAACACAGTGGAATTTGTTGTATATTGTGTATGTTGTACATATTTTGTTTATTATATTTATATGGTTAAAAATGAAATACAAAATAATCAAATAAGATCAAGTACTTTTCTTTTCTTAAATCGTATTCATTATTTAATAAAGCCCTTTTGTACATTTTCTGGAATAACTGCTTTTATTTAAAAAAATATATATAGTGAAAGATATCCTTACCGTGAAATCAAATTTTGGTCATTCCGCCTAGCCCTACCTACACCTTTCCATAGATTTTCTCCTCAAGTGCCCTGTTTAACTTTTAGTATGCAGATTTGTTTTGGTCAATCAGATTACATGAAGAAGAGAGGCACATTCTCATTCACACCTGGTATTTAAATCAGTCTCTTTTGTCCACTGTCGAAAGTGATCCAGGTCAAAACATTTTCGACTGTCTACACTTGTTTTGTATTGTTCACTTGTGATCGGATTACTGAAAATGCATCTTAATATCAGTTGTAAACAGTGCTCCAGATGCTGTCAAAAACACATCAGGAAAGAAGTCACAAGTTGATTAAAGAAATGCATTAAAACACTAGGGGTAAACAGGAATGTGTCTTCCTCATCTACTTGATCCGACTAAAACGCATCTTAATACCAGGTTTAAACCAAGCCATTAAATCCATGAACTATGAAGCTGTGTAACCCAATCATACAGTAATTTTGGGTTATTTATTTTAAAATGTTCTATGAATCAAAGCATTTCTTACTGTATGTGCAGGTGGCCTCGACTGATGCCAATGTTGGAGCCAGGCTATGTTGCTAAGAGGATCGTCAGTGCCATTCTGACAGACCAAGTTTTTGTTTTACTGCCAAGGTCCTTATACCTTTTAATGGCTTTAAAAGGGTAAGTCAACTCAAAATATCCTAAACTTGGTGTAAATAAAAAAAAGTTTGTTAGTGTTCGATATATTTGTTTACCAGTAAAAAAAATACCATACACGTTTTATGTCTATACTACAGATGTCCATTTGTCTAAATGTCATATTTAAATGTTTTGTAGTGATTCATATCTTTCCAACATATTTCGCTGACTGTCTGAGTTACAGAGCTTTTCTAAGCAACTGCAATCATGATAGAAATATTTTTTAAGTTCGTAGTCCAAACTTGTGTTCCAAAAAAAAACCCATTTCTAATAGGATTTCTGTTATAATAAAAAAATAATAATAAAGCATGATTTTCTGAAAATATTAATCAGCACAATCATTTTCAATATTATTAATAATAAGAAATGTTTTATGGGTAATTTTTAAAAAATAATTTCTGAGAGCTCATGTGTCACTCAAGACTAGACTAATCATGATAAAAATTCAAAAGCAATATAGCGAAAAGTTGCAAAAGCAAAATTACTGTTTACAATATTGCAAAATAGTTTCCAAAATAGTGGCGAAAACATTCTGCAGCCTAGTTTACCCAATGTGAATGGCAAAATTCTGCCAAAAGTCATGGCTATGATTTTTCTGTTTTTATGTAAGAATAAAAACAATTTTGTACATTTGTTAAAACCCTGCCCAATGTTGTTTAATGAAAAAATGTCCACATTAAAGGCTATAAAAATAGAATAGTGAATATAATTTGTAAATTAAATAAACTATTTTGATTGCGCCATAACAATATTCACTTTACATTCACTGCTATCCTAAAATGCACTTGTAGGTTTAAAATTCTGCACATTTGTTGTCCAGCTACAAATATTTTAGCAAAATTAATATTTTAGTCAGAATTATCATGTTATTGCGCTCTGCCTGGTTGGTGTGCATTCAGTTTGTGGTGCTCATTCACTAAAGTTTATGCATACATTTTCATGACTTTCCGACATTTACAGATGGACAATATACCTGTGAAATATTTGTTGCTGTGGGAAATACCACATTTCAAACACATTCAACAGTGCAAGTGCCGATCTGCCAGCAGCATGTGTCAGAACAGCTTCAAATTATACAAGTTAACTATATCTTCTGAGTTATTCTAAATCAAGAACGTCATCAAAACTATCCTTTTGTCAACTGTGGTTCTTCGATAATTTCACAAAGCTGTAGGAGAATGCTTTTGTCTCAAAAAAGGCTTTATTCAACATTTCCTTCTTTTAAAGGAACACCTTTTTATTTTTTTGAAAGTAGGCTAATTTTACAAAGTTTGAATCATTTTTGAATCAATTCAGCAGATCTCCAGGTCTGACGGGAACTCTTTTAGCTTGGCTTAGCATAGATCGGATTCAATTCAATTCAATTAAATTCATCTTTATTTCTATAGCGCTTTTACAATGTAGATTGTGTCAAAGAAACTTAACATAGAAGATTGTAGTAAATTGAAACTGTGTCAGTCCAGTTTTCAGAGTTTAAGTTCAGTTTAGTTAAGTTCAGTGTGGTTTAATTTTCACTGCTGAGAATCCAAACACTGAAAAGCAAATCCATCGATGCGCAGCTCCACAAGTCCTGAACCATGCAAGCCAGTGGCGACAGCAGATCTCGCTTAAAGAATTAAAAAAAGAGTTTTGATAATTTTTCTATCCAACCCTCCTGTTGACTTGTGGGTAAAAAATGACCTGTCCGAAATTTTAACAGCAGGGAAAAAAGAACAAAATGTTTTTTCAACAATGTCTCCAACATTACAAAAAAATAATAATTTTCATATTTTCATCAAGGCTGAACACATTTAGGGTACAACGATTTTTACACAACAAAAACTACTGACACACATGCACACAATAAGAAACTGTTGCTTTAACTTTAATGAATACAGTCTTGCTAAAAAGCTTTTAACACTTATTCAGGTACTTTTAGCATTAGAAAATATACCCTTTAGTCAAAAACAAGTGTTGGCAACTGATAAAACATCGATGAAATACTGCACACTGATGAGGGAAAACTTAGACATTCACAGAGTTTGTGATGAAGATGAGTTTGTTTCTTCATGCAAACTAGATTTGAGGATTGAAATTATATTTAGATGTTTTATTTTAGAGGTTCAGTGAAGGAGGGTCATTTTTGACCCAAAGGGCGAACGATGTATATAAAATTCTAAGACAACAGGAGGGTTAAAACTTTACTCTTCTGAAGTTACATTGTGTACTAAGACCGACAGAAAATGCAAAGTAGCAAAGTAGGGCTGTGCGATATTGTAGAAAAATGCAATACGATATTTTAGAAAAGTCATAATAAAAGTAATTTATTATGTCATGGAAAAGAAAGCATCACTACAACTTCTGAAAGTGAAAATCATGTTTTATTGTTGCATAAAACACATTTTAACAATGTAAACTAACAAAAAAGTCAATATCACCACCACTTTGCTCCACTAGTTACATCAACTTGAAAACATTAAAAGCAATCAAGTAAACAAGAACAGTCAAGTAAACAAAAACAGAGTAGAGTTTCTTCTTTGCTGTCTTATTGCTTTCAACCATTCAGAAATTGTAACAGATTTTTTTATTCATGTATTTTTTGGTCAAGAAATCCAACATGTCCACTCTATTTGATTTTAGGGATGTGCGTTGACATGTAACTAGATTTCCTGATGTGCTGAAAAATCCTCCACAGGGTGTGCTTACGGCACACACACAAAGATTCTTTGTATTAAATCACTAATTTATTGCAAACCATTGCGATTATGTATATTGTAATATTTTGATATATTGCACAGCCCTACGGCAAAGCTCTTTAGGAAGTTAAACCTATAAGTTTGTGGAGTGAGTCAGTGTATACGTTTACTATAGTCTATTGATGTCAAAATAAATCTGCTGCATTGTGAAAGAGGGTGGGTGTTGGGTTGAGAAGTGTCTGAAGGGTAACTAAAGGTCTGAGAGTTTAGCTTTAAGCAGTGACACATAATGACACTGTTTCTCGAGCGTTGATCTCAGAGGACAGGACAGGTGTGTGGATTTACTCATCTGCCCAGGGACATTATAAAACTGAATGAATGACAGGAACACTGTGATTCATTGTGTTCTCGTGCTGGCTTCACCTTTGCTTATAGCTAAAAATGATGTGTTATTTTAAGAACTTAATTGATTTAATTGTTTAAATTTGTTTTACTATTCATGGGTCATTCTTAACCCAGGGTTAGCAATTAATCCCAGGTTTCCTCTGCTACTTTTTACTAGGTCGACAAAAATATCATATCACTATATGTCACCTCATATCCTGATAAAGATATAGCTCATGATATAGTACCATTTCTGTAAATTCAGTCAATTCATTATTAAAAAATATTATTACAATAAAAAAAACAACAACTAACAACATGAACATTTTTGCTAAAGAAAATGCAATTTTCGCTTTTAAATTTTGAAACAATACACTTTTTTATTTTGTTGATACAATATATATTGTAGTATTGCACAGCCCTACGTTACACTACACATTCATAAACCCTGGGTCAGATTCTTATTTGTATATTTGCAGTGTCAGTATAGTAGCCGTTTTCCATTTTTGGACCAGTGCGAGTCAGGGCTTAGCCATTGGCTGAGCAGATATTGGAAGAATAGCCTCAGATCTCCATCTGCAAGCCCATAATCCAGCTGCTCTTAAAAAAAATAGGTTTACGTAAAATTTATTTAGAAAGAATAAGCATGTCTATTAATTTTCCAAACAGTTATGCATTCTGAGGATGTCTGAGCCCTTTGACCCGTCTCACTATACTGTTATTCTTACAGTCAAAGCCACAGAGTGAACTCATGCAGAGAAAACCACAGTTATATGCGTTATTTGCGTAAACCAGTGTATGCAAAAAATGATGTACGAGTACGACTTTTCAGGTGCAGAAATCTGTTATCAACAAAGCCACAGGAAAGAGCCAGATAAAATCTAAAACCATATACAAGATTACAATCCTATATGATTTGTATTAGCCATATCTGGTATTTTCATAAATTTTATGTTCGCATGTAAGCATATCATTTTATTTCTGCCTCCTATTGAGCTGAACTCATTTTTGCTCTAGTTTTAAACCATGTTTCTTCTGACATGATTATTTAATAAACAAAAACCTACGCACTGGATCTCAGTTAGAGTTAAAAGAACTTGTCAAACATAAAACATTGCAAAAATATATTAATCACTGCAATAAACATGCAGTTACATTATCTTAAGTATTTGCATAATTAATTCCAAAGAGTGACTTTTCTTTTGCAAGATGTTTTTTAGAGCTAATCATTGTAAATAATTAATATTATTAAGAAAAAAGAAATTATGCTCATAATTATGATTATAATGCATTCTATCTTGTTGGGTGGGAGTATCAGACTTGCAGTCTTTTACTTCTTATTTGGCGGAAAGTAGAAAGTCAGCTTTAGGCAACCTCTACTTACTCACCATGATGAACTAATTTACTAAATTACAGTGTGAAACATTACTTTACCTGAGGGTAAAAGCATGAGAGTGGGGCCTGGGGTTAAGCACTGTGTGCAAATCTCTTTCTGAAGAATTTAGTTAAAACATTCTCTTTAATATTGCTTGCTTGGTTGATATTTAGATAAATACACTTTATCTTAGCAAAGATTTTTGGTAAATCTTCACCCTGGCCGGAGTCTGCAGAAAGTTTTGGTTTCAGTCACTCTGTACTCAATACAATGTTTTCATGTTGACAAATGGGGAAATCGCATGGAAAAAAAGTGCTGTTTTGAAAATACCCATGTTCGTGTGGACATGACCTTGGACTTTGGACTTTCACTTTTATATGGGAACTCATGTTTTGGCTTTTATTTTTATTTAAATTAATAAATACTTTGCAAATTGTTGTGTCGACATTACATATTGGTTTCTCATTTGCCATCAACTGACAGCTTTTTTGATGCCTCATTTTTTTCACACAATCCAGAAAAGTCATGGGCAAAGTTATATACATTATATAACAAAAATAGAATTCATCTTGCACTTCTGAAGTTAAAGAACCACAATATAGGAAAAAGTCTGAAATCGAAAACGCAAATAGGATGTTACATTTATAAAAAAAAAATAAAAAAAAAAACTAAACAAAACATGGCATGTGTAAACTTAGGCTACTTTAAAGTGCATTAGACAAAGCTAGGCCTTCACAGTCACACTTCCAAACTAAAATGGGTTCTTTAGAATTTTCAAAAGCTCCATTTTCATAGGTTGTAGTGTGGACACCAGGCATAACCAAAACATAACCTGTACGTTTTAAAATGAAAATGCACTAGTGTAAAGAGCACCTACTGTAATGAGAAACTCACAGTTTTGTGTTAATGCAACAACCTGTGGCACAGGCAACACTTTCTGTTTCATAACACCTTTAACCCGGCTGTGGTTTGAACACGAAGGACCCTTAAGAAGCTCTTACTTATGCAGCTGCGACAATTACTGATACCATTAGTGACAAACCCGCAAGATAAAGCAGCACCTGTTTGTGTGGGCCGTGAGACAGATTTCAGTGCATAAAATTGGTCAATTAATTCCAATCTGTGTTCAGTCTTGAATGTGTTTTGGACAGTAGAGTCGTAATTATGAAGGCTGCAGTATTTGAAAGTGAAAAAAAAAAAACGCCTTCTTTATTATTTTAATGTCCTCTGTGTCTTTTTACAGAAACGTGTCAGAGTCTAATCCCATCAATTAAATAATTAAATCACATGTTATACGTGTTATACTATTCCTCCAAAATGATGCTGGGAGTGTTGAGTCTCTGTCCATTAGGGGATAATTAGGTGCAAATGAGCTCGTTTTCAGGCCTGGTCGTTATTTTCAGTCCTGAACATTGGCCTTTCACTCTTTTTGTGGCTGCCATGCTGCAATTTGAAATGATTATCTCAGTGCCAGCTCTCTTTGTAAGTTGGAGATGTGTAATGATACAAAAACAAAAGAGAGCTTAACAGTTTTTGTTCCAATGAGCTATTTGTAGAATAATGCATGGATATGATCTCATATTTTAATAACACGTTCAGTGATCCTCATGCAAATTAACTTTTTTTTTCAGTTACTCTTTTTTTTTTTTTTTTTCACAGTTTCATCCCATACAAGCAATCAGTCATCCTGGGTATGTACTTCGGGGCCTTCAATTTCATGGACGCTTTCAAAGGACGGGAAAAGAAGAGAGACTAATTCTAAGTTTGATACTTAAATGTCTTAACACATGATTTTTTTTGTAACTACCTCTGCCAAACAGTTATTCCAGAGCCTCTTAAAAAATAAATCATATAAAAAATGGTCCAAGCCTGATTGACTTACTGTTTTTATATTGTTGAAAGAGGCTTTTTTTTTTTTGGAAGGAAATAATACTACATTATTTTCATTGACGTCGTTAGACATGGCTGTGATCAAATTTTTTATGTCATTTCAAAAGCAGTGCTTGACAATATCAGAAACAACAATGTCAGATGTGCTATAGTGGACTGAATAATCGTGTTTATTATAATATGTGAAGTAATTACTTTTTAAATTATGCTCACCCATTTGTTCCAGCAGTTGTTGGCCTGTTAGTTAGTTATTATTTGTTTTTGAACGTGTCAAAAGGAACAATATACTTATTTAGTCTAATGAGGATATAATTATGTGGCTGGTAGGGTTCTGTTTTGTGTTTTGACTAACTGCTTTTATTCTCGCACAATTATCAGCTGTCCTTTTTTAATAGATCTGATACCACATTTAGATGCTGATGGCACCATCTAGTGTTGTAGTGTGTTTTTTCTGTGACGTTATAGCTGCCTTTCAGTTATTTTTTTACTATTTTTGTGCAGGAACTGTAATTGCATTGCATTAATATGCATAGTCTGGAAATGTTTTAATCATTTGTTTGTAAAAGATGCGTTCTACATACTTTTTTACACCATATAATTCAAAGTAATTAAAAAATAATAATAATGAAAATTTACCTTTAAATATCATAGTGACAAATATCATATTAATCACATTTTTATTTATGCAGACAGATTCTGAGATGGTGGACCATATAGCATTTTAATGCAGCGTCCAATTTGCAGTCTTACAGTAATGCGAGACAGGGACTTGGAAAAATTCAGCGTGTAAGGCACTCTTGCTTAAAGTGATTGACACATCTCTAGTTTGACCCTTTCACACAAATGAGGGCAGAGATTTGAGTTGGTTGGCAGATCTGCATTTGAGATTTTGGCTAGAGAACAGAACACGAGTTCTGCAGGGAGGAAGAAATAGATTTTCAATTTATTGTTTGCCATCACAGCACCTCATTCCACAGCTCATCACACAGAAAAGATATTCAAAGCACAGCACCAGCCCTAGCACATGAGATAAGACATTAAAATCTGATTCCTACCATAGTTTTATGCTTGTTTTGGTTTATTTCTGTAATTAGATCAAAATCAAACATCATTATAACACGAGTTGCATATATTCTGAAGTATAAGAACCTAAGATATTTGATGAAGAACACTGATCAACATTTTCAGATATGGTTTTATTCAGTTTTGTTCTTCGATTTTCAAGTTACTGGTGTTAATTTAGCACCAGCTGGCAAATTCCTTATTTATCTGACAATCCCTGTTTAACTAGCAGTCTAAACGCAAACGCCAGCTAAACATCTCTAACTTTGCAAGAGTGATTCTAAAGTGACTGAAACCCTTTAGCAAGAGAAGTTGGTCATTTCATGTCTGTGATTTCTGTAGTTTTGGATTTTTACAGTGTCACTTAATGATTCAAGTCTCTCCAAAATCCCTGTTCAAGACAAATGCATGAGAGAGGTCAGGATAATGAGGAGAATCTCAATAGACAGTCAGTTTAAGACAGCAGTTGGAATTGCTTGCCAGTTCAGCACTGAACAGGGTGGATCTTCACAACATAGACACTGCATTAGTGTAGTTTATTTAATTCATAAAGCACTTTCAAAACAGCAGGGGCTGACCAAAGTGCTGTACATAAAAAAGCAAATAATAACAATATAAGTATATAAGATAAGATAGCAATAACTGCTCAATGTAACAACGTTAGAGGATTAAATCAGGTATGAAAAACAGCAGATTTCACTATTTAAAAGCTAAGGAAAATTTTAATAACTGGTAGAGATGGGGCCATTGTACAGTTGTACAGGTATATATATACACGAGTATAATCGAGAACCTCTGTATTGCAGCCTCGCTAGGAATTTTCAATAAATTAAGATTACAAGATCTTAGACTTCTATAAGGGTTATAGGGATGCAGAAGATCTGATAGGTATTTAGGAGCGAGAGTGTGTATTTGAATACAAATAAAAGAATTTAAAACTTAAAATGGACTTTTAGATTATGAATTCGGACAATAAATTCAGAAGTGCCCTAATCCCTTGTAAGGGTTTATTCTCTGCTTTGAAGGGATTAGGTCATTTTGAAATATTTCATTCCAATGGGTCCTTCGAAGTGGCCAGTTTTGAGGTCTTTGGTTTGAAATGACATTTTCAAACCAAATGATTGTTTGGTTGCCATGATTCTTTTGACTTCGATATTTTCCATTTGGAACACACTGACAGTGTCTCAACATTTAACTCTATAGAATCAATGGTACCATATTGCCTCAAGGCAAAATAACTTTAATTGCTTGTTTGTTTTTTAGACACATTTAATTGGTTAATGCTATTTTTAATGCTAATGGTTAGCTAAGATGATACTAAGTAATAAAAATACTAAATAGAAGTCACATGACCCACAAAGGTGCTTCCTCTTTCTGCAGATGTGTACAAGTTACATGTCTCCATATTTTCTCTAAAGAAGACTTATGTTTTCTAGAAACTCAACAGCAAAAAATCTGCATCACCTACACTGGTATGTAAAGAAGTATTTGTACCATAACATTGTACCATAATGGAATCATAGGGCTATACCAGACATTGCCAAATCTAGTTTCTAGTACCAACGTTCTGCTTCTGCTGACACGTAAGGGATAAAGTACATCCAGGTGGTGGTTATCACAAAATAAAGGTTCACAGGTGTTACTCCCCTCGAGATGAAACAAAGGCTCAGGTCATTCTTGATTTTAACTGACATTTATTCGGACACGAGTCTGTAGTATGTCTTGTAAATTCTAGTCTTGCATGCCTTTATGTCCCAATAATGCTACGAAGAGAAGTACATAAACTTAAATGAACCCTTTAAAGGTGGTGTTTGCACGTAATGAACGAAAAATACATACAACCAATAAATAAGACGCACATTCAACACGTAAAGAAATACACTGAATTAGCTAATTACACATTAACAAATGGACACATATGGACAAATGGACACTCTTACATGTTCACATACAGCAAAGTAGTTAACACGATAAGACACATACCTGATTGGCCTCTCTAATTCAAGAGGAACAAACTTGAAGGGTTACAGTTTCTCTTTAACAAAACTATAAATTCTTTGCACTTCTTACAGGTGTAATCCTAACAAACGTGTAATTAGTGCAGCACCTCATGTGGCTGTACTACTTGTAGTGCATCGGAAAAAATATCTTGATTGCAACAATGAAATAATTCCAAAGCTAAAAAAAAAAAAAAAAGAAATAGGTTCCCTAATGATTACTCTGAACATTTTAACTGTTTATTGACCTTTTAACTGTAAAGTGCATATTATAGTCTGTAATATATGAGAGTTGCCTCTGACGACAGCTACAACAGGCTTATCAAAAGCCCAATGCAAAGCGGAGGACAGAGTTTTCATTTTTGGGTAAACTATTCCTCTAGGTATATATAAAGATATGTGGAGGACTTTAATTCACAAGGGTGGCAAGAGATTTCCAAGAGGGTGCAATTCCAGCTCCAGCTGGATTCTTTTTTTTTTCTTCTTTTTTTTCTGCAGTTTAGACTGATGTAGTTTTTGGAGAATATTTCTATACAATAATTTAATTGGCCAAATAACACTCCATTAGTGGAGAAATTTAGTGTACAGTGTCGGCGAGCAGTGCAGAGCAGATGTATTTCAAAAGTCAGATCATGCATTGCAAGGAAATGCAGGTTATTGAATGACAAATGAATGCATCTGATGTCACACACTCTCTGAGTAGGCACTACATTTGACTTCAAGACCTTTAAAAAACTATGTTCATATGAATTTTGGTAGTAGAGAAATGGTTACAACTTTCATCCTATAGGCAACTTTCATCCTGTGTCTCAAAAAATGTAAATATTTTCTCAAAGACCAATCAAAACTACATTTGTAAAACAAATGTTCACTTATGCACTCAGTACTTGGTTTGGGCTCATTTTAAATGAATCAATGTAGCGTTGCATGAAGGTGATCAGCATGTGGCACTGCTCAGGCCTTAGTGAATCCTGGGTTGCTTTAATAACAGCCTCAGCCATCTAACATCTGTATTGCTTGGTCGGATGTTTCTTAATTTTCTCTTGACAATACATACATTCTCTATGTGGTTCAGGTTAGAAGAATTGGCAGGCCAATCAAGCACAGTAATATGGTGAGTAAACCAGTGAGAAGTTTTTTTGACACTGTGGTCCAGGTGCTAAGTGCTTTAAAATGTCCTGGTAGATGCTTCATTGACTTTGGACTTGATAAAGCTCACTGGATCAACACCAGCTGATGACCTGCACCCCAAATCAACACCGACAGAGGAAACTTTACAATGAACTTCAAGCAACTTGAATTCTGTGCTTTTCCAGCCCTTTCAGCAATGAGCTTCTGTGGTTTACCATTCTTTTTTGATAACCTGCAACCATTGACATCCAGTAGGAAAAAGTTTGTAGATGATCGTTTTCTGGACAACTGTCAAGTCAGTATCTCCCCTGAAACTGTAGTTGCAAGTTTTGAACTAGTTATAGACTAAAGTAAATAAATCAATATAAAATTTTATTTATTTTTTATGTATATTCATGAGCACACTTGTTCGTGGAGCAAGTGGGTTTATGACCATTTACTGCCATTTGTTATTTCTAGTAATTTGCCCTACAACCAAATTAATCAGAAGTCCTAAAACAATGAGAGAAAAGAATGTTTACTTCTTACTTCATTGCAGAATAAGGTTAAAATAAACTGGATTTTTTACAATAAATGCTGGAAAATATGCCTGTTTGACAATAAATTGTATGCTATTTGTTTAACTTTGCATTACCAGATGAGGATGAAACATTTTTATTTTTGTTGGGTTACTCTACCTTTGTTTTTAAAATAGGCTACTTGAAGGGAAAGTTCACCCCCCAAAACAAAATAAAAATACTCACTATTTACTCACCCTGAAGTCGTTTCAAAATTTGTTGAATACAAAAGAAGATATTTTGAATAAAGCTGAAAACTTGTAACAATTGACATCAATAGTAGAAACAACAAATAATATACTATTATGTATAAGTAAACCAGTGAGAAGTTGTTTTGACACTGTGGTCTAGGTGCTTTAAAATGTCCTGGTAGATGCTTCATTGACTTTGGACTTCATAAAGCTCACTGGACCAACACCAGCTGATGACCTGCACCCCAAATTAACACAGACAAAGGAAACTTTACAATGAACTTCAAGCAACTTGAATTCTGTGCTTCTCCAGCCCTTTCAGCAATAAGCTTCTGTGGAAGTGGTTCCAAACGTGTTGAAAACAAAAGAAGATATTTTGATTAAAGCTGAAAACTTGTAACCATTGACATCAATAGTAGAAACAACAAATAACATGGATGCTAATGGTTACTGGTTTCCTGCTTTCTTCAACATATCTAATTTTTTGTTCCACACAAGAAGAAAGAAACTCAGGTTTAGGTTGAGTAAATGATAAGAAAATTGTAAGTTTTTAGTGAACTGTCCTTTCAAGTATGTTTGCCCAAATACTTGTTTTTGAGTAACAATTTCACTAATTTTGTATATACTATTATGTATAAGTTTTAAATCGTTTTAAAATCGTTTTTACACCCCTGTTTGAATGAAAATACATAACAGACATATGAAGGCTGCAACAGACTGTTTGGACAGCTGAAAGGATGGTGTGCACCTGCCCAACATACAGCTAACATCATGAAGACCCCTCTCACCCAGACCACAAACTGTTCACTCTTCTTCCCTCAGGCAGACGCCACAGATTTATGAACTAAAACATCTAGGCATAAAAACAGGTTCTTTCCTTAGGCCATATCCAACTTGAATAGCTAGCACATCAGTTGCTACCTACTTATTTATGGCCATGAACTACACAGTACTGTTTATGAATTCTGTAACCAATAAAGCCACTTATTTGTAAATACATCTTTGCATTTCTTATTTGTACCATTAGAGCAGTTAACAATGAACATATTGCACACAAACCATCTATATTATTCACACCCCTGTCAAATTCTGACTTAGTTACTTTAATTCAACCAGCAAGTTTTTTTTTTTTTTTTTTTTTTAAATGACAGGCTTCTTCCAAAAGATAAAACAAAAACAATGTACAAAAGCCATCATTGTAGAAAAAACATCTTTCTCAGCCTTTATTTACATTTGAACTAACATTTTAAATCACAATTTGCCATGGATTTGTATATAAATTTATAATGTGTATTGTTTGCTTTATTTTCCACTTACTTAAATGTCCTTTTTTCTTCTTGTGTTAATATGTACCCTGAGCTCCTGCATGTGAAAACCACACACACGAAACAACAATTCCTTTTGTGTTGCGCACACTTGGCGAATAAATCTCATCCTGATTCTGAAAAGAGACACAAATGAATGATGCAGTGTAGCATATTGCCACTAGTCGGCGCTAAAGTCACGCGTTTGAGACAATAATAAGATCTGCACGGACAGCTTCATTTATCCCGCAATGAACTCGCATTATATTGTATAATGTGACATACAGATAGATACCAATGTATGCATTCTTTAATAACATAATTATTGTAAAGCAGCATCAATAAATCACTTAATAGTTTTTTATAGTTTTTATTTTATTTTATTTTATATATAATTGAATTTAAGTCCAATTATTCAATGGGAACATAACTCTGCAGACTGCTTGTGCTGATTGGATAGATGATGGATATACATCGTGTACACCTTTGTTCGGATCCAGCACTGGCAGTGATGCTGGAGCGAGTTCACTGCTTCACTACACTGACAGTCTGACGCTCTGCACGTTTGATGACGCTCCGCTGTAAACATCACTGACGCGCGAGTTGCGTGAGGGAATCGATTAAACTTGGAATTTGGCGAGCGACACTCTGTTCTTCAAACCAACCTGCGCCTGCAAACCCTACAAAACCCGTCCACGCTGAGATGGCAAGAAAATCCCAAGTCCCGTCTGCGTATTATGGTAAGTTGCTGTTCATAGCGCACTTGAATGTAGCCTACTGTACATCCTTTTGTGTTGTTAGTTTTCCTCTCTCGCATGGACAACTTATAACATCAATATTAAACGGAAGGTATGCCGCAGAAGTGTTCGTTCTCATCTGTCATATGCTGGAATTAAAGTTCACAATGGACATTTGCATCAATACGTGGAAAAATGTTGCCCTTGAGAATTAGTGTGTGGTTTATGAATGTATTCGGTTTAAATATTAAGCGTAGCCACAGTTGCGCAAACTGTGATGTGATTAATGTGTGAATAGTTATAAGTATGATTCGTGTTTTTTATTTTATATA